>BLBF01000007.1:22784656-22816364 GCA_015471245.1 Laticauda colubrina
AGTATTTCACCTAAAACAGTTAGGGTGAACAATGTTATCCCTAACATAACCCATCTTTAAAAGCTTCTATCAGGGCTCTCTGGGACCAGCCTCAAATATGACATGCCAGCTCTCTAAATTCCTGGGTGTAGTCAGCCGCTGATCTCTGCCCCTGATTTATGATCTTTATGCTAATTCTGGCCTTACATTCAGCAAGTGGGTCTTCAAACCTGGCCCTCAGTGCAGTCATGAACAGGTCATAATTCATCAGCTGAGGGGCATTATCATTATGCAAAGTCACCATCCACTTTGCAGCTGTTCCCTCCAGAGCCCTGGTAACACATCTAACTTTGGCTGCTTCTGAGGAAAAATCCCCTTCATATTCCTCCATATGGCTCCAGACTTGTGCCAGAAAGAATCCTAACTCCTTGGGATTCCCCCCCCCCCTCATATTTTACTTCCAACGGAGGCACCTTTGGAGTTCTACGTCTTCTGGCAATCACTCCCCTGACTGGGGGCCCCTGAGCTGCTGCTGCCTGTTGTGGTAGCCCAGGTTGATTTATGAGGGTGGCTGCTCTAATTCTTCTGGCTGGGGCTGCCTCCCCCTCCTCTCCCTCATACCTTTGATCAGTTTGAGGTTCTCTGATAGCTTCATTTAGAAGATGCATGGCTTGAGTTAGTAAAAAATTCTTTCTTTCCTTCTCCTGCCATGGCTCCTCTCTTCCATGCCAATGGGTAGTGGTCACTCCTGGAGGAGGCTTTTCCTTGTCCAACCGACTCCCAGGGACCATTTGGGTTTTACAGCTGGTTTTTCCCCAAGATTTAGTTCTGCTAACAAGTCGGCTTCCCCTGCTTCCTCTAGCAGCAGAGAATCCTGTCCTCCATTTGCTCCCAGGTCTTCTTGGTTGCTGGCTGAATTTGACATTGTGTTCAGACCCCCTTGGAAGAAAAAAATATTAATTCTCCGGTGGGCTGGTCATGTGGAGATTCAGAATAATGTCAGCTGGTGCTCAATTCAAAATCCAAGAAAGAAATACTTCGACTCCTTTAATCAGAGAAAAGATATCTTTTACTGGAAATCAAGTGGTAGCAACAACAGAATTCTGAATCTGAGAAAATGGGCACAGAAATCATAAATACAAAGTAATGGCAACTTTCCCACCCCGAATAGTTCAATTGGCTCATCCAATTAAAAGTTGTGTATATCATCATGTGGGCATCTCCAGATGGTGATGAGGCTTCTGTCCGTTGACCTTGACATAGTTTGATAAATGGTTGCAGCTGCACATAGCACAGGATAGAAACCTAAGCAAGAATGTACCCGCCTCAGTTTATACAGTTCTGGTTTGTAACACCTCCAGCTCATTTCCCATGATCATTCCCCCCTCCTCCCCAGGTTACTTTTGACAGCCGAAAGCTGCAAAGCAAAGGGAGAAAATCTTGAAGGCTGACAATATTTATGGTAAATATATTTAAAAAATAAATCTTGGCCCATTATTGATCATGTGGTTTCATGCTGAATTGGTTGAGCAATAGAAAATGATTCCTGAATAACTACTATAAATATTTGGTTTGGA
Organism: Laticauda colubrina; assembly: GCA_015471245.1. Taxonomy (NCBI): domain Eukaryota; kingdom Metazoa; phylum Chordata; class Lepidosauria; order Squamata; family Elapidae; genus Laticauda; species Laticauda colubrina. Next base: position 22,786,213 of record BLBF01000007.1, read on the forward strand.
TTTTTTTCTTTGTTTAGAATTTTGTTCTACAATTTCATTTGAACTCTAAAAAATAATATTATTGATATCTGATGTGTACAGATTGCTCTAACTAACAATTATCTTAATGGCACACTTCCCAGGAATGTTGTGAACTCTCAGAAAAGACATCTAATATTAGAAAAGAATCCGTTTATTTCTAGATTAAGTCAGTGTTCAGTGATCATTTACTAATTCTATTTTCATATCAATTTTTAATCATGTATACATTTGCATTATTTTGGAGAGTGCCTTTTATTAAACTTGCATTCTTATACAGATTTTATTCTTGAATAAAATCAAAATCAATGTGCCTGCAGTTCCTTAGAAAACTAATTTGTTTTTGAGCCAAGAATTGTCATTCAAAATACAGACAAATACAAAAATAAAAGAATAGCAACACTGATAATACTTATCCTACTTTTGGGAAATATGAATGAAAACAATTCATCAAAAGATCCTAGCCCCAAGTGAAATCTTTAGGTAACCCTAGTTTATATACAGAAGAGTCACAAAGGATCTTTTTAACACTACCCAAAACATTGGTGAAGGCTTGTTGGTTCTACATCTTTAAGAAAGAAAAATAAGACTATCATTAGACATAATCTGCTCACATTAAGCTCAGCAAAACCAAGAAAAGAAATTTTTATGGCCCTTTTTTATTCTAACCAATGCCAATTAAACTTGCCAAAATGATTGTTTTGGGGCACATCATTCAATGAGGCAGTAACTGCCATTTTACATGTTATAAGCCTAGCCAGCATTTGAAGGCACACTTCCTATCTGAAGACATAAATTAATTGAGTGTTTTACTGCCTTTCAAAAGAGGCAGTGCTCATTTAATGTTCAATTGGAATGGTATTAATGAAACTTTCAACCAAGTCTATTTTGAATCATTTAGCCCATTTGTTTGCATGTTTTTATCTGTGCTGCAAAGTACATGAAATATTTATTTGAAAGGAAGTGGGGTGTGAATAAAGATAGGGAGCAGGATTTGATAACTGCATTTAGAGTGCTTAAGAGGCAGCCTTGATAGAGGAAATACCTGTCTTCTTTTGAAAGAAAAAAAATATATATTCTCTGCTGTATGAGAACTAGATACTGAGTACAGTATTTGGAAAACTGGAAATATTTATCCTTGAGGGAAAAAAAGACAGGAAATGGCACTCTTCAAATGCCGAAAAAGATGTCACACAAAATGTCATTTTTTTTTCATTGCTTCAACATGTTAAATATGAAATAATGACATCACAGGAAGATAGATTCCAACTGAATATTAAGAAAATCTGCCTAATAATTGTTTGACGGTGAAACAAATGACCTTGAGAGGTGATAGATCCTCTTTCACTGATTTTATTTTAATCAATTGGAAGCTAGAGAGAGATATAACAGAATGACAGAGTTGGAAGGGAACTTTGAGGTCTTCTAGTCCAAGCCACTGCACAAGCAGGAGACCCTATACTATTCTGAACAAATGGTTATTCATGCTCTTCTTAAAAACCTCCAGTGATGGATCATCCCTGTTCTGTATGGAACTTGGTAGGGTCCAAGTCCCTCATTCTGATTGGCCGAAAAGGCCATTTATGGATTGGTTGATTAAGAACCAATCTGGGAAGCCACCAAATGGCGGGAATAGTTAAATGAGTGTCATTGGCCACAAGCCACAGGCAAGCCGCTATATAAAGGGCTGCAGTGGATTGGGCTATGTTCTGTATCTTTTGCCTTGCGAGTTTAAATAAAATAGTTGTTGTTTGGAACCCGGTCTCACACGCTTCTTTCCGGACGGAACACAGGCGACGACGATGGGATTGTCGTAGAAGGTGAGACTGAAGCACATGGCAATCTAAACTGAGTGAGAGAGTTGGCTGGTAACAACACGCTGCCCGCACCATTCAATCCTGATGAGGAGGATTGGGAATCATATATCGATCGCTTTCTTATGTTCTTAGAAAGCAATGAAATGGAAGAAATCTCAGACCAAAGGAAGAGGGCTGTCTTCCTTACACACTGTGAACTGGCTGTTTTTAAAATGATGAAGGCACTGGCGAAACCCAGAAATGTCAAACAGATGACTTGGTCCGACCTGAACTGAATGCTCCGAGCACACTACGCACCGGTGATCTCGAATTTAATAAAAAGGCACAAATTCTATAAGATGGACCAGAAGGAGGATGAAACTATAGGAGATTTTGTAGCAGCCTTGAGACACTTCGGAGGATCCTGTGAGTTCCAGAACATGGACGAGGCAATGAGGGACTGCGTGGTCTTCGGCCTGAAGGACACTACCCTTCAAAGCAAACTCCTGAATTGGCCAAACATAACCATGGCCAAGGCCATTGCAAAGGCAACCGCCACTGAAGCAGCAAAGAAGTCAGCAGCCACCATGTGGCAAATGAACGCAATTCCAGACCTGCCAACCCAAACCAGGGAGAAGAAGGCAGAGGGAGGAAAGAAACAGTCCACAGCGACAGCCCACTACGAAGACATCGAATCCCAGAGTGATACCGAGGATGACGACGAAGATGTCCATAGACTCCATTCAGATAAAAAATGGCACAAAAAGAGGAGAAATCAGTGGGAGTTTCAATGTGCAAGCTGTGGAGGAAATCACCCGTGAGCTGAATGCAGGTTCCTCGATGCAATATGCCGGGCTTGTAATAAAAGGGGGCACATCGAAAGGGTCTGCCGCAACAAAAAGAGCTACAGTCCAAAAAGACATGGCAGCACCCCCCCCCAAGACATAAAGAAAGATAAGCCGGCAGTAGATGGAACCGTAACAAGAAAACCGGTGACAGGGAAGAAACGGATCAGACAGTCACCATCGGCAATGCCAGGGCGGAGAATGGAAAGAAGGTTTGAATAGAGGTGAGCATCGAGAGGAGACCATACGAGATGGAAGTTGACTCAGGGTCGTTCCTATCTATGGTATCCTGGAATACCATCCAGCACCTGATACCGAACATTAAACAGAGAGAACTACAGAAACAAAGACTAGTGCTAAAAGACTATCAAGGAAATTGAATTCCAGTCATAGGCCTTGGACATTTTCCAGTCAAATTTAAAAACCACGCTGAAATCTTGCCTCTGACCATCGTCGACCAAGACCGCCCTCGCCTATTAGGGATTGAATGGTTCGCACCCCTGGGAATCGGGATGACCGGGATCAAGCACATTGCTACAACCAACTGGGAGGAGAGACTGCTCCAAGGATTCCAAGATGTTTTCGATGGGACTCTAGGCAAGTACAAGGGGACCTCAATTTCATTTAGCCTAGACCTGAAAATAGCCCCCATCCATTTAAAGGCCAGACACGTCCCATTCGCGTTAAAACCAAAAATTGATGAGCAACTGAATAAATTAATAGCTCAAGAGGTTTTAGAGCCAATCGATCATGCCAGGTGGGAAACCTCTATCGTCACACCATGAAGCTGGATGGGTCAGTGCGCATCTGCGGAGATTATAAGGCAACCCTGAACCATGCGCTCCAACAAAGCACATACCCAGTGCCGGTAGTGCAACATTTATTGCACTCGCTAGGGGGAGGAAAATTTTTTGCGAAGCACGACCTCACACAGGCCTATCAACAACTTCCTGTTGATCCCATTATAGCAGAGGCGCAGACTATCGTAACACATAGAGGGGCATTCAAGTGTAACCTCCTCCAATTCAGTGTTAGCGTTGCCCCAGGCATGTTCCAAAGCCTCATGGAACACCTGCTAAACAGAATAAAAGGTATCCTCCCCACTTCGATGATGTACTGGTCTCAGCAAAAAATGCCAACCAGCCAGAGACCAGATTAAGAGAAGTCTTAACAAGATTTAGGAAATCAGGCCTCAAAGTAAAAAGGGAAAAGTGTGAATTAGCCCCTATCCAGGTCGAGTTTTTGGGCTACTTAATTGATGAACAAGGCATTCACCCCACCGAAAAAAAAGTGAAGGCTATCAAAGACCTCCCAGGCCCAGGAACAAAACTGAACTTCAAGCGTTCCTAGGAGTCATAAATTTTTACAACGTGTTCCTGTCCCATAAGGCAACAATAGCAGAACCCCTACATAAACTGCTAGATAAAAAAACCACTTGGACATGGGGCCACCGGGAACAGAAAGCCTTCCAAGGTATCAAGGACCTATTAACATCAGACACTGTTCTCATCCAGTTTAGCAATACCCTGTCTTTGATGGTTACCTGTGATGCCTCGCCTTTTGGGGTTGGCGCCATCCTGAGTTGCCAGCTACCAAATGGCAGAGAGGCATCAGTCGCCTTTTAGTCCAAGATGCTCTCCAAGTCGGAACGCAATTACAGTCAACTCGATAGAGAAGCCCTTGCAATCATCACCAGAGTCAAAAGATTCCATGAGTACCTTTACAGTAGAACTTTTTCTATAATAGCTGATCACAAGCCCCTTGGAATCTTGGCAGGAAAAAAGCCAGCCCCGAACATTCTGTCACCTAGAATGACGAGGTGGTCTGAATTCCTCGCTGCCTACTCCTACACGCTGTTGTACTGACCCGGCAAAGCCATCACACATGCTGATGCCCTGAGCCATTCCCCGCTGCCCGTCACAGAAGACAACCCTGCTCCAACCACCTCCACATTTCAGTTTGAGACCTGCCCAGAGCTACCGCTGACTGCAGCCAATGTCGTGAGAGCCACAGCCAAAATTTGACAGCATGCATCCTGAACTGGAAAGGTAAAGGCTGGCTGGAAGAGAACAAAACTGAGACTTTTAAACCATTCCGTACCAGACAGGCCGAATTGTCTATAGAAAAGGGGTGCATTTTATGGTGTGACAGGGTGGTAATTCCTAGCAGTCTCAAGGAAGACGTTCTGGGCATGTTGCATGAGGGACACCCTGGCATAGTCAAAATGAAAGCCCTGGCCAGGAGTTACATCTGGTGGCCAGGGCTGGACAAAGACATTGAACGCTGGGTTGCAACATGCCATGACTGTCAAAAATTGAGGCCTACCCCCCCCACAGGCACCAATGAGAGACTGGGAAACTCCCCAGGGTCCATGGTCTAGAGTACCTATTGACTTTGCTGGGCCAATGAAGGGAAACACTTTTTTGATAGTGGTTGATGCATACTCGAACTGGTCGGAAATCATCCTCATGGCTTCCACAACAACTGAAGCTGTAATGAAACAGCTAGACAAACTATTTGCGACACATGGGCTACCTGATGTACTGGTTTCAGATAGTGGGCCCCAATTTACAGCCTTGCAATTCAAACAATATCTGGCTGCCCAGGGTATCCGACATGCCTTAACTGCACCAGTCCATCCGGCTGCGAACGGCAGGGCTGAACACATGGTTCGGTACACGAAAGAGGGCCTAGACAGAATGGATAAGAGGGACATGCAGGACAAACTAAGCCAACTACTAACCTTGCAGCATATTACCCTTAGCAGCACAACCAATAAAAGCCCAGCAGAACTTCTAATGGGTAGGAAACTACGCTCCTACCTGGACAGATTGCACCCCACTTACACCTGGGACAAACCCCCCGATTCCTCCAGCAAATACCGTACATTTGAAATCGGCGACCTAGTCTATGCCAAAAACCTCACCAGGGACCCATTGTGGCTTCCAGCCATCATCACACAAATCACAAGCCCCCGGTCCTACCAACTAATTTTAGACGACGGTAGGGAATGGAAGTGGCACATAGACCAGCTTCGTTCCCGCAACCTCGAAAGAAAAACCACTACAGAATCAAAAATAAATGCCGACTGTAAAACAACCAAGGAGGGGGGGAAAGTACAAATAAATAAAAAAGGGAGAGACGAACCTCCCATAACAAGACAACATACTATGCAAAAAGACAATCTAACCAAACAAAAAGAGCACTCACGGTTAGATGAACCCCAAGAAAGAAGTCTGGGAGCAGGAGAACGAAGTGAGGCTATATAAAGGGCTGTCGCGGCTTGGGCGATGTTCCGTATCTTTTGTCTTGCGAGTTTAAATAAAATAGTTGTTGTTTGGAACCTGGTCTCATGCGCTTCTTTCCGGACGAAACAATCCCCAACTTTTGAAGAAAAGCTGTTCCAGCAGTCTGAGCTGCTTTGATTTGGATCTCTGTATTAAGTGGAGGATTAGACTTGATGGTTTAAATGTCCATTCATGACTTTATGATTTTGACTTTGTTTTAGTTTATACATAAGTGTCATGCCCGCACCGGAATCGGAATCTGCGGGGGAAAGATGAGCTGGAACAAGAGCCAACAGAGATTGAGAGGGTGGCTCTGTTAGCCTTGGAGGAAACTGGGGAAGGGCAAAGTCAGTCCAGGAAAGGCTTTTCTGAATTAGTAAAGCCTGCAGACAGGGAGGAGCAGGAGAGATAGAGCTCAGGAGAAGACCAAGGACTACCCTCTCCAGATCTTAGAACAAGGAGGGAAGAGAGATGGCAATATTAACGCAGGTTGAGCTAGATATGAGGGAGGAAAGTGTCCCACCCCCTTTCACAAGGCCTACCTGGGGACTGAGATTTGCTGATGGGAGAGGCATTTGTTGGGAACAAGCACTGAAGTTGTGGAGCCTTGTGTGTACTTGCCAATGCCTGGAGATTGCTGTACTCTGTCTTGTGGTACTTGCCCAGTTTTCCTGTTTGCTGAATTTCTTGCTCTGGTTACTGTTTGGTTAATCTGGCTTATCTGACTTATCTGGCCCTGGTTACTGTTTGGCCAGCCTGGCTTACTGGACTGCTGGCCCTGGTTACTATGTAGCTAACCTTGCTTACTGGACTACTCGCAGCCAGAGGCTTCTGAAAGTGTATGTGAGAGCTTTGCTCTAGGTCTTGTTGTGAATGTGGAGAAATTTGGGGGCACTAAAAGAGAGTTAGACCTGTTCTCTGGTTGTGTTGCTTTTGTGCCATGCCCTGGGTCATCACACATAAGAAGAGACCAAATCTGAACAAGGCATGGGAACTTCATGCTAATGATCAGTTTCTCAACCCACAGATATGCTAGAGATCATAACTGAGATCTTATCAAACTGGTTTAAAGATTCAGCTCATCCCACAAAATTTCTGCAAGTTCTCCATACAATTATAATAGTATTATAATAGAGCCTTTTCTACTATGGCTCCCACCATCTGGAACATTGTGCTCCCAGAAGTGAAGTCTGCACCCACCTGTTTGGCCTTCTAAAGTGACCTGAAGACCTGGGATTGGCCAACTGGCCTGGAATCCCAATTGGGGCACATCGTTCTACAGTAGAGATGGTTAATGGAGTAAGATAAAACTCTACTTCCACCTGTGGGCTTCTTGTTCCCTTCATCCTCATCTTTGTTAATTTTAAAATCAATTTAGTGTTACTATTTATTGCTTTAATGTTTTATCTTGTTGCTTTTATTGATTGAAAGCAGCCTAAAGTCACCTTTAGTTAGACAAGATGAGTAGCCTATCAATTTAATAAACAAACAAATAAACAAACAAATAAAAAAAATCAGGCAGAGCTTTGCAGAAAATAGTTATGGCTGTCCCATCTTATCTAAAAGTCTTATCCAATTCTAATCTAATTCAACATGAACGCAATAGTAAGATTAAAATTCCAACTGGGATGTTCTGCAGATACATCTGAACACATTGGTGCTTTGGGAACTTCTATTTATCTTATTTAATCTCCTTAAGCCATCAAGTTTGAGGATATAATTTGTGCAGGTGCAAACAGAGAGGACGGTGCATTTAGCTTTACTCCATAGGAACCATTTAATGATTCCTAATTCAAGCAAGGTTCTCACACATCACAAAGCAGTGTAAAGAATGGGATTTGGGACTGTCATTTGAAATGGCAGCCTCAGGTCAAGCATAATGTATTTCCATGTCCCAGGCAGGTGGCTACATAAATTAGGTTGCCTGAGGCTGGTCCTGATACTTTTGCAAACCTATATTTTTAGACATCTATTTCCAAAATAGTTCCTATTGCTTCATGCTTTTTCTTCTTTTTTGGGTGACAGATGGAAAAATGGACTTTCATAAATCTTATATTTTGCCTCTTGGTATATATGTGAAATGCTCTTTCCCTTTTCTGGATCCTGCTCTATTTCCACTGATAACCTCATTTATAGCTGCCAACAGAAAGTCAAGGTAATTAAATGTATTCAGGGTGGGTGTTTTAATCACCTATCTATCTTCCATTCTTGTTAATGTCTTTCTGCTCTATAATTTTTTGACACATGCAAAATGTTTAAAGTTCAGTCTCACTGGATCCTGATAACATCATATAATTAAAGAGCGTTGTTTAGTTGTTTGGTGACTTCCAAGTCTTTGTGATCACACAAGCATTACCCCACCAGGACTGTCTGTCAGTAATTACTTCTTTGCATTCTTGATGCTTGTGCTTCTATTTGCCATAGCGGGTTTAATGCAATTGCCATATTTGACAGGTCTATCATACAAATAAATGTCTATATCCAGCTCCAATCCATGAAATATTTTCTATCAGGCTTACTTTCCTTCTGCTAGGTTGAAATTAAACTCCAACGTTTATTGAATCAGACCCCATCTCTTTGGAACTGGTATCACTTGTAAGGAAAAATTGGTTTGGAAAATAATTACAGGTGAAAGAAAGTTGTATAAGTTGAAATGTGAAATATTTCTGCACCAAAATTTACTGTGTCACAGAAAATAGTTGATTTACTCAAGGGAAAAATCAATATCATCATGGTGACTTTCATCAAGCAGTTGGTCTATGGCAATTCTCAGTCAACCATTCCCAACATTCAGTCAGAGCTGAAGAACTTCTTGGATGAGAAGCGAAACATCTTCAAAGAAAAAAACAGAAAGTCCAGTTGCCTGTTGCAAAAACACCTTGGTTCATCAAGCAATGAGGGTCATCATCTTGACCTTTGACCCTAGCTCCTGATAATACATTTGTTGAAAATGGAAGAAATTTGATAGATTATGTCTCTATAAAGATAAACTATAATTATATTTTTAAATTTTATAATTTTGATTTTAAATTTTTACCTGACCTAAACAGCTGTCAGTTTGTCTCCATTCTTCAAAATGTCTTGCAAGACAAGACTCACATTGGTGTAATGGTTAAGACAAAGCTACAAAACAGAAGACTATGAGTTCTAGTCTTGCCTTAGTCAAGAAAGCTGGCTGGGTGACTTTAGCCTGGTCACTCACTCCCTCTCTCTCTCTCAGCTCAACCCCCTCACAGGGTTGTTGTTGTGAGGAAAATAGAGTGAGGAAGTTGTGTTTGGATATGTTCACTGCCTTGAGTTATTTGTAAAAATAATAAAGGTGGCATATGAATAAATAAAGCAAATAAAACACAAACAATGTTAGCATCTAACATTTCAATTGCATTCTCATTATCTGGGTATCACTGAATTCCATTTTTCTTCCCTTAATTTCGAGACAAGATTCTAACCTCAGGCAGAGAATCCAATGAATGAAGTTCCCTTATTGTTGTTATAGGAGGAGCTCAGAATGGAGCCATTTTGATTGTGAGCCATTTATTTGGAAGGCTAATACTTCCTTTTAAATAGCTCTTTTAATTGTCAGCTGTTAGTTCTATTTTTTTTTAATTGCCAGGTTAACTGAATGCATGAAAGCCAATCTTCTTTCCTCCAACTAAGTCTCTTCCTGCCTCCAGCCAATAAATTGCTGTGAAGTTGGGATATCCTGATTTAGAAAATCCATGAAAAGCAAAATAAGAGGTAACACAAGAGCTGTGAAGAGCTAAGGTTCTGAAAGATGCTTAGATTGATCTTGTTACAAGAAGAATAATTTTTGAAGAATAATTTTAAGGTTATTGTTAAGGCATTTTTAAAAAAAATATTCAGATCCCCACTGAATTTATCCTACTTAACCAGCTTGAAAAGGATAATATGAAAAGATGTTCTTATTCACCCAAATATGCTTTCTTTCAAAAGGCAACTGGACTTTCTTATTTTGCTTGAAGACATTTCACTTCTTATCCCAGAAGGTTTTTCAGTTCTGATTGAATGATAGAGAATGGAAGAAATTATATTCCTTGCAGTTATCTGATCATTGGTATTTTTTTTGAGAGTGGGCTAATGACTAGATGCTTGCAAGGGATATATATCCTTCAATTTTAGTTAATATTTATTGTCTTAATGTTTTATATTGTTGCTTTGATTGACTGTAAGCACCTAGAGTTGCATCTAGGTAACATGGGAAGCATATGAGTTAAATAAATAAATACTAAACAGGCAGGACAGAGATTGTGGCTCTTTTCCCTATTTCTGTCAAAAATTTTGCAAATGACAGGGCTTTAGAATATCACCGAGGGTTTCTAATTGTTTCTCAGTACACTTATTAAAATATTTTCTCCTATAGTTAAAAACTCAACCCAATTACATCCGACACAAGTATAATTAATAATTTAGGATAACTAAAATGCTACTGAGTAATGACAGGAACTACCGTAAGCTCTTATGTTATCTGGAATGCCACCTTGTCATTGTTGAGATTGAATAATTATTTGCTCTGCGTTCAACAAACACATACGAGTTGCATTTCCAAATGATTTTCCTGCACTTCAGTAGATTGTACAGAGATAATGTTAACTTCCTAAATGTTTTGGGCATAGGGATAAGCTAAAAGATCATTTTGAAGTGGCATTTTTAGACAATACTTTGCATAGGTTGTGTTGATGGACAATTTACTCAATGAATCTTCAATATCTCAATTGGACTGCTCTAAAATGAATCTTTCATTCAATCATTTTGCATTTGAAATCACTCTCTTATCTATCAGTTCCCTTATGCCTGAAATGGTTAAAAGCCAAACATTGTAATGTATACACTGTAGATAGGACTAGCTAACTATATAACAAATACAGTTGGAAAAACAATATGGGAAAATGCAGCACTTTTCAACAATGAAAAGACAATTGTGCAAGCAGTTTTGGAAATAGCCTTAGTCCAAGCCAAATTCTAACCCACCAGTTAATTAGAGTTCTAGTTCAGAGGAAAAGCTTCAGTCTCAAATAAGAGACCTGACATCAGAAAACTCCTTTTCAAGTGCTGCACTAATTTCCCAGGGGAAAAAGAGATATTAATGTCATACAGGGAAGTCTCGGGTGAATTGAGGATATGGCTGATCCAAATACCTTCCAACTTGGTATTATGACTCAATCTAGAGGAAATACTTAAATCAGTTCCTGAACTGGTCTAATTTTTGCTCACTAATTGCTTCTCCTGAAAAAAAAAGTCTGAAGTTCTTTCAAGAGAAAGACGGAAGGAGGGGGGGAAGAAAGGAAAGAAAATTATCACTTATCTTTATTTCTCGTATTCTTCTAAAAGTGTGCGCAGGTATACGCCATATACATTTTTTAATGGATTTTCTTGCTTGTCTCCATCTCACTCTACATTACCAAAAAAGAAGGTTCAAGATAAATATGTAAGCTTGAAAAGGGCCAAAGCTACCTTCACTTAATGATAAAGAATCAAGTGAGATCTAATAAAATATAAGAATAGGGTGGTTTTTTTTTAAAAAAAAAATTAACTGGTGGTTGAATCCATTTACATGGAAATTGCTGATGAAGTTTGCCAGATGTAGCAGGAAGCAAAGCCTAATACAAATTTTGAAACATAACTACACCCATTCACCTTGAAAACATGAGGGGGGGTTTCTTAGTTTGCCCACCAAACAGGAAATTTTCTGATTGGCAAGTTATATTCCTGCTTGTTAGCACTTGATGGACTCCTAACAAAATCTCCTAACAAAGAAGACTATAGGAGGCAGGCATATCTGTAATAGATTAAAGTGTGAAGTCCTTGGTTCTTCCTGAGCTTGGTTGCTTTCTTGCAGATGTTTTGTTATCCAAACATGGTAACATCATCAGTGCTAATAGGAAGTAGGCTTTGCTCTTAATTTATATACAAGTGCCATCCTGTCGTTGGTGGTGTTGGTGTTCTTGGTTGTTCCTTGACCTATAGGAGCTGAACATTTTCCAGTCTCTGATTGCAACTATTGTGGATAAAGCATTGTACATCCTATCCAGTGGTGAGGTTCAATTTTTTTAACTACTGATTCTGTGGGCATGATTTGGTGGGCATGGCTTGGTGGGCATGGCGGGGAAGAATACTAGATGCAAATACTTTATGCAAATTTGGGGCACTTTTGAGAGCGGATAACAACGGATGGAAAATTTGCTCGTCCGCTGTGTCCTTTTTACATACGTTTTGCATCTGTTGGCCAGAGTGACCTAGCCTTCCATTGTACGTGATCTGGTCTGTTGCATTTAGTAAAGTCTAGGTATATAGCCCACCTCATCCCACACCCAAGTTTCTGGATGTTTTGTGAATTAATGAGCACTGATAGCATTTGGTATGCAGACCTATTTTTCTACAGAAGAATATGCTTATTTGTGATAGGTTTCTTCTATATTTATTCTATTCCATAAATAATTCAATATTATTCATGATATTCTTTCACAATTGGAATGTAAAGAGCTGCTATCTATTATAGGTATCATAGACTTCTGCCTGTTTGGAAACAAAGCATAATAAGAAAAAAAAATAAACCTTTTTATATGTAAAGCCCATGTCACACTGAACCAATGGATGCAAAGAGGATGTAAAACGAACAAAAAAGCTTGCCATCCATTCGAAAATGCGATGTACTCACTGCCTCCATTTTGCTTCCTCTCTATCTGTCCAGCATCCGTTTATTGACATTTCATCCACTCCAAAAGTTTTGGGTTGCCCAAACTTTTGCACGGAAAATGTATCCAGTTCGTCCATTCTGCATCCGCTACGCATCCGCTATGCATCCGTTACGCATCCGTTACGCATCTGCTATATCCGCTAGGCATCCGTTCCGCATCCACGCAACTCGCATCCACTCGAACGCAGGGAGGAAAAATAACGGACGCAGAAGGGATGCAGAAAGGATGCAGAACGGATGCAGCATGGAAACAAAGCGTTTAAAATGGAAAAAACGTTCGCAGAGGGGACCTATCTCGGATATTAAGGATGTCTAGAGGATGCCTAGAGGATGCCTGGAGGATGCAAAGGGTCACCTATACTGCCTATAAAAAGGGGGAGCAACTCACCTGGATCTCACTTTCAGACCAGCAGACCAGCTGTGCAGATCTCTGCAGCCTTCATCTGACTCTTGCTCTTCCACAGCATCCAGTCATGTCCACCGTGGATCGTAACACAGTCCTTTTGGCAGCCACCATCCTTCTGCAAGAGTGCGAAGCCATCTACAGGCTCTTTCAACTCTACTACGGGAAGAAAAGGAGGTGACCAAGAAGCGTCTGGGTCCGAAGATGGATCGGGAGAAGAGCAGAGTACAGACTGTACAACAAGCTGATGGTGGAGCTCAGGAACGAAGACACTCGGGCATTCCAGAACTTCATGCGGATGCCTCCAGCCATGTTTGACAAAGTTGTGCAGCGGCTGACACCCAGGTTGACCAAGGCAAACACCAACTTCCGGCCTAGCCTGGAACCTGGGCTCAAGGTGGCACTCACTTTGTGCCACCTGGCCTCAGGGACCACCTACAGGAGCATGCAGTACAGCTGGAGGGTGCCACACAACACCATCAGCATTGTGGTCAGAGAAGTGGTGCAGGCCATCATCGAAGAATACAAGGAGGAGCTCCTCCAGTGCCCCTCCACTGAAGAAGGATGAAAGAAAGTTGCAGACCAGTGGTATCAGAGGTGGAATTTCCCCCACACCGTTGGAGCCATAGATGGGAAGCACGTGGCCTGCAAAACTCCAGCCAAGTCGGGGTCCACTTATTTCAACTCCAAGGGCTTCTTCAGCATCGTCCTCTTCGCCATGGTCGATGCTGACTACAAGTTCATGTACATCAATGCTTCAGGCTACGGCTCATCTTCAGATGCCCAGGTATACAACGCCAGTCACCTCAGGGAGGGGCTGGAAGGCAACCTCATCGTGGGCTTCCCAGATCCAGACCCCCTGCCCAACAACACACAAGATGTGCCCTACTTCATCGTGGGGGATGACGCCTTCTCCTTCAGAACCTACCTCATGAAGCCCTACACCTCCAGACTCCTCACCCATGAAGAGAGGATCTTCAACTACAGGCTGTCCAGGGCAAGGCGGGTGGTGGAGAACACCTTTGGCATCCTGGCCAATGGGTTCCAGGTACTTCTCACCACCATGCAGCATCGCCCAGAGACCATGAGGAGGATCGTGGAAGCTTGCTGCATCCTGCACAATCTCATGCGCACCCGCTACCCAGTCTTGCAGAACAGGCTCATGGACCATCAACAAAGCAATGGGGACATGGAGCCTGGGGAATGGAGGCAAGGGCGAAACCTGATCGACACTCAGGATGTGCAAGGCCCCAACAGAGCCTCACAGGAAGGGAAGAAGCAGCGCAACATCCTGAAACACTGGTGCAACTCCCCAGCTGGAGCAGTGGAGTGGCAAGACAGGATGGTAGATGCTTAATGGATGCTTCCTTCAGTCTGTCTCATCACACGGATGAGATTGGGCCATGTATGTTGGGTGGGCCTACAATGAACAGGGCATTTAATAAAGAGTTGTGTTTGTGTTGACATGTGTGGATCAATGCTTACATTGTTATTGATAAAAAAGGGCCCTAGGTGTGGCACCTGGGAGGGTAGACCATAAAGTCCCACTATGCTTGCACTGGAGGTTTATCTATCCCACAGCTATTAGCCATCACAAAGGTATCCCTGCTCATTCCACAGGTATCCCTGCCCACCCCACTGCTATCTTAACCCATCCCACAAGCATGAAACTTTAGAAACAACCATTTCTAAAAGTTTCCACCAAGACTTTGTTGAAAAAAAGAAATGAAGCAAGTGTGTGAATCAAAGATAAACTTTATTGAACAATAAGCTGTAACAGAAATATGACCCAAGTCAAGTGTCCAAATAAAGTCCACAGGTAGCCAGCTACCCGGTCTCTGGCACTCTTATCGGTCACTCGGAGGTATGCACAGTCTCAGGGGTGAAGGGTCCAGGTGCTGTGGTGGTGGGTGGTGCTGGAGTGCCTGGCCCCGAGAGGACAACAGGGGATGGTGTGTTGAGGAAGGTGTCGGACAGCTGGCTCAGCCCCGTGATGGTGAGAGGTCCTTCCTCCATGCCATGGGGTGTCAGCCCCAGTACTGATGACAGATGTACTGAGGCCGGGCTTGGCTGTGGGGTGGAGGAAGGAGCAGTGTAGTGGGGCTGTCTGCTCTGCAGCTGGGTGAGCACTGTTGTGGGTGGCATCATTGGCGTGGGTGGCATCAGTGGCATCAGTGGAACCGGTGGCAACGGTGTCGCCCTATGACTCTGTGCCTGGACTGGGAAGGGCTGCTGCCTGTGCTCCTGGACCTCCTGGTTGCCATAGCCCTGGTAGGTGAGGGCCTGTGAGAAGCCTTGGAATGGGAGGGACATCACCTGGGGTGGAGGAGCAGACCTGGACTGGGTGGGAGCAGGTTCCTCTGGGTCTGGAGGGTTGTGAAGCAGCTCGGTGATCCAGTCCTTCACCAGCTGGTACTGTGGATCCTCCATTTCCTTGAGGGTCTGGTTGACATAGGTGAGGATGGGCTTGCGGTTGGAGGAGGAGGAGTCGGTGTGGACCAGCTGAGAGAGGAGATCTATGCTGGTGCGAATGGTGTCCCTGATCTCCAGGAGGACATTGTCGCTCTGCCCCTCCTACTGTCCGGATCTCTGCCTTTCTGTGGAGGCAGAGCTGGGTGGTGGTGGATGCAGCTAGGACTGTGGTGGACTCAATGTCTCATTTCTCCCACTGTACCAGGGAGTCCTCCACACACTCCACCATGCTTACCACACCTGTCCGCGGGTTCTCCACCATGGCACGCTCCACAGAAACCTGCCTGGAGACAGGGACTGACTCTCGGCCGGAAGAGAACTGGCTCTCAGCAGGCTGCCGGAGAGAGAGGGTCATGAGAGGGGCTGGTGGTGCACCTAGGTGGTGGACCTCACCCTCCAGGAAGCTGCACCTGGCCATGACATAGGTCTCTCTGTCTGTTAGCTTCACAGTGGCCTGGCCAGATTTCTTCAGGTGCAGCTTCCCTTACCAGGTGTGCATGTGCTTCCACCAGCCGAGGAGCACCTCCAAAGTGTAACCTATACTCTCCGTCCTCTCTCTCCAAGCAACCTGCTTCCTTTTGGTGTCCCTGTACAGCCGGTGTCCCTTCCGCCACAGATAGTCGTTCTCTCTCAGCCACTCCAGCACCTCATCCTCGTGCACCTCCTCAATATAGTATTGCCTCCTCTCCCGTTGTCGCATACGCCTCTTCCTCCCTTTGGCAGGACCAGATGGGCCCTCATCAGAGGGGCTCCCAGGTAGTAGGGGCTGCTTCTCCACACCACCAGTAGCAGCAGAAGCACCAGCAGGATCATCATCATCATCATCATCATCATCATCCTCACTAGCAGGATCATAATAATAATCATCATCATCATCATCAGCAGCAGCAGCAGTATCATCAGCAGCAGAAGCAGCAGCAGCGGCAGCAACAGCAGGATCAGCAGCAGCAGGACCAGCAGGACCAGGATCAGCAGCAGTAGAGTAAGCACTAGCAGGGCCAGCAAGCCCAGGAGCACGAGCAGGACCAGGAACACGAGCAGGACAAGCAGGACGAGCAAGACCAGGAGCACGAGCAGGATGAGCAAGTCCAGGAGCACGAGCAGGGCGAGCAGGACCAGGAGCAGCTTCAACAGAGTAAGCACCAGCAGAAGCACCACCGCCAGGAGCAGCTTCAGCAGAAACCCCAGCAGAAGCAGAATCAGGAGCAGGGGGCGGGAGGTTGGCCCTGTCCCTCTTGCTAGGGATGGCGGCAGGCTGCTGAGGCTTTCGCTTCCTCCCCATGGTTGTGGGGTTGCTGGCTGGCAGGGAGGCTGGCAGGCACCAAGGCTGGCAGGAAGGCTGGCAGGAAGGCTGGCAGGAAGCCAGGCACGAAGGCTGGCAGGCAGGCACGAAGGCTGGCAGGAAGCCTGGCAGGAAGCCTGGCAGGAACGCTGGCAGGTAGGCTGGCAGGTAGGCTGGCAGGAAGGCTGGCAGGCAGGCAGGCAGGAAGCCTGGCAGGTAGGCTGGCAGGAAGCCTGGCGGGAAGGCAGGGAGGCACCAAGTCTGGCTGGAAGGCATGCAGGCAGGGCAGGCAAGGAACTCGAAATGTCCAGCAGCAGGTCTTTCCTCGGAATGCTGGCCACATGCGAGCTGCTTCCCTTTATATCCGGGGGGCTTACGCAATGCATCCCCCCCGCATGTGCAATTAACGCTCGGCATCAGTTCCGCTTCCGCTGTGCATCCGTTAGGCTTCCACTGTGCATCCGCTTCATCTGCTGTGCATCCGCTCTGCATCTGCTGTATCCGTTCCGCGTCCGCTTTGCTGAGCCCCCCCGGAATCCTAGCAGATGCGCCATCCGCTCTCATCCACTTCCATCCGCTGCGCTTCCGTTCCGCATCTGCTTTGCATCCGCCCTGCGTCCTCCCCGCATCCATGTTATCCGCTCCGGTTATGCAAATTTTTGCCCCTTTTGAGAGCGGATAACAACGGATGGAACATTTTGCTCATCTGCTGTGTCCTTTTTGCATCCGTTGGCCAGTGTGACATGGGCTTAACATTAAAAAAAGGATGCTGCCCTAGGCTGGATTGGAAATCACTTGTCAGCATACGAATCCAATCATCCATCTATAAATGATGCATTCTGAAAAACCGATGTAGCTTTTATTCACAATGTATGAAATACCTTTTGTGCAATGTATAATTTAAAAAACAAAGTACAAATCCAGCACTGAGAAATTAATTTTCAGGAACAGATCTCATTGGGAGCTATATCAAAATGAGACCATTGATTTATGAGCAGATTTTACATTACTTATTTTGAAAAAGAACAGTTTTGCAAAACAATGCCTTTGCTATGAGCAATAACAAAGCATTTCAAATCAAATAAATAGTAGAACAAAAGCATAATTAATTTGCCCTTAAAAATGTGTGGGTAAGAGAAATAGTTTTCCTAATAAAGCCTCTTTAAGAAAGAGAGTTAAAATTCTCTGTTGACGGAATTAAACAAATGTTTAGAAGTAAGTTAAAAAGACCTAATTGAAAGGAAAATGAAGAATAAATGTGAATAAAATGATCAGTGATGAAACTTTTATGAAGGAATATGTGGGAAAAGTGATGAAGGAATATGGCAAAGAAATGTATTGTATATTGAAATGACATTGAGTGAAGTTGAATTGACTATTCATGTCCAAGAAAAAACATATGATGAAAATCAAGTCAACAGTGTTGTAAGATTGTTGAAAAATATCAGTTTACGGTATACAAATAACTCTCGACTTACAACCATTTCTTTAAGGCCCTGTCACATCAGCCAACGGATGCAAAACGTATGTAAAATGGACACAGCGGACGAGAAAATGTTCCATCCGTTGTTATCCGTTCTCAAAACTGCCCCAAATTTACATAAACAGAGCAGACAACAACGGAAAGGAATGGACGGGGAGAGGACATAGTGAGGATGTTAAGCAGATGCTCCAGGGAAGCCTAGTGGACGGAAGCAGATGGAAGCAGATGGCACATCCACAGGGCTTCCGGGGAAGCACAGCGAAATGGACGCGCAGCGGAAGGAACGGATGCAGAGCAGATGCCTAGCGGATGATGCGGATGCATCACGGATGCCTAGCGGATGCCTAGCGGATGCCTAGCGGATGCCTAGCGGATGCCTAGCGGATGCAAAGCATTCAATGCACATGCGGGGAGGATGCATTGCGTCAGCCCCACAGATATAAAAGGATGCAGCTCGTAAGTAGGTCACCATTCAAGGAAAGACCAGCTGCCAGACACATATCCAGCCAACAACAATGGGGAAGAAGAGGAAGCCTGTGCTACTCCTGCCAGCCCTGGCAAGAAGGACAGGGCCACCATCCCACCCCCTGGCACTGACTCTGCTGGTGCTGGTGCTTCTGCTGGTGCTGCTCCTGGTGCTGGTGCTTCTGCTAGTGCTCACTCTGCTGGTGCTGCTCTTGGTGCTGGTGCTTCTACTGGTGCTCACTCTGCTGGTGCTGCTCCTGGTGCTGGTGCTTCTGCTGGTGCTTACTCTGCTGGCGCTGCTCCTGATACTGGTGCTTCTGCTGGTGCTTACTCTGCTGGTGCTGCTCCTGGTGCTGCTTTTGCTGCTGCTGCTGTTGCTGCTGGTGGTGGTGATGGTGTGATGGATCAGCCCCTAGAACCTCAAAGCCCTACTGATGAGGGCCCATAAGGCCCTGCCAGAGGGAGGAAGAGGCAATCGCGTGATAGGGAGAGGAGACAGTACTCCATCGAAGAGGAACATGAGGATGAGGTGCTTGAATGGCTGAGGGAGAACGAGTACCTCTGGCGGAAGGGACACAGGATCTATCGAGGCACCAAGCAGAAGCAGGCGGCTTGGAAAGAGAAGACGGAGAGCCTTGGATACACTTCGGAGGTCCTCCTGGGGTGGTGGAAGCACATGCACACCTGGTAAGGGAAACTGCACCTCAAGAAGTCTCGCCAGGCCACGGTCAAGCTCACCGACCGGGAGACCTACGTGATGGCCAATTGCAGCTTCTTGGAGGGTGAGGTCCACCACCGAGGAGCAGCCCCTCTGTCTACCCTCTCTCTCAGGCAGCCCACAGAGAGCCAGTCCTCTTCTGGCCAAGAGTCAGCTCCTGTGTCCAGGCAGATATCTGTGGAATGCCCCATGATGGAGACACCCCTACAGTTCCAATCCCTGTGGCGGAGCGCATGGAGGACCGCCTGATGCAGTTGGAGCAAGGAGAGGGCGCTGACACCAGAGAACAACCCACCCCCACCCCCAGCTCCATCTCCACAGAAAGCAGGTAGAGAGGCAGACCAGAGGGACAGAGCCACACTATCCTGCTGGAGATCAGGGACACCATCAAAAGCAGCGTAGATCTCCTCTCTCAGCTGGTACACACCGACATACCATCCTCTAACAGAAAGCCCTTCCTCACCTACGTCAACCAGACCCTCATGGACATGTCCAAATCCCAGTACCAGGTGATCAAGGAGAGGATCACAGGTCTTCTGCACCACCCTCCAGGCCCAGCTGAACTTGCTCCGACCCAGTCCAGGTCTTCTCCTCCACCCCAGGTGATGTCACAGCCCTTCCAAAGCTTTCCACAGGCCTTCACCTACCAAGGCTATGACTACCAGCAGTTCCAGCAGCACAGGCAGCCCTTCCCAATCCAGGCACAGGTTCATTATACGCCAGCAGTGCCACAGACGCCACAGATGCCACTGATGCCACTGATGCCACTGATGCCACAGATGCCACAGATGCCTCAGCTCGCTCACCTGCAGACCAGGCAGCCCCACTAAACTCCTCCTTCCTCCACTCCACAGCCAAGCCCGGCCTCAGAACATCTGTCATCGGTCTTGGGACTGACACCCCATTTCATGGAGGAAGGGCCTCTCAACATCACGGGACTGAGCCAGTTCTCTGAGAGCTTCCTCCACACACCATCCCCTGTTGTCCTCTCGGGGCCAGGCACCCCAATGGCGCCTCAGACCAGCACTCCAGCAGCAGCCACCTCCACAGCAACTGGATCCTTCACCCCTGAGACTATGGGCATGCCTCAGAGTGACTGAGAAGAGTGCCAGAGACTGGGTTGCTCCCTGTTGACTTTATCTTTGCTTGGAACACTTTACTTGGATCATTTTTCTTTTAAAGTTTGTTATTAATAAAATTTATCTTTGCTTCACACACTTGGTTCAGTTCTTTTAGTCAATAAAGTCTTGGTGGAAATTTTTAGAAATGGTTTAAGCCTTTGCATGCTTGTGGGATGGGTTAGGATAGCAGTGGGATGGGCAGGGATACCTGTGAGTTGGGTAATAGCTGTGGGATGGGTTAGGATAGCAGTGGGATGGGCAGGGATATCTGTGGTATGGGTAATAGCTGTGGGATGGGTAAGGATAGCAGTGGGATAGATAAACCTCCAGTGCAAGCATAGTGGGACTGTATGGTCTACCCTCCCAGGTGCCACACCTATAGCCCTTTATTATCAATAACAATTTAATCATTCGCTAACACATTTCAACATAAACACAACTCTTTGTTAAATGCCCTGTTCATTGTAGGGCCACTCAACATACATGGCATAATCTCATCAGTGTGATGAGACAGGCTCAAGGAAGCATCCATTAAGCATCTACCATCCTGTCTTGCGACTCCACTGCTCCAGTTGGGGAGTTGCACCAGTGTTTCAGGATGTTGCTCTGCTTCTTCCCTTCATGTAAAGCTCTGTTGGGGACTTGCACATCCTGAGTGTCTATCAGGTTTCACCCTTGCCTCCATTCACCAGGCTCCATGTCCCCATTGCCTTGTTGGTGGTCCACGAGCCTGTTCTGCAACACTGGGTAGCGGATGCGCATGAGATTGTGCAGGATGCAGCAAGCTTCCATGATCCTCCTCACGGTCTCTGGGCAATGCTGCATGTTGGTGAGAAGTACCTGGAACCTGTTGGCCAGGATGCCAAAGGCATTCTCCACCGCCTTGCCCTGGACAGCCTGTAGTTGAAGATCCTCTCTTCACGGGTGAGGCATCTGGAAGTGTAGGGCTTCATGAGGTAGGTTCTGAGGGAGAAGGCGTCATCCCTCACAATGAAGTAGGGCACATCTTGTGTGTCATTGGGCAGGGGGTCTGGATCTGGGAAACCCATGATGAGGTTGCATTCCAACCCCTCCTTGAGGTGACTGGCATTGTATACCTGGGCATCTGAAGATGAGCCTTTGCCTGAAGCATCGATGTACATGAACTTGTAGTCAGCATCGACCATGGTGAAGAGGATGAAGCTGAAGAAGCCCTTGTAGTTGAAATAAGTGGAGCCCGAGTTGGTTGGAGATTTGCAGGCCACGTGCTTGCCATCTATGGCTCCAATGGTGTGTGGGAAGTTCCACCTCTGATACCACTGCTCTGCAACTTTCTTCCAGCCTTCTTCAGTGGGGGGGCACTGGAGGAGCTCCTCCAGGTATTCTTCAATGATGGGCTGCACCACTTCTCTCACCACAATGCTGATGGTGTTGTGTGGCACCCTTCAGGCATACTGCATGCTCCTGTATGTGGTCCCGTCGGCCAGGTGGTGCAGAGTCAGTGCCACCTTGAGCCCAGGGTCCAGGCTGGGCCAGAAGTTGGTGTTTGCCTTGGTCAACCTGGGTCTCAGCCGCTCCACAACTTCATCAAACATGACTGGTGGCATCCTTATGAAGTTCTGGAATGTACGAGGGTCTTCATTCCTCAGCTCCATCATCAGTTTGTTATACAGTCCATACTTGGCTCTTCTCGTGATCTATCTTCAAACCCAGACACTTCTTGGACGCCTCCTTTTCTTCCCGTAGAACAGGTGAAAGAGCATGTAGAGGGCTTTTCACTGTTGTAGAACAATGGCAGCTACCAAAAGGAGTGTGTGACGATCCATGGTGGAGATGACTGGATGCTGTGGAAGAGCAAGAGCAAGATCAAGCCTGAAGAGTTCTGCACTGCAGGGCTGCTGGACTGAAAGTGAGATCCAGGTGATTTCTCCCCCTTTTTATAGGAAATATAGGTTTTCCACTAGGTGTCCTTTTGCATCCTCTAGACATCCTGCAGACATCCTAAATATCCGAGATACGTCCCCTATACGAACGTTTTTTCCATTTTAATGCTTTATATGTGAGCTGCATCCACTTTCATCCTTTCTACGTCCGTGCTACTAATGCTGCATGTCCGTTCCGCATCCGTTTCGCTTCCTCCCTGTGTCCGTTTTCTGCTGGAGCAGATGTGAGTTGTGCGGATGCGCAGCGGATGTCTTGCGGATATAGCAGACACATAACGGATGATGACGGACATATAATGGATGTTCCCCATATGCATAGCGGATGGAGAATGGACGCGTTGGATCCTTTATCCGCTCAAAAAGTTTTGTGCAGCTCAAATCTTTTTGAGCGGATGAAATCTCAGTAGATGGATGCTGGACAGATAGAGAGTATGAAAAATGGATGCAGTGAGTACAGAATGGATGCATCGCGTTAACCAACGGATGGCAAGTGTTTCCCTCCGTTTTATATCCTCTTTCCATCCATTCGTGCTGTGTGACATGGGCTTTAGTTACCATTCACAATTACAACAAGGCTGGAAAAAATGTGATGTATGACTGTTTTTCACACATTCAACTGTTGCAGCATCCCCAAAGTTATATGATCAAAACTCAGGAATTTGGAAACTGGCATGTATTTAGGACAGTCAAAGAGTCCCAAAATCATGTGATCACCATTGTAACCTTGCCAGCTGGCCTCAGTGATATGAGTGGTTTGATCAACAGGTGTTTGTAAGTATTTCTAACTAACCAACTCCAAACCAATAAACTCTGAGACTAACATTTCCTCAAAGTTTCATTTTATTAGAGTTGTCATATTGGCACATCTGGGAAAACTCAAATCTGAGAGTTCTGGGTTTTCCCTTTTCAAAAGAAATTCAAAGATCCATTCTCTGCACCCATCAGTTCAATGGCCCAATAGTCACAATTGGAGACATAATTTCTCCAGACATTCCTCTCCAGTGTAGAGCAACATGTCATTGACTCTCTGAGAAAGAATGTTGTTGTGTCTTATCTTCTACCTCACTATGAAATCCCTCCTCCCTAATTCCCAGGCACTGAATGTGGCAGCCATGAAGCTTCCAAGTAAAAAATGGATTCCAAGGCTGACAAGTTCTTATATTAGTGTCCTGTTTATTACCAGCAATGGAAACTTGATGATGAATAGCTGTGTTTTTTATTTGCTCCAGCAACACTTTTCTGAATACTGTTTCCAGAGATCCACTGTCCTTTTAGATTACTTCCAACTGTTACAAATTGAAGTGATATTTCTCTTTTACACCCACAACTATTCTTTCTTCTGCTCATAGATGGACTTTTTACATTGTATCTTAGAAAAGTCCACATATTTATAGTCTGATTTTATAACCGTCAACTCAAAACCACAAGTTGTCCAGATGGAACAGGTCGAATGTTCTTGAAAAAGATTGTGGTATAGGTAGGACACAAAGCCTTTGATGTTTAATAAATAGCAAAGCCTTTTTTTTTTTAAGTTTTATTGATTTTTAAAGACAACCAAAAACAAACAAAACATAAAAACATCCAATTTTCTTCCATAAGTGTATAAACAGTGTGTCGGTTGGTTTACAAATTTTTTGTGCATCGATTTCATAGTCTCAATTACAGTTACATTACATAATAACTCATATTATCAGAAATGGAATATCCTAGTATTATTATTAATCAATCATTTGACTAAATAGTGAGAGAATTATGCGAAGCTTAAAACAAAGACCTCCAAAGTAAATCCATGTTCCTTTAAATTGATTTTTTTTTAATCCAAAGAGTTTATATATGCCGAACAATTGAGATGTCAGTTTTTAGAGTGTTTGGTCAACTACTTTCACTGCTAAATTTTGGAGGCATCTGTGAATTTATGACTGGAGGCAGAAATAGTGTACCAAATAGATCAAATCCCATCCGTTTGTGAATAAAGGCATATCAACAATGCTCTGGGTTTTTTATTATTATTATTACTAAGCAATAAAAGAACCATCATTGCCTCAGCCATTCTTATTATTTAGAGTCCTTATCTAGGTTATATCTTCAGGCAAGAAACTCTATAATGCAATATCAAAGTAATATTGATTAGCCCAAACATAAAGGTAAAATTCAACTATGAAAATATTTCTGTTTATTATTATTATTAAATTTAATGCTTAGGTTAGAAGACCAGGCAGTACTGGGATCACAGAGCTTTAATATTCCTTCAACAGTAAAAATTACAATATGCTTTTGAACCTCTGTATCCTCTCTATCTATTTTATGGCATGGTCCATGTTTCAATCAAATATATAAGTGGGAAATGATTCTCATTTTGCCATCTGCCTGCATTTGCTTATTGACCACTTGGGATAACAGTTTGTTTTGATTGTCGTGTGCATGTGATTCAATCATCTTCAGACTGGAGTTTCCCATAGGAGGAAGAAGTTACCTGCAGTTTGGAGCCAAAACAGGACAGATTCCATGGGAATACAATCTAATCCACTCTTCAACCACCACTGCTGATTTTAAGAAAGCCACACTTTACATAAGTTTAGCTTGGTAAAACTGAAAGCTACATCAGAAAAGAAGAAGGGAAATTTATTTGGGGGGGTCAAGCTTTTGAGCATTGAGTTGGTGTTGAGTGTCAAACAGGAATGTCAGAGTTACTCAGATAACAGTGATATATAAACAGCAATGTTGGTGTAAGTTGGCAGAGTTAAATCTTGTGGCCAGATTTCAAATACTGAACAATTAGAGTGATTGATGGCCATTTTTTCTACATCTTCAGAAAAGTATAGCTCAGTGATGGCTAACCTTTTCAGTAACAAATGCCCAAAGCGTGCATATGCACCCCCAAAATGCAATGTGTGCCCCCCTCACATGCATCCACTTATATTGCAGCTTTAATATTGGTATTTTGCTCCCTTTGGTTGTTCTGACCCAAGCCTGAAAGAAATGGATGTTTATTCAAATTCTTGGTCTTTCTTATCATAAGCCAGTTTATTATTGAGAGCCCTTTTGATCTAGTGAATAAGGCACCAGAATAGAAAGTACGACAATGTGAGTTCTAGTCCCACCCCAGCTATGAAAGCTGGCTGGGTGATTTTAGGCCAAACACACATAAACACTCACTCTCTCTCTCCCTCCCTCCTTCCCTTCTCCCTCCTCCCCCCTCCTCCCTCCCTCCCTCCCTCTCTCTCTTCCAACCCACCTCATAGGGTTGCTGTGGGGAAAACAGGAGAAGGAAGGTGTGTTGGATATGTTCACCAGCTTAAGGCCCTGTAACACTGCCCAACGGATGCAAAACGTATGTAAAAAGGACACAAGCAAAATGTTCCATCCATTGTTATCCGCTATCAAAAGGGGCAAAAATTTACATAACCGGAGCGGATAACATGGAAAGGAACGGACACAGGGAGGATGCAGAGCGGAAGGAAAGCGGATGCGGAATGGAAGCCTAGCAGATGGAAGCAGATGACACATCTGCTAGGCTTCCGGGGGACCTCAGCAAAGCAGATGTGAAGCGGATGAAGCGGATGCAGAGCGGATGCAGAGCGGATGAAGCGGATGCAGAGCGGATGCACAGTGGATGAAGCGGATGCAGAGCAGAAGCCTAGCGGATGCACAGCGGAAGCCGAACGGATGCCGAGCGTTAATTGCACATGCGAGGGGGATGCATTGCGTAAGCCACGCGGATATAAAGGGAAGCAGCTCGCACGTGGCCAGCATTTGTAGGAAAGACCTGCTGCCGGATACATCGAGTCCTTGCCTGCCCTGCCTGCATGCCTGCCTGCAAGCCTTGCAGCCAGCCTTCCTGTCAGCCTGCCTCCAAGACATGCGTGTTGTTGGGCAGGGGGTCTGGATCTGGGAAACCCATGATGAGGTTGCCTTCCAGCCCCTCCTTGAGGTCACTGGCGTTGTATACCTGGGCATCTGAACATGAGCCGTTGCCTGAAGCATCGATGTACATGAACTTGTAGTCAGCATCGACCATGGCAAAGAGGACGATGCTGAAGAAGCCCTTGTAGTTGAAATAAGTAGACCCCGACTTGGCTGGCGCTTTGCAGAACACGTGCTTGCCATCTATGGCTCCAACAGTGTGTGGGAAGTTCCACCTCTGATTCCACTGCTCTGCAACTTTCTTCCATCCTTCATCAGTGGAGGGGCACTGGAGGAGCTCTTCCAGGTATTCTTCAATGATGGCCTGCACCACTTCTCTGACCACAATGCTGATGGTGTTGTGTGGCACCCTCCAGCCATACTGCATGCTCCTGTAGGTGGTCCCTGAGGTCAGGTGGCACAGAGTGAGTGCCACCTTGAGCCCAGGTTTC
Organism: Laticauda colubrina; assembly: GCA_015471245.1. Taxonomy (NCBI): domain Eukaryota; kingdom Metazoa; phylum Chordata; class Lepidosauria; order Squamata; family Elapidae; genus Laticauda; species Laticauda colubrina. Next base: position 22,813,095 of record BLBF01000007.1, read on the forward strand.
AGGCTGGGCCGGAAGTTAGTGTTTGCCTTGGTCAACCTGGGTGTCAGCCACTGCACAACTTCATCAAACATGGCTGGAGGCATCCGCATGAAGTTCTGGAATGCCCGAGTGTCTTCGTTTCTGAGCTCCACCATCAGCTTGTTGTACCGTCTGTACTCTGCTCTTCTCCCAATCCATCTTTGGACCCAGACGCTTCTTGGTCGCCTCCTTTTCTTCCCGTAGTAGAGTTGAAAGAGGCTGTAGATGGCTTCACACTGTTGCAGAAGGATGGTGGCTGCCAAAAGGACTGTATTACGATCCATGGTTGACATGACTGGATGCTGTGGAAGAGCAAGAGTCAGATGAAGGCTGCAGAGGTCTGCACAGGTGGGCTGCTGGTCTGAAAGTGATATGCAGGTGAGTTGCTCCCCCTTTTTATAGGCAGTATAGGTGTCCCTTTGCATCCTCTAGGCATCCTCTAGGCATTCTTAATATCTGAGATAGGTCCCCTCTGCTTACGTTTTTTCCATTTTAAATGCTTTGTTTGCATGCTGCATCTGCTAGGCATCCGTTCTGCATCCGTTCTGCATCCCTTCCGCTTCCTCCCTGCGTCCGAGCGGATGCGAGTTGCGCAGATATGGAACGGATGTCTAGCGGATATAGCGGATGCATAATGGATGCAGAACGGATGCTTAGCGGATGCGTAGCGGATGTAGAATGGACAATTTGGATACATTTTCTGCGCAAAAGTTTTGAGCAGCTCAAAACTTTCTGAGCGGATGAAACATCCATAAATGGATGCTGGACGGATAGAGAGGAAGCAAAACAGAGGCAGTGAGTACAGAACGGATACATCGCGTTAACCAATGGATGGCAAGCTTTTTTTCCGTTTTACATCCTCTTTTCATCCGTTGGTGCAGTGTGACAGGGGCTTTAAGTTATTTGTAAAAATAATAAAGCCAGGATACAAATAAATAAGCTATGTTTTCTGGGAAAATCAAGAGACAATATGTTTTTTAATTCTTTATGCCATACAATGAAAGCAATTAATCTCAATTTGAACTTATATGGGTGTTTGAAAGTAATATTTTTTTTTGGCTATTCCACACACTTAGCTCAACACATATTCTGTCATATTTTGTTCAGCCAGAATGTCAGCCCTTGGGTAAAATAAAGAAAATAATTACTTTTTGTCAAGCTGGTGCAAGACCAAAGCTCTGGGGTTATAAAACAGACTTCATTAGTGCTGTATGTCTTAAATTCTGCCATTATTTTAGTTGTCCCAAGAGACCTTGAAAGATGAAACTTGGCATTAATGGACTCATATAACGCTTCTAACTTTAGCACAGCCTTGGCCATATTATATTGCAAACAAATAAAAATCCCTACTTTGATTTAAACAAGATGCAACCCTTTGAATATTTTGTTATTATCATATGTTTTCATCATGCCTTAAAACCATGATATTGAATAAGAGGAGCTTATTCATACATGCATTTGTTCTGTTTAAAAAAAGAAAAAAAAAACATCCATTCAAATATTGAAACATATTTCAACTTTCACAAGGACATTTCAATTGATTTCCCATGTATGAAGGCAGAACTTCAATCTGTACAGGATTCTTTGTCTTATCTCTTTTCCAATTTTTTTTAAAATAACCAATGAATTATTGATCCAGCCGAAAAGTAGAACAACATACATTTTGCTACCTTAATTGGGTTGAGAATTTGTACTATCTTTACAATTTTAATGACAGATAAGAAAAGTTATTGATAGGATCTTCTAGCTTCATTTCCCTTTTTACAAAGTATCATATGCCAGCTTCCAAATATCCAATAATCCCTTTATGTGTGGTAGTCTAAATCTGCAAATATAGAAGGATGTTTACTCATCTGTTAAATTGTTCAACAGGTTATAGGAAGTGTTCCATGTTTCTGTGCTGCCACAATTAGGTTCTTTCTCAACATGTGATCTTCTCAAAGACACTACCCTTGCAGGGGTGGACCTCAAAAATTTTAGCAAAGGGTTCTCTGCCCAGTTGCTGGGTGGGCATGGTCATGGTGGGCATGGCCTAGTTGGCCTCCTGCACCATGGGTGTGTGTGTATTTTTGCTTGCCCTGGGCTCTGGAGGCTTTCCTCGAGCCTCCAGGAGTGTGAAAATGGCATCCCTGGACTCCAGAAGTTCTCTGGAAGCTGGAAATTGGCCCATTTCAAGCCTTCCTGAACTTCTGGAGATCTGTTTTTCACCCTCCCTGACCCTCTGCATGTGCCCTGCACTTACCTGCATTCAAAATGGGCCATGTGGGGACTCCTGGGAGGGGAGGGGTGGGTGAGGCCAGCCAGGAGTGGGAGTTGGGGGTTCTCTGAACTGCACAGAATCTTAGCTAGAAGATCTCCCCAGCCCCTGTGAACCTCCAGCAGCCCACCCCTGTCCCCTGTTGTAAAATAGCCTAGATGACAAGTTGCAGTCTCAGAGAGCAGTTTCAAGGAGCATTAGAGGTGCTTCTTCAACTTGCATCTCATGCCTTATTCGGAGAACTTTGTCCTGTTTCAAATCTGAGTCCTCCTTCATGCCTATGACCTGTCAGATGAACTATTTAAAATGTGGATTTAGTGCTTTTTTTTTTAAAAAAGAGCACTAGATCCATGTTCAGAAATAGTCACCCTGTAGGACACAGATACAGAGGAGGGATTGTGAAGAACATCTCAGAGGCACTTTCTTCCCCTGTCCTCATCCTCCTCTGAAACTTGACCTTTCAATCAGGCCATGAGGAAGGCGTTTATGTGATACAGCAGGAGGAAGCCATCAATAAGGGAGCCTCGGTGGTGCAGTGGTTAGAGTGCAGTACTGCAAGCTACTCCTACTGCAATTTGACAGATCGAATCCCACCTGGCTCAAGGTTGACTCAGCCTTCCATCCTTCTTAGGTGGGTAAAATAAGGACTCAACTTGTTGGGGGCAATATGCTGACTCTGTAAACTGCTTTGAGAGGGCTGGAAAGCACTATAAAGTGGTATATAAGTCTGAGGGCTATTGCTATTGCGAATAACAAGTCAACTACATTCTAAACTAATTGTGCCAGGCAATAGCAGTGTTACCAGTGAGTAGCGATAGGGAAAGGAGACATTGATACAGAACTAAAGAAAATGTCACCATTTTTCTCCCTCCACCCAATTAAAAAAAAAAAAATGAAAAGCACAGCCATGCAAAAGTTCACATTAGCATAAGTCAGGAGTGTCAAACTCGATTTCATTGAGGGCTGCATCAGGGTTGTGTTTGACCTGGGGGGGG
>BLBF01000007.1:22816374-22829314 GCA_015471245.1 Laticauda colubrina
GGGGGGGGGGAATGATTTAGCTTGTCAACAGTTTTAGCAATATACACTGCCCAGAGGTGAGTTCATTTGTTCACTCAATTACAAGAAAGCAGATTTTGTTAAATATTCTGTTGTATTCCGGAAATATTGCCACTAGTATAAATCTAATTTATATGTATAGCAAATACATTTCACCAAGTCTCTGTGTCTGCCTCTCAGTGCATGATACAGTTTACACAATGAGAAATTGAAGTAGACATTACTTCAAATAACATTTTTTTCAGGTGATTGGTGTTGACTTTTGTAATCAAGAAGATATCCTCCACTAAGGTTGCTATGAAAAGTTTCCTCTGATATTATTGTCTTCCAATTCACATCTGTGAATGAAAAATAAAATAAAATATTAAAACCATATCTAAAGATTGAAAAGAACACAGCACCACTGAAACAAAATTGCTTGAATTTTATATGTTATAGCTAGAATTATCTGGTACATTTGACTGTGTATGCATGTCTGTGTAAAAGTTATATTTCTGAACAACAATTCATGCTGCCACTCCCAGATCAAAAAATAAACCAATGCCAGGCTTTATCATAAATTATTGCTTGTCAGCAATGATGGTTTGACTTTTAAACAATCCTTGTATCTCACTGACTCTCACTGAGAATTTCTCAGTGAGAAATTCTCACTGAGAATTTCTCAGTGTGAGAAGTGAGTGAGCCCTTCTGTGGTCCAGCTGATAACAGTGTAATTTATAAAGGTAGTCCTTGACTTATTATCATAATTGAGCCCAACATTTCCATTGATAATTGAGAGAGTTATTGAGTTTTGCTCCATTTTATGACTTTTCCTGCCATGGTTGTTAAATGAATCACTGCTGTTGTTAAGTTAGTAACACAATTGTTAAATGAATTTGGCTTCCTCATTGGCTTCCATTTGGCTTGTCTGAAGGTTGTAAAAGATGATCACATGACCCAGGACACTGCTACAGTCTTAAATATGAGCCAGTTGCCAAGTGTCAACATTTTTGTCACATGACCATGGGGATGTTGCAAAGGTCATCAGTGTGAAAAATAGTCCTAAGTCACTTTTTTTAGTGCTGTTGTAACTTCGAATGGTCATTAAAGAAATGGTTGTAAGTCAAGGAGTACCTAGTACAGTAGCAACTATCCAATCAGCTATTGGACAAATAGTTCATACTACAGCCACACAATTCTCCACTCCCACCTTTCTTAAAATGTGCCTCCTCTATTCCTAGCTGCTTACTGATGACTTTATGGACCAGGTCTTCAGTTTGCTTCCTTCATCACCCTCTTATCCTAGCACAGTGGTCTCCAAACTTGGCAACTTTAAGATTTATGGACTTCAATTCCTAGAATTCTCAGTTGCCAAGTTTGGAGACCCCTGTCCTAGTATCTTTCTACTATTTTTTAAAACAAGTTTTATTCAATTCTTCACATAAAAACAAAATGCTCTTTTTAGTGGACAACATCTTTCCAGATAATCACTTTTACATACAAATATGTCAATAATTATCCATTCATACAAGCATACTTAATTCTATTATTACCTTTTCCAATTCCAAATTTTCAGAAAAGAGAAAAACAAACAAATTAATCCAAATTTCTTACATTAATCTCAATCCAACATCCTTTCATTTCATTTCAATAATTTCAAACATAATCCTTTAATATTTTTTAAAGAGTAAAAATAACAATATATATTTGCCTCATTAAAAAAAAGATTACCAATGTCTCTCTTTCCTTGCAATAGTCTGTATTAGCTTATTAATTTAAATAGTTCTTTAATCTGTCATATTTTCTTTTCATCATACATTTTTTCTATAAATTCTAGATTAGTACTAGTTTTAACACAAGAGGAAAAAAAAGAAACAAACTTAGGTTTCCCCCTTTTTACTGCTTTGAATGTGACACCTCAGTGGTTAAAATATACCTTTATTCCTTCATCTTAATTCCCAATAAACCTTCATTTTTAAGTAATTACAGTAATAATCATTATATCTTTTCATTTGGATTCCGCAATATATTTCCCCCCCTTAATTTTATTTATAATTTCAAAAAGGTAAAAGGGAAAAATTTGACTATTTAATTCCTGCTTGCTGATATTGACCTCATTTTAAACATCTTCACATTCATTTCAATTATTACAATTTCTTCAATAGACCTTAACTTTTCTTTTAAAGATAAAAATAAAAGTGTATATTCATCTAATAAGAGTTATCAGTATCTATCCCTCCTTTAATAATCTATATTACCCTATTTTCTAAGTATTTTTTAATTGCAAATATATCCTTGTCAACCTGCAGAATCCCCTTTTTAATTCATCAACCATTATCTCTCAAAAAACAATTTCTTTTCATCATTTTACTATTTCCATGTTTCTTTATTTCCTGCACCTGTTTCTTACTGCTTCTCCTCTCCCTCTTTTCCCCATATCTATTCTCATTCCAGTTTGGATTTCTTGATATCTTTCTTGATATCTTCCTTACCCCTTTTCTGCTGCACCTTTCTACCTCTCCTGATTTCACAGGGATTCCCCTTTTTGATTACCTTCTTAAATCTCAGCTTTTTAGCTTTCCTTCTTTCCCCTCGTCTTTGTAGTGTTCTTTGTGTTAATTGTCTATTTAAGATGGCTTCTCCTTGAGCCTCCTCCACTGAAGTTCTCTCTTTTTGTTCAATCGCCATTTCCATTTCTTCTAACACAGAACAAAATGATTCGCCTCTTTCCTGTAGTAATTCTCTCGTATTTTTAAATTCCATTTTTAATTCCTGAAGAGATATCATCATTATAACACTTTTATATTTTATAATCATTAAAGTCCACAAAAAACACTTTTACTTTACTTCTTTCTTCTTCAAGTTTTCTAAAGTTCTCAATTGTTCCAACCCAGGGTCTATACCAAAAACATCAATCAATCCCACAGTCTTTCCTTGCTTCTTTTTTTATTCTGGTTCAGCTCACTTTCTAAGATTCTTACCTTGTTTCAATATTTCTTGAACATTATATCGACACAAGTTCATACAGAAACAGGATGATTTCCCTTTTGTTTGAGTTTAAGTTTTTATCCAGAAGATGGCATTCTCCATTATACAAAGTATATATATACAAAGTATTTTCCCCTATTTTATTATTTAGGATTCCTCAATATTCCAGAGCAATTCAGTCTCCAATTTGTAAATTTTATTATCATTTTTTGACAATCTTAAGTCCACCTTTATTTTATGCCTATTTGTAGCCAAAAATATTTTAGTCCAATTGAGTTAAATCTTTAATTCCGGCTTCTTCTTTTCCCGGTTCAAAGTCCCGCTTAGCTGTCAAAATTATTTTCTTGTTTCTTTTTCCTGTCCCTTTGTATTTTTGCCACTCACTTTTCTTTTCTTAAGAGTTCAGTATTATCTTATTCCCAGGGTGCTTTTTGTTTAATTGTTTCACCCAATTGTCCCGGCTCAGATGTTATCCACCTCTTTCTTCACTCCTGCACAAATCTTAGTCCAGCTAAGTTCTCCTCTTTGGGGTGGCCATTTTGGACCATCGCTTCAGTTGTCTTTGGGGGGAAAAAGACCAAGCCCAGTAGGGGAGATGCGGCTCCCCTCAACCTGGCTGGCAGCTTCCCCTTACTCCAGCACCCCTCCAAGGCAGCTTCAGCCCCTAATCGCAATGATCGGGGCTCTCCAACAAAAGAGCATAGACCATAGCCATGGAGAGTCACAATTTATGGTCCGTCAGCGAGGAGGGCTCAACCCGGAAGCTGCATCTTTCTACTCTTGACATAGGTCTCCAAATACCTTCTCAGCTTCTCCTGAAAGGTGAACTTCCAGGTCTTCAAAACATGTTCACTCAGCTACCACTTGTTATGCAGACATTCTGTAGACAAAGCTTCCTGTTTTTCTCTTTCACTTCTTGCTCATGAGTAGTCCTTCTGCCAACATAGAGAAAGGGATGGCTCTTTCTTTCCTTTCAATTCCTAGCTGGGGAATTCTGGGAGTTGAAGTCCATATCTCTTGAAGTTGCCAAGTTTGAAAAACACTGCTTTAAAGTAACCCAACTAGTTTAGTTCATGGAAATTCCGATTCACTAATGTTGCTTCAGAATGTTGCTTCTGAAAACTATGTTGAATATGTCAGTTTTTGATATGAAATGATTGAATTTATATAGCCATCTATCAGGCACCATTTTGAGAAACTGAATGTGTTGTAAATGTTAATTAACTCTTAGGTTCTTTCCAAGCTGGATTTGAAAGTCATTATTATAATGAGTAAATGAGAGTCACTAGTATTTTCTAATATTGCAAATGTTGCAGATGAAAAACATTTATTGCAACTCTGGGGTATGGCCAGAAAAAGCTGTGAGAATAAAATGGGACTTTCCAACTAGTCTACTGGCTTGAGTAATTTACTATTTTATGAAATGTAACAGCCACTTCCCAGAACCAATTCTTTTCCCTCAATAGTCAAGGAATAATCAGAAGTTCTTCAAACAAAAGAGCCCTTTTGCCTTCAAGGAAATTGTTTAGTAAATTTATAAAAGCTGAGTCTGAAACTAAATGAAAACTTTTCATCAACCTTAGGGCATTTTACAATTTGTTAAATGCAATACCTATCAAATAGCTGAACTTTAATTTGATATAATTCAATTTTTTCCCATCAAAGATTTCTGCATTCACAGTGCAGGTTCCAAAAAAGAGCATAGAAATGTTGTTTCAATAATTTTCTACACAAGGCAAATTGCTCACTAATTGAACATGCTAATAATCAATGTTATTCTCTTCAACTTCTAACTCTATGTTGTATTGTGCATTGCATCACAAGGAAACAGTTAAAGCCAGAAATGATATAGTATTTCTGAGTTATAGAATTATCTCATTCAAAATGGCTAAATGTCTTGCATTTTAGGCCTGATAATTGGAGAGGTGGTGGAATGAAGTTACAAAAATACTAATGGTCATTTGTTCATACCATCTTATAGGTGGTGAGTTTTGAGTTTGTAAATTGAGTTTGTACTATGAGATGATAAATAGATAGATGACAGATGATAGGTAGGTAGGTAGACAGGCAAACAAACAAACAGATGATAGCTAGATAATGAATTATTTATAAAAATAATATAGGTGGATAAATTTTGGGGTGGAGACAACACTAAGTCCAGTCAGTTTATAGGACCGTAATAGATAGTTAATCAGCTCATAGGGAAAATAGTTCGTAAGAGAATCCAAGCTTCACCACATAATATACAAGAGTAGGAGGAAAAAACTAGCAATGTTCTAGATCCCTTAGAAATCAACTTATGGGGCAAATCAAACTGCTTGCAAGCAAAATGCCAATACGTTGTTCAATATACAGGAGTGTCATCCTTCCTTTGTGAACTTGTTACTGTCTTCTATCTCTACAAATCTACAATACATGGTGACAAAGGTAACATTGCATGTCAGACTTAGTCATGAATGAAAAGGAAGTGATGAAGGTGCATCTAAAAAAGTGTATGGTCCTAGAAGAGCAGAGCAATAAGCCACAAAATACAGTAAGTGTATGAGGGAAGAGTGAATGGGATGAAAGATTTAGGAGAAGAACAGGCAGAGCCTGGAAGAAGAATCAAGAGAGTACCCAGAATCCTTTCACATCCACAAACTCACTATCTTCAAGTATTTAGGAAGCAAATTTGTAAAATCTCTTTATTTAAAATATTTTTTTAATTTTATTTAAAATACATACATTCAATTCATCTTTGTGTGTGCTATATTTTCCTTCAGCTAACTCAAAGTTAACTCAAACTCAACTACTGGTGATTAGATTTTTGCAAACTATGGTTTCAATAACTATGGAGATTAATTGTCCACACCTGTGGGTTTATGCTTTGGTTATTCAAAAAGCAAAATAGTGCTGACATTTTAGAAGGTTCAGAAACAATCTTATGGTATGGCAGAGAAAGAATTTCTGTTCCAAGTAATTAATCCCAAGTCCCACTAAGTATCTGGCTAGTGGAATTTTTTTGGTTGTAGTCAGTGTTTCCATAACTTGTGCTGCCCAAATGTATTATGGACCTTTCAAAGTATAATATTCATTTTAATGTACAATAAAAATAAATTAAGAAAGTTCTTTATGGTATGAAGACTTGAATCAAACAGAACATGGCCTGACTTGCATGACTCTGCTTTTCATGATTTTATTTATTGCAAAATATTTCCTGGTCCAGATGTGAAACAATAAGACATTCAGGTATGCCATTTAGGCAAATTGCGTTGATTTTTAGGGACTTTTTTTTAAAAAAATGTACAGGTGAGGGTGAATGGCTAAATATGTGTTTGTAGGGAAAGTTCCGAAAAGGAGCAATGTCTTATTTTATATTGCTTTTAAAAGACACAGAAAACAAGCACAAATTAATATTTTAATATATTCCACCAATAGAAATGAACCCAGACTGAGTTTAGACTAACCCACTGCCTTCTAGTTTAGAGGGATGTTAAAAGTCTAAGCCCCTGTGCTTAACTAGCTATATCTTCCCAACTTTAGCTGATCTGAAAATGCTAATAATGCCTAGATAGAGTCCACCTGCAAATTGTAATTACCACCAATTTGGGGAAAAGCCATCAGGGAGATAGGCAGTTTTTTAGAAATACGATATAAATGTAAATGTGTGTGAGAGAAGGTGGGGCATAGATAGATGGACAGATGAAGAGGTGGTATTCAGCAGGTTCTGACCAGTTCTGGAGAACCAGCAGTGGAAATTTTGAGTAGTTCAGAGAACCGGCAAATGCCACCTCTGACTAGAGATTTTACAGTATCCTTCCCCATCACACGCCTCAAGCCATGCCCACAGAACCAGTAGTAAAAAAAATCTGTCCACTACTGGACAGATGGCAACCCATTTCTGAATTATTGTCAAGTAAACTACAAGGAGTGTATGGAGTCACAAGGGTATCAGCTTAAGTAAAAGAACATTTGATTCTAAACCATTTTATCAATTCAATATAGATGTGAGAGAAATAAAAGCAAAGTTAACTAATCCTGATTCAAGAAAGGGTATTAAAAACCCTGAAAATTGTACTTATATACTAAAAGTAATAGTAGAGCTGAGGGCCACTTTGTGAACACAAACTTTTTGTGGGAAAAAAAAAGCCTTTAATTACCCTTAAAAGGAGGATGTGATCATTTGAGCAAGACTGAAATATTCACCATAATTCTAAGAAGGCAGTTCTCATATTTATTTAACTTAGCTTTATGTAACTTAGTGAACACCAGAAATTTCTATTTCCCCCTTTTTCCTAAAGGTCAACTGATAGTCAAGGGGTGGCCACAATTTCCTGCTTCTTGAATGACATTCTGTATTGCTATCAAAATTCATTTTCAGAGCAGGAAATGCCTGGAAATCAAATCTTTTTTTTTTTTTCCCAGAAAATGCCCAGAGCAATTAGAAGCCATCACCACTCTATTTCATCATTCTTTCCACCCCTCCATAAATAAGTGGAGAAAACAAAACAAGGAAACATCGTTGTTCTTCTATATACTTATTAAAGGTTATTTCTCTCTACCGTATTTCTAAATCGGCAATGTCAAATTGGCTTAATTCTATGATACTAACAATGTTTATTCTACAGGAACAGAGATTTATTCCAAGAGTTTTATCAGTCAGCCATTTTCTGTATTTAAATTCATGCCTGTTAATAAACCATAGGACACCTTTAATTCAGATAATGCTACATTATACCGGCTCAGACAATGCACAGGATAATAAATATCAACAATGCTTGTTGCCAGTAGATCCATATATACTGCTTTTCATATATATAATTTGCACTTAATAATCCAACTTTAATCAGAGCTGAGAGGATAAGAAACACAAGCATTTTTTAAAAGGCTGATGTTGCAAGCTCAGCAGTATACAGTATATAGTCTTATAATGTGTCATCCTCAAGTGTCTGTAAATCTATATGACCCAAAATATTGATGTCAATTTAAGAAACAAAGAACATACTTTCAGAGAGGGGAAATTAGTAGCCCATCAGAAGCTAGCCCATTATTTGGATGAACCATGGGAAGAGCACTCGTCAAGGTAAGCAGAAACAGCCTCCAATTAGCCTTGATATTGACTGAATTAATAAATGAGCTGTCTTAAATGCTGTTCCTCACAGTGGGAACAAGGAAAGTGCCTGTGCATGCAGAAGATGATGCTGAACCAGTGGTGGGATTCATCCTTTTTTAATACCAGTTCTATAAGAGAATGTTTTGCACACATGTGCAGCATCCATAAACCACCAATTTTAAGCTTCAAAACTGACCTTGTATTCAGTGCTGGTGAGTAAAACAACTGAGATGTGGCAATCTGTTCTGTCACATGAATCAGCTGAGCTCATAAATAAGGAAATAAAGCACAGGAAAGGGTGGGGCCAGGTGGGCGGGGCCAACTGCTCACTCATGCTACTGGTTCACTAGAATCTGTGAGAACTGGCAGCATCCCACCATTGTATTGAAGCCATCAAAAGTCAACTCAAGTCTCTTTTGTGTCAGTGCTGACTCCGGGAGACTTCATGAAAGATGGCCATCCTCATATTCACAGTGGTAACCAGGAAATTATCTCAGCCATTGGAAAACATAAATGCTAAAGTTTGATTTATCAGTTTCTCTGTAACAAATAATAGTTAGTTTGGATTTCAGAAATATGGCATGACAGTACTGTAGATATAAATCAGATAAGTTCCTACAGTTTTCTTGGTAAGATTTTGAAAGTGGTTTGCCCTTGCCACCTTATTCCAAGGTCACCCAGCTGGCTTCATGCCTTTGTTGTTGTTAGTTGTGAAGTCATGTCTGACCCACCATGACCCCATGGACAATATTCCTCCAGGCCTTCCTGTCCTCTACCATCCTCTGGAATCCATTTAAGCTCACTCTGACTGCTTCAGTGACTCCATTCAGCCTCCTCATTCTCTGTCATCCTCTTCTTCTATCGCCCTCAATCTTTCCCAGCCTTAGGCTCTTCTCCAGTGAGTCCTTCCTTCTCTTTAGGTGGCCAAAGTATTTGAGTTTCATAGGTAGGACCTCACCATCTCCCAGTTTCCTGACAACTGCATCAAACTAGATCTAAGAAATATCATTTGGTTTTAAAAACAACAGTCACCAAAGTTACATTCCCAGAAGTGCATGTCCTAATTACCTTCATTGTAAATAATTGTAGCATTAATTTATTTTTATTGTGCAGTGTTCAAAAAAGTTCCAATACATTTTCCCTATACGCTGATCAAAATGAACTTCACAGAACATTTGTTCTTCTTGCCAGATGGCCAGTTGCATCCATGTATGAAAGTCAGTGGCTCCTTTATCCTCTGGTTTTGCAAAGCAGTTCTAAATTCATAGAGTTCCATCTGTGTTATTGCTTTTTAAAAAAATTCTTCCAGATAATGGAAAATCTGACTGAATTTAAAGAAAGAAAGTCCAGAGAGTTACTACAGTTATGAAGTGCAAGTATTAGCAAGTATTTTAAAGGGGTTTCCACAGCCTTCATTAATCACAAACATAAATGTTAAAGTGCAGTTAACAGAGAGAACTTTTCCTACAAGTTTAAGGAAAGAAGATTGACATGCGTTTGAAAGGTTCATAGTAGTTCTGCATTTGTTTGGTTGTATCTCCTTAGAACAATTGCTATATTTTGTTCTGAGGTTGGTAAAATGAGGACCCAGATTGTTGGGAGCAACATGCCAACTCTGTAAACCACTTAGAGAGGGCTGTACAGCACTGTAAAGTGGTATATAAATTTAAGTGCTATTGCTATATAGACAAAAAGAACAAGAAGCAGAATGAAGGAAACAACATTCACAAAGCTGCTACATTTGGCTTGCAAAAGAAATGCAGCCAACTAGAAAACCTCAGCAAGCCTTATGTCTTATGTGTCTGCTCCACAATGAAAAAACAACCAAGAAACACCCCCCCCCAACTTCTACCAATGGTGGCAGAGGCCATGGAAGGAGATTGCAATGGACTTCATAGTGGAGTTGCTGAAAAGTGGGGGAAACATGATAATCTGGACTTTAATAGACTTATTCTCCAAAAGGGTGTACTTCATACCTTGCAGCGGACTACCCTCAGCCCACCAGTTAGCCAAGCTGTCCCTGAAGCACATCTACCGCCTGCATGGAGTACCACAAAGAATTATCTCAGAGGGGTCCAGTTCACAGCTAAGTTCTGGAGGGAGTTCCTGCAGTCTATTGGGTCATCCCAGGGCCTTAGCTCAGCCTTTCATCAGAGCACCAATAGGGGGGCAGAGAGACTGAATGCCATGGAAGAGCTGTATCTGAGGAGCTATGTGAATTATCAGCAGTCCAATTGGGCAGACCTCCTGCTTTTTGCAGAGGTTGCATACAATAATGCAGCTCACAATAGCACGGGATAGCACCCTTTAGAATAGCACCCTTTAGAGTAGTGAGCGGTATGGACTTCGTCCCAATGCCTGAGTATCCAAGGGATTCCTCCCTCCCATATCAGTTTTATCAACCTTATGCCTTATGCTTTATGAAGTAGCCAATACTGCAACAGCTATAAAAGGTCTAGGGAGTATCAGTTGATGACAGAAGTGTTACTTAATACTCTTTATAATGTTTGTGATCTTGTCCTTCTTCCTGAAGAGAAGAGGTTAATCCCATCCCTAGATGGGTGATTTATGGATTTCCCTGCCCTAATCCTGTCAGTTTTTGTTGTATATTGACTTGATTCAGAGTGTATCAGCTGTTTTCCAGCTGCTAAGTGGATCTTGGCTGTCTGCCAAGAGCTATTAACTGAAGGAGAGACAGAGAGGAAAAAAAAAACACTCTCTCTTGTACATTATTTTTATGCGGTTCTCCAAACTGCATAAGTAATTAACTAACGGTTCGGGCAGAAAGCAGGAGACCATGAGTTCAAGTCCCAGCTCAATTCACAAAAGGCATAAGTCATAAAAGGCATATGGCATTTTTTGGCACCGAGTGCTGAAAGCATGAGAACGCGCGTGTATCTCCAAAATGGAATGCGCATGTGTCCCTCCACATGAGCCCCACCCTGTGCAAATGTGTGCATTCTCACATGTGTGTGTGCATACCCCATGCATGTGCTCCACCCCCACCCCCGCACATAAGCTCTTGTCTCCTGTGCATGTGCCCCACCCCCTGCACATGCATGGCAGAGACCCATAGACCTGCTGACTGGCATAAGCCACATACGCATGTGAGGTGGAGCTGAGCTGGGGCAAATGCTCACAGAGAGGGCTCTGCATGCCACTTCTGTTGTGCATGCCATAGGTTCACTATCATGGACCTAGGTGAAATCATCCAACAGCTTGGAATTCAATATCATCAATATGCTTATTCTGCTCAGCTTTAAATCATAACTTCAGGCCAGGTTGCAGGGATTGTTGAAGTCCTGTTCATTGCCTACAGGCTGTGAGGAACTGGATGAAAGAGAGCCAGTTTGGTATAAGAACTTTGAATCTAGGCCTCCCCAGTCTTGAAAATCAGCTGTCTGACTTTAGGCTAGTTAATCTTTCTCAATCAACCTAGCTCACAGAAGTGTTATGGGGATAAACAAGGGTCTGAGCTTTAGCATTTTTGTTGGCTTCAGTTACATATAAAGAAAGAAACTAGTGGTGGGATTCAAAAAGTTTTACCACTGATTCAGTGGGCGTGGCTTGGTGGGTGCGCTTTGCATTGCATGTTCCAACTCACCTCCTGCAAGCCTTCACTCTCTCGGTCACTTCATCAGCTGCTGCGCAGAACTCTGCTGTGCCGTGCAAAGCAGTTGCACTTCAAAAGCAGAGGATAAAGGTGAGTATGGGAGCTCAAGCAGGCAGGTGGACTGAACAGCAGAGCAGCAGAGAGAACGAGTTCCATCTCTGCTGCTCATTGCTGCTACTAGCTCAGAACCAGGCTGAACTGGTAGAATACCACCACTGAAAGAAACATTCTAATAAGTGAACACCAGAGTTATCTGTCTGCCCTTGCGGTATCTCTTGATCTTGTGGAACAGGTCTCTGACATGAAAGTTCTTCTGGACTCACAGCTCCTGCTTAAACAACAGAGATTAGGTTCATTCCTACTTGAATTACTTTATGGAAGCAGCTCATGACACAGTAATTTGAGAAGATGCTCTATTATGATATTATTAGAGCCGTGACTAACAAAATACCCTTTGTTGAGTGTGTGTTTATATATTTCTATATTAAGTTTTAATCTAATTGTAGATATTTGGGTATTTCTATCTCTGTGAACTGCCCAGAGCCCTTTAGCACTGCAACAGGGTATAAATGGAATAAATAAACTAGTAATAATACATTTACAAGCTCTCCCTGGACGCAACCCCATACCTTGCCCTATCAAAGTAGGACATCTACTTAGATAACCAGCTCCCTGGTGCAGGTGCTGATTATCTAGCATGATTTGATTCTATGCGGTGTGCTAGTATCCTATATTCCAGACTGATAGAAGTTAGAGATTTCCCTAGAAGCTCCTAGCTACAAACCTGTCATTAGCACTAATGTAAAATGCATTAGCATATTGCTTTGGGAAATCACAGCTACCATTGACAAAGTGTTGATTGCAGCAGCTTCAAATAAAGAGCACCCTTTAAAATCCCAGGAAACAATGTATGACATCACGAATGGCTTACCAGAGACATTTTGTATTGCTGGCAATTTTGCTGCTGGTACTTCAAATAACAAAATGTTTTGCACTGGGTAGTTGGTTTGCCTGCCTTTGCTTTTCTATCGTGCTCCCTGTGACTTTGGTTTTTTTTTTTTTTTTTTTTGGGGGGGGGGTCATCAATGCATTAGATTTTTATCTCCTTTTAAAGTTAAAGAGGTCTGTGCTCTGTTCCTTGGTGAACACAAGATATTGGTTCATAATATCAGCCAAGTTGGGCAACATACTACTGTAGATAGAGATAGATAGATAGATAGATAGATAGATAGATAGATAGATAGATAGAT
>BLBF01000007.1:22839314-22888384 GCA_015471245.1 Laticauda colubrina
ATATATATATATATATATATATATATATATATATATATATATGTATGTATGTATGTATGTATGTATGTATGTATGTATGTATGTATATATAATATAATATAATATAATATAATATAATATAATATAATATAATATAATATAATATAATATAATAAAATATAATATAATATATATAGACCATATTAATGTCAACTTCTCTGCCCCTCCTCTTTTCTTTTAAAGACATCTTTTTAATTTAGTAGGGCTTCAGCCAAATTTGAGAAGCTAAAACATAAAAAAAGCTGGGTCAAAAGGAAAGCTATTGGCTCAGCATGCTATCTTCATGATTCTATCCATATCCCCAACAATTAAAAAACATTAGCAGTATAGATACTAGTCATTTGCAAGGTTTCCGAAACAGTTGTTAGAATATCCTTTATTAAAATATTAAAAGCTATATCTTAAAGATCATTAAGAATATTTCTTATAATCCTAAAATTAGATTATTCCACAAAATCTTGTTTAAAAACTAGGATATATTAGTTGTACAAAGCATAATATGCTTTGATATTTCTTTTTTTAAAAAAAAAAATTCAATAAATAAACATACACAAACAAAACAGAAAACATAAAAACATAAAACTTCTTTTTGGGAAGCGGCTTAATCCCAGGTTACATCTTTTTGTACAGACATAAATTTGAATTCATGCTCACTTTTTATCCCATTTCATATCTTATTTACCATTCTACATTTTCTATATAGCTTCTCCCCTCTTTTCACTCTCTTAATTCTGTTTTATTTATTTCATCTCAATTTAAATCATTATGCGTATATCTTTTGTCTGTTCTATTTCAATTTTCTATTATCTTTTCTCATTAACACAGAATTTCTCCTATAATCACTGATTGAATTATGACGCCTTTAAATCTTTCCCCTAAATTTAACACTTAAAATAATATATACTTTTCATTCTGATTCTGCTTAGTACATTCTGAAGCTACATACTATATTATAAAATAAGAAAGAGTAATAAGTTTATAATATAATAAAAACAATAATCCAATAGCTTCCAGTTTGCAAGGCTTCGGCGGCAGCAGGAATCAGTGATTGCGTGCGGTTTCTGTTCTGCTCACCACTGGAGTACCCCCGATCCAGCTGGATTTGGGGGCTATAGTTACCCTGTAGAGGTAACTGAAGATAGGCGAGATCCAGCAGGGGTCCAGGGGAATCACAACACCCCTCCTCAGCTGGCTTTACTCCCTTTTCCGAAAGTCGTGGAGCAGCGGTTAGCAATGGCCGCCACAAAGAAGCTTTCATCCAGATAAGAATGTCAAGAGGAAGCTGAGAAAGTGAAAGTTTTTGGCTAACCGGGGTAATAAGTAATATTTAAATACCCTGGAATTTCAGTTTCATTAAAGATACATTGTTTCCGATGAAGACAGAAAAAGCAGTGAATGAAAGAAAAAAGGGAAAGTTTGTTTTTTCTCTCTCTCCTTCCTTACGGTGATAGCAAATGAATGGAGAAATCGGAAAACCCATTTTGGCATCAGCAGGTAATCCGGAAAATTAAAGCCAAGGGGACAATAAAGATTTCTGAGCATTGGAGAAAAAAACAAACACTCTTTTTTGCTATAAGTGGGAAGGGAGAGGAAAAGAATTAATATTAAGATTTTGTTGGAGGAGGCTGCTTGGAATTTATAAGATCAGAGCTAAACTGTAACAAGACTTCTAAAAGATATATTTTAATTGAAGCTTTGTAACTGAACTATAACTCCAGGAAGAGAAAGTATAAAAAGAAGAAAGTGCTAAATGAAACAGTCTGTGTGTATCTGGATTGCTTGGTGACTTTTGGACTTTTGGAAATCATTATTTGAAAGACTAAAAACATTTGGGTTGTATAAAAAAACTTTTCACAATGGCATTACTTGTTGATGAACTGAAAATTGAATTTAAAAAGCTAAAAGAAGGGAAGAGCTCTTCTGGATCTGTTTTCCATTTTTTATAAATGGCGATTTCTACCTACAAGAAACTACAAGAACATGAAGACTGGGATGAAGAAGAAACCATCTTTAATGAACAAACAAGTTTAGCTGGGGAAGAAAAGGGAAAGAGGGGAAAGAGAATGGAAAATTTAAGACTTAAAAAAACAACTAAAAAAGGGGAAAATAAGGTGAAAAATCGATACTATGTCAGAAAGCAACAGAAAAGAGGAAAACAGAAGAAGGTGGAGAAGGTGGAGATTAAGAGACAAGAGGGTAAAAAGGTAGGATTGGAGAAGAAAGGAAGGAAAAAAGAGAAGAGAAGTTACAAAGTTTAAAACAAAATGTAAAGAAACAAGATTTATTCAGAGATAGTGGGTAAAAATATGATTAAAAAGAGATTCTGCAAAAGTATGTAAGATTGTATTGTTGTATTTATATTTGAAATAATGTTAGAAAACTGGATTTAATGATATTTCTTTTTTTATGCGCCTTTTAGTAAAATAAAAGGCAAATTAAAAAAGAGACTTGAAAATCATTATGAACATATACAAACAAAGTAGCATAGCATTATATAAGCAAACATTGAAGGACAATATGATAAGGAAAAAAGGAATGTTGTGCGGAGAATGAGTAGGTGATGTATATTAGTATATAACATCAGAAATATTGAGGGGAAATATTCCAACATGCCATGCTGTGCCTTTTGAAAAAATGTGGCACATATATTACAAAAACTTATCATTTTAATATCTCAAAGAAAAGGTGAAAAAGAGTATTTTCTGTTTATTGCAAACTATACCAAAGGATATAAGAAATATCAGATCATAGTTTCAGGGATATAAGAGGGAAGAAAAAAAAAGAGAATCCTAAGTGATGGAATCATTTCTTTATTCATTTGATATAGTCATCTCATGTATGACATATTATCAGTTTTAATATCACAGAATCAAAAACAATATAAATCCTTTATTTACAGCCAAGAGGAGAAACTAAATTATTTTTGTGAACTTAATCTTATTTTTCATAGCAAAAAAAAAAAAAGCTGAGGAAAATTAATCTGCTTATTATTCCTATTCATTCAATTCATTTCAAAATAGCCATTCTCCTAGCAAACCAACTAATATGATAGTATTTGTGTTACATGAATGTAAACATATTCAAAAAAGCAAAAACACAATTAATTTTGGTGTTTTATACTTTTCTGAATTTTTCAAAACAGTTCCAAAGGATGGATGAATGGATGGATGGATGGATGGATGGATGGATGGATGGATGGATGGATGGATGGTGTGTGTGTTGTTGCTTACAAAAATACATGTGCTAATTGCAGAAAAAGGAATATGTCAGCAAAAATGTACAAAACTCTATTTATTACAGAAGATTTAAAGATGCAAGTTTTGAAAAACTGTGTACAGTTATAAATATGTCAGGAAGAATGTCTGTGAATGTAAGAATGGCTTCCATATGGACTGTAAAAAAAAATAAACCACATACTTGCTTGTGAAAATGCGTTGAAAGTAATGTTAGCATTTATTTCCCGATATTTCCAAACTCAACCATCCTATTAACAGTCATATTCATCATTTATAATCCAGTTCTTTCTGCATGCTCCCATTGGATATATTAACTATGGTAGTTGGGATGATTACAATTAAACATTTAACCTGCTAATAATTTGTTATCTGAAACCTACTTTTCCATCACTGATTTGAAGATACACAGGAACCTTGATTCATGTTTGGCTGGAAGATCCAGATTACACTGAGTTCATTCTGAGTTTGTCCATCTCAGGATTTTGAATTGGATTAGAAAGGCAGATGGTACCCTCAGATAGCCACCACAGAGGTTTTTTTGTTTTTTTTAAGCAAAAGCTGAGCCCAAATCTCAAATTGATAAGGCTGGGCAATGATTTGGATAATAAGAGGGGGGAAATGATGGGGAGGTACTATAACTGAAGTATCTCTCATGCAATCAAAATCTTCCAAAAGTGGATAACTATATGAGCAAGACATGATTAAGGTCCCTATCATAAAATACAAAATGATTGCTAATTTGCTACCATGTTGTGAGAAATTCCCCACCATCCTAGAAGAATGAAATATTTTGGGGAATATTAAAAAAAAAGACAGAATATTATATTTCCCAAAAGGAGAAATGGAGAAACATGTTTTAGAAGCAGGAAGCAGCCCCCAAGTCTTTCTTAATAGCCCATAGTAGATGCCAGCACTTCAGAGATAAAGAGCTTATTGAAAGAGAAAGACAATTGTCTATATAGCTCTATTCATAAGCAAAGCAAATACTGCAGGCAGAAATCCATTCAAGACAGGATATTTTCAAACTGTTTGCAGCAAAATTTGATGTCTAACAAAACCAGAGTGATAGGATTAGAAGCAGCCCCTCACCCAAGATCCAACATAGGACAAAAGCCATTAGCCACAATAGGAATTGCCCAATAGCCTTTCAGAAAACAAGCCCCTTCATTATGCCACCCCCAGAACAGGTCAAAGTTCGCAGTCACAGAAACCTATCAAGATCCATCAACTCATTCAACCTATTGTTCTGTCAGAACTGTCTTTGTGGTTCTGTTCAAGAAACCATCTTTCCAATCAGCCTCCATGTTGTTTTCAGCATTTTTCTCCCAGCTTGAAACTGAAGCAGATGGATTTTCCTTCCAAAAATATTTACCACACTTGCTGCTGCAGTGACTATAAAAAAAAGAATGTATCATTGCCCCTACTAATAGCAGACACCATTTCCAAGGAATGTTTAGAGAAAGTATCTCTACACTCAAAAAATATTGTGAAATTCCTTCTGCTAAAATAAAAATAAAAATTGAGCAGTCATTTGCTTATAGCTCTGTTCATAGTAGATATTTTTTGCTTTTTAAAATATCAGCTGTCTTTTTTTAACTGGATGATTTGATAGAAATATGATAGAAAACCATTATTTTTCTGAACAATTTATATTTGCAGGGATTCCCAATATCCTTTCATTATTTTGAATGTTCATTTGATTAATAGGCTTAGGAGACATGGCCTTGTGAAAGATGAATGCTGAACATTAACACATAGCAGTAACTTGAAATGGATTTAGGGAGGACAAAGAGAGTCAGGAAGATTTGTCCTTCCAAAAAAACAATTTGTCTCAAAATACAATGTGGACAAATCTGCTTCTTCCTGGACTCTTTTAAATTATTGGACTCTATCTAGTTCCCATCATATCCAGCCAATAGGGTCAGTTTAATGGGAAAGTCTAAAAACCTTGTAGCTACCCATGAATATTTTCCCAAAAACATTTTTAAAGTATTTATCTACACAAAAATAACAGAAATGTCACTACATGGCCTGTTTCCATTTAAAGCCCCTGTCACACTGCACCAACGGATGCAAAGAGGATGTAAAACGGACAAAAAAGCTTGCCATCCGTTGGTTAACGTGATGTATCCGTTCTGTACTCACTGCCTCCGTTTTGCTTCCTCTCTATCTGTCCAGCATCCGTTTATTGATGTTTCATCTGCTCAGAAAGTTTTGAGCTTCTCAAAACTGCTCTTCTATTCATGCTGTCAGGTCTTTTATCAATCTCTATGGCTTCTCTGATGATTCTGTGGCTGGGGTTTTCTATAGTGGCCAGGGTTTTAGTGCCATTGAAGTTGATGTTGTGACCTGTGGTTTTCATGTGTTGGACTAGTGAGGAGGTGTGTTCCAGCTTTTTTACTGCATTTTTGTGTTCATCTAGGCGGGTACTTATTCTTCTATTGGTCTGTCCAATGTATGTGGCCGGGCATGATATACAGGGAACTTTGTATATGCCTTGGTTTTCCAGGTCAATTTTGTCTTTGGGGTTTTTAAGGATGGCTGCTATTTTTTTGTCTGTTTTGAAGGCGGTCTTGATGTGATGCCTGTGTAGTATCTTATTGTTGCCAAGTTTGGAGACCCTGGTCTACAGCACTAAATCATCAGGGCAAAACCTAGGTCTAGGTAAACCAAGGCCTTTTTCACTGTGTGGGTGACAGTTCATTACAGCCATTTCATGAGACATCTGGATGGTATTGGTCCATGTGGTGCAATGGTTAAGTGAAGGGCTTGGATTGGGAAATGCAGGTTCAAGTCCTCCCTCACCCATAGAAACATATTCAGTGACTTCCAGTCATTGCCTGTTAGCCAAAATGTATCACACAGGTTTGCTGCAGTGATAAAATGGAGATTCCCTACTGTGAGGAAAAGGCTATAAATTAAGCAAATAGAGGTTCTAAGGATGAGATTATCCTTTGCATGTCTTTAACCCCTTCTCTTTTTTTAAATGGGGATCTCCTATTTAAGGAAGACAAAACTGGGAAAATGGAGATATTTTCCAGAGGGAAAAATATATTTCCTTTCAGTGGAGTGAAGAAGAGAGGACAGGCTTTATGTATATAGCAACACTCATCATTCCTCCTGTAGAGATACTGAGTTTCTCCAACAATATGGCCTCCACCAATAGGAAGCCTCACCGTGTTTTATAGGCATTCAATTTATAAAATTGAATTAAGCCCCTCTCCCCAAATTAAGGCCCATATTAAACATGCGAAATGGGGGGGGGGTGAATGGCGGGGGGGCTTGCATTTAGGAAATACTTGCATGCCCGGATATGGTGCTGCCTGCGTTGGTGGGGCACTTCATACTGGGAGACCTTCCGCCACCATTGCTTTTCCTTCTCCCTTGCTGCCGCGGCATTAGAGGAATGCCACAGTGTTTGGCGCAGCCACGTGCAGCCAGTCAGGGCTCCTCCCTGCAACTGGAGCCCTGAGGAGACACTTGGCTTCAGTCGCTCCCGTCACCGCCATGGTGGGATGCGTGGAGGGTCCGGCGAGGAGGTGCTTGCTGCCTTGGTGAGAGCTCTGCCGCTGGGAAGGAGGGCCCACCTGTCAGCTTAGCCTGGGGTGCCCAACACAGCTGACAGGCGGGCCCTCCTTCCTGGCGGCAGAGCTCTCACCAAGGCAGCCTCCCTGCCAGACCCTCCGCTCATCCCACCAGGGCTGGGCCGGAGCCCTGCGGGCTAGGCAGAGCCGGGAAAGCGAGCCACAGGTACGTGCCTCCTCCTGCCCCTTGTTCCGAAATCTCGCCCAGTCGAGCAGCGCTTTGCTTGCTCTGCAAAGCTGCGGCTTCCTCACCTCTCAGTAAGTAGAAGGAACCAGCTGCAGCCTCCTCCTCCTCAGCTGCAGCGCAGACGTTGACCTTGCAGGGAGAGAGAGCAGGAGAGATCCTCTCGGGTGAGCGCCTTCCCTTGGAAGGCGGCGACAGGAGCGCCTGAAGCCAAGTGTCTCTTCAGGGCTCCGGTTGCAAGGAGGAGCCCTGACTGGCCACATGTGGCTGCGCCAAACGCCACAACATTCCTCTAATGCCACGGCAGCAAGGGAGAAGAGAAAGCAACGGTGGCGGAAGGTCTCCCGAACCCAAGTTGTCATTGCCCGGCCACCTGAGGATGCAAGGGGAGGAATTAAGTCACCCCCCCGAAAAGACGGCCTAGCCATTTTTTGGGGGGTCAAAAAAAAAATAAGGCCTGGCCTTATAATGTGAGAAACATGGTAGTCTTTGACTTATGACCACAGTTGGAACCAGAATTTCCTTTGCTAAGCAGTGAATCATGCTGATTTTACAACCTTTCCTTGCCACTGTCATTAAGCAAATCACTGCAGCCATTTTGCGGTCATTAAATGAACCTGGCTTCTCCTATTGAGTTTACTTGTTGATCATTGGCTGGGAAGAGTTGCAAATAGAAATCGTATGACCCTGGGACACCACAACCATCGTAAATATATGTTTGTGGTCAGATGGTGACAAATACACAACTGTGAGCATCCTGCAAATCGTAAGTGTGAGGACCGGTTGTAAGTCACTTTTTTCAATGCTGTGGTGACTTTGAACAGTCACTAAATGAATGATTGTAAGCAGGAGTGGGTTGCTCGGGGATCACAGGGGTTCAGGAGAGCCTCTAGCTAAGATTCTGTGCAGTTCAGAGAACCTCCAAATTCCTGGCTGGAACCTCCAAACTCCTGGCTAGCCCTGCTCACCCTATCTCGCCCCTCACAGGAGTCCCCCCACGGCCTGTTTTGGATGTAGGTAAGTGCAGGGCACACACGAAGGCTTTGGGAGGGCAAAAAACATTTCTCCCAGAAATGGGCCCGTTTCCAGCTATCATAGAGCCTCTGGAGCCCTGGGAGGCCATTTTCATCCTCCTGGAGGCTCGAGCAAAACCTCCGGAGACCAAGGAGGGCAAAAATACCCCCCCACCATGTTACAGGAGGCTGACTAGGCCATGCCCACCATGGTCACATCCACCCAGCAACTGGGCAGAGATCCCTTTGCTAAATTTTTTGAAGGCCACCCCTGGTTGTAAGTCAAAGATTATCTGTACCCCTTTTATTGGTTTCCCAAGAGCACAATGGCTCCCAAGGGGAATGGTACGGGAGCTTTCACACAAGTCTTTTGAACTTCTGTCCCCAGGTACAGAGAAGCTTTTCTCAACTAGAATTTCTGAATGTGTTTGCTCTATAGCTTTCAGATGTGGCTTGGATTTTAGGTCGTATAAAATCTTACACTTTGAGAAAACATCAGGTTGGAGAAAACTCTATAGCCAATTTAGAGAACTGTATTCCAAATGGACAATATGGATTATAAAAATTGTTTGGCTACTAATTGACAACACAACTCTTCATGACCCCATAGACCATTACACCCCAGCCCCTTCATTGCCCACTGTCTCCTGGAGTTTTCCCGAATTCATGTTCAGTTCATTGATGACACTATCTAACCATCTCATCCTCTGCCGTCTTCTTCTCCTTTGGCCTTTCCCAACATTGGTCTTTTCCAAGGAATCCTCTCTTCTCACTGGTGGCCAAAGTATTTGAGCTTCAGCTTCCGGATATGTCCTTCCAAGAACAGTCTGGATTGATTTCCTTTAGGATGGACTGATTTGATCTCCTTTGCAGTCTAAGGCAGGGGTTTCCAACCATGGCGACTTTTAGACTTGTGGGCTTCAACTCCCAGAATTCCTGATTTTTGCTTCACTGGCTGAGGAATTCTGTGAGTTGAAGTCCACAAGTCTTAAAGTTGCCAAGGTTAGAGACCCCTGGTCTCAGGGATTCTCAAGAGCCTTCTCCAACACCACAATTCAAAAGCATCAATTCTTCAGCAGGAATATGAAAGAGAACATTACTATTCAGAGGGGTCAACCATGCCCATCATTGATTTGGACATCTATCCTCTCCAGTATGAATAGCATTATTGTCATTGGGCTGGAAGGGTGTTTCATCCAATCTAGATAGTTGGAAATACAAACTTGTATTTTGTCTTCTCCAGAGCAACAGAAGTTTTGTTGTTGTTGTTGTTTTATTGTTGTTGTTTAATATTATCTTTGTCACAATCCCAGTGACGATAGAAGTTGTACAGTGTTAGGCCTATTTAAGAGGTAAGCAAAGGGGATTTTGCCAATGAACAAATCACTTAGCGACAAAATTATTTCATAGGTTAGCTCAGTTCTAGCCAAGCAATGACTAATGCCTTGTCTGATTTGTGTAAGTAGGAGCCCAGATAAGGTTGCAGCCCTGTTTAACTTCCTATAATTGAACAATTGCAATTACAGCTGAGTCCATATGAGAGCAGAGACAGGAAAAGTATGTATCCATTTCTATCATAATGAATTAAGAACATGATATCTACTCGGTTTCCTGTTGTAGAGATTCCTCTAATTAGCCTGCTTAAATTTGCTGTATTTACAGTTTGGATGACATTCTGAAACACTGATGCCATTTGATAACCTTCATTAAGGAATCTCGTTCAGAATACTATTAAAACTAGGCACAGCGACAAAGCATTTGGATAAGGATACATTCAAATCCTGGTCTAGTAACACTCACCATTTAAATTTTTTCAAATAATTATGGCCCACTCATTTTCACAATAATGAGAATTGGGGCGAGACTAGGAAGAGACCTCAACTGCATTGGATGAAAGCTGATTATCAATGTACTAAATGAACTGCCAATCTATTTTTTTTTCCTGAGATAGCATTGCCACATCATTGTAGTCCACGGGTGTCAAACTCGCCGTGTTGCTGGCACATGATGTATCATGACTTTTTCCCCTTTGCGTAGCTGGGTGGGTGTGGCCTAAGCATGACACATCTGGCCTACAGGCTGCCTGTAGTCTGATGTTCCATAAAGTTCTTCTTCCTGTAATTTTTGTTGGCCATTTTTCTCACAGAAAATAAAATTAGTGCCAATTAGCTGTGCAACAGATAACAGATCATCAGAGTTGGAAAGGACCTTATAGGTCATCTAGTATAACCTCCTGCCCAACAGGGAGACCCTACACCATTTCTGACAAATGGCAGTCCAATCTCTTCTTGAAAGTCTCAAGTGATGGCACTCCCACAAACTTCTGAAGGCAAGCTCTTCCATTGGTTGATTGTTCTCACTGTCAGAACGTTTCTCCTTATTTCCAGGTTAAATCTCTCCTTGTTCAGTTTCCATCTATTATTCCTTGTCTGGCCTAAAGGTGGTTTAGAAAATAGATTGACCCCTTCCTCTCTGTGGCAGCCCCACAAATATAGCAGAACATTAATAAAGTATAATGGGAGGAGACAATGTTCAGCCAATGGGTGTTAGACTCTTTTCAGTGGCCCTTGAATTCTTCAATACAGATAGCTATTGACTTACAACCACAACTGAGCCCAAAATTTCTGCTGCTAAGCAAGACAGCTGTTGGATGAGTTTTGACACATTTTATGACCATTCTTTCCACAGCTGTTGAGGGAATCACTGCAGTTGATAAAGCCCATGTCACACTGCCCAACAGATGCAAAAAGGACACAGCGGACGAGCAAAATGTTCCATCCGTTGTTATCTGCTCTCAAAAGGGGCAAAAATTTGCATAACCGGAGCGGATAACACGGACGCATGGAGGACGCAGGGCGGATGCAAAGCAGATGCAGAACGGAAGCTCAGCGGATGGAAGCGGATGGGAGCGGATGGAACATCCACAGGGCTTCTGGGGGGGCTCAACAAAGCAGACACAGAACGGATACAGCGGATGCAGAACGGACGCCGAGCGGATGAAGCGGATGCACAGCGGATGCACAGTGGAAGCCTAGCGGATGCCTGGTGTTAAATGCGCCTGTGGGGAGGATGCATTGCGTCAGCCCTGCGGATATAATGGAAGCAGCTCGGAAGCAGGTCGCCATTCAGAGGAAAGACCAGTTTCCAGACACATCGACTGCCTTGCCTGTCCTGCCTGCATGTCTGCCTGCAAGCCTTGCTGCCAGCCTTGCTGCCAGCCTCCCTGCCAGCCTTGCTGCCAGCCTTGGTTCCTGCCAGCCTCCCTCCCAGCCAGCAACCCCACAACCATGCGGAAGCACAGCAAACCTCAGCCATCTGCTGCCAGCCATTGCAAGAGGGATAGGGCTACCATCCCACCCCTTGGCCCTCACTCTGGTTCTGCTGGGGCTTCTGCAGCACGGGCTCACTCTTCTGGGGCTGGGGCTTCTGCTGCTTCTGCTTCTGGAGGAGCTGATGACAAGCATTCCAGCACCAGCCACCTCCACAGCACCTGGACCCTTCACCCCTAAGACTGAGAGACCAAGAGGAGTGCCAGAGACTCATTTTTGTTTCATACCTTGTTGTTAATAAAGTCTATTTTTGATTCACACACTTGCTCCATTTCTTTTTTTTAATAAAGTCTTGCTGGAAACTTTTAGAAATGGTTTAAGCCTTTGCTTGCTTGTGGGATGGGTAAGGGTAGCTTTGGAATGGGTTAGGATACCTGTGGGATGGGTAATAGCTGTGGGATGGGTTAGGATAGCAGTGGGACTGTATGGTCCTTCCTCCCTGGTGCCACACATATGGCCCTTTATTATCAATAACGATATAATCAATCATCCACACATGTCAACATAAACACAACTCTTTATTAAACGCCCTGTTCATTGTAGGCCAACCAAAGATACATGGCCCAATCTCATACGTGTGATGAGACAGGCTGAAGGAAGCTTCCATTAATCATTTACCATCCTGTCTTGCCACTCCACTGCTCCAGCTGGGGAGTTGCACCAGTGTTTTAGGAGGTTGCGCTGCTTCTTCCCTTCATGTGAGGCTCTGTTGGGGCCTTGCACATCCTCAGTGTCAATCAGGTTTCGCCCTTGCCTCCATTCCCCAGCCTCCATGTCCCCATTGCCTAGTTCATGGTCCACAAGCCTGTTCTGCAAGACTGGGTAGCGGGTGCGCATGAGATTGTGCAGGATGCAGCAAGCTTCCACGATCCTCCTCACGGTCTCTGGGCTATGCTGCATGGTGGTGAGAAGTACCTGGAACCTGTTGGCCAGGATGCCAAAGGCGTTCTCCACCACCCGTCTTTCCCTGAACAGTCTGTAGTTGAAGATCCTCTCTTCATGGGTGAGGTATTTGGAGGTGTAGGGCTTCATGAGGTAGGTTGTGAGGGAGAAGGCGTCATCCCCCACGATGAAGTAGGGCACATCTTGCTTGTCGTTGGGCAGCGGGTCTGGATCTGGGAAGCCCACCATGAGGTTGCTTTCCAGCCCCTCCTTGAGGTGACTGGCATTGTATACCTGGGCATCTGAAGATGAGCCGTTGCCTGAAGCATCGATGTACATGAACTTGTAGTCAGCATCGACCATGGCGAAGAGGATGATGCTGAAGAAGCCCTTGTAGTTGTGATAAGAGGACCCTGAGTTAGCCGGTGCTTTGCAGGCCACGTGCTTGCCCTCGATGGCTCAAACGGTGTGGGGGAAGTTTCACTTCTGATACCACTACTCTGCAACTTTCTTCCATCCTTCATCAGTGGAGGGGCACTGGAGGAGCTCCTCCATGTATTCTTCGATGATGGCCTGCACCACTTCTCTGAACACAATGCTGATGGTGTTGTGTGGAACCCTCCAGCCATACTGCATGCTCGTGTATGTGGTCCCTGAGGCCAGGTGGTGCAGAGTGAGTGCCACCTTGAGCCCAGGTTCCAGGCTGGGCCGGACGTTGGTGTTTGCCTTGGTCAACCTGGGTATCAGGCACTGCACAACTTCGTCAAACATGGCTGGAGTCATCCTGATGAAGTTCTGGAATGCCCGAGTGTCTTCGTTCCTGAGCTCCACCATCAGCTTGTTGTACAGTCCGTCCTCTGCTCTTCTGGCGAACCATCTTCATACCTAGACGCTTCTTGGCTGCCTCTTTTTCTTCCCGTAGTAGAGTTCACAGAACCTGTAGATGGCTTCGCACTGTTGCAGAAGGATGGTGGCTGCCAAAAGGACTTTGTTACGATCCACGGTGGATATGACTGGATGCTTTGGAAGAAGAAGAGTCAGATGAAGCCTGCATAGGTCTGCACCGCAGGGCTGTTGTTCTGGAAGTGAGATCCAGATGAATTGCTCCCCCTTTTTATAGGCAGTATAGGTTTTCCCCTATGTGTCCGTTTGCATCCTCTAGGCATCCTCTAGGCATCCTCTAGGCATCCTCTAGATATCCTTAATATCCGAGATAGGTCCCCACTGTGAAGGTTTTTTCCGTTTTAAATGCTTTGTTTCCGTGCTGCATCCGCTAGGCATCCGTTCTGAATCCGTTCTGCGTCCGAGCGGATGCGAGTTGCACAGATGCGAAGCGGATGCCTAGCGGATATAGCGGATGCGTAACGGATGCAGAACGGATGCCTAGCGGATGCCTAGCGGATGCAGAACGGACGAATTGGATACATTTTCCGCTCAAAAGTTTTGAGCAGCTCAAAACTTTCTGAGCAGATGAAACGTCCATAAACGGATGCTGGACGGATAGAGAGGAAGCAAAACGGAGGCAGTGAGTACAGAATGGATACATCACGTTAACCAACAGATGGCAAGCTTTTTTATCCTTAATATCCGAGATAGGTCCCCTCTGCGAACGTTTTTTCTGTTTTAAATGCTTTGTTTCCACTTGGCATCCATTCTGCATCCGTTCTGCATCTGTTTTGCGTCCGTTCTGCTTCCTCCCTGCGTCCAAGCGGATGCGAGTTGTGTGGATGCATAGCGGATGCCTGGCAGATATAGCGGATGCATAA
This sequence comes from Laticauda colubrina, assembly GCA_015471245.1. NCBI lineage: Eukaryota > Metazoa > Chordata > Lepidosauria > Squamata > Elapidae > Laticauda > Laticauda colubrina. The sequence continues at coordinate 22,853,348 of BLBF01000007.1, forward strand.
CGGATGTGTAACGGATGCGTAGCGGATGCGTAGCGGATGCAGAATGGACAAACTGGATACATTTTCCACGCAATAGTTTTGGGCAGCCCAAAACTTTTGGAGTGAATGAAACGTCAATAAACGGATGCTGGACGGATAGAGAGGAAGCCAAATGGAGGCAGTGAGTACATCGCATTTTCAAACGGATGGCAAGGTTTTTTGTCCGTTTTACATCCTCTTTGCATCCGTTGGTTCAGTGTGACATGGTCTTAAGTGAGTAACACAGTTGTTAAACAAATCTGGCTTCCCCATTGACTTTGCTTGTTGGAAGATCACGAAAGGGGATCACGTGATGCTGGGACACTGTAACTATCATAAATATGAGTCTGTTACCATAGTCAGGCGACTATGGTGATGTTACAATGGTTGTAACTGGGAAGAATGGTCATAAGCCACTTTTTTCAGTTGCCATTGTAACTTTGAGTAGTCACAAAATGAACTGAGGACTATTGGTATGTTCTGCTGCTATTCGATTACAGTCCTAAAAAAAAAAAAATTCCTAGGAAACACACTAGATGAGCTAATCTTCCATTCCTAAAACCCAAAGAAAGGGAGGAGAAGGAGTGACACTGCAACATCACAATTGTACCTTATGCTGCCGTGATGAAGGAGGGTTTTTAAAAGCTTGCAAAAGTTACAGTGTGTACAACATCAGGGAAGGAGCAGGAGAGAAGATACTCGTCACATGGAAAACAAGGTGTGCAGAGAAAATGAAGGTACCTTAAAAGTTACAAATGCACAAAGAAAACCTTCTTTTTTCTCTCAGCTACTTTTATTTAGCTATGACAGATACAAGGAGCAGCAGACCAGCTGGATTTCCCTAAAGGATTTTGAAGATCAACATAAAAAGAAAACACACACACATTAACCCAATGTGGCTCCTTTTCAATATTGCTGTTCTTAAAGTATTCGCTACTGAGCTGGAGTAAAGCCACTTGGCCTTCACTGCTGTCAGTCTTACCCAGCCTTAATAGATTATATTTCAAAAGAATTGGTCTGGGATCAGTCAAATCCCAAAGTAGCACAGCACCAAAATGTAATGTTCTGCCTTGCTAGAGAAGGGCCAGGAAGGCTTCCTCTCCACTTCCTCTCCGATTGTAAAAATTGTAGGATGCGTTTTGGAAATAAACAGAAGTCCTTTCAAAGGCCTTTCAAAGCTGCAGATTCCAAAAGATTTTATTAAGATGTTGAAGAACACAGCTGCCATTCACAATGGTCAGCATTATCCAGCAATAATGCATCACCACTGCACATTTTCACTGATATATCAACTCACCTGAATGTTTCAATGATTGATTAATTAATGTAATACATCATCAAAATGTCATTATAGTGAGGATGTACGATTCTCTAATATGGCATCAGCTGGTTAAAACAAAAGAGGGGGCCTGAAGAATTGGGCTGAAGTCAGGAACAATGGAAACACATTAAATTGAATTGCAAATATTTTTACCTATATTCCTGGACTTTTATTTAATAAACTATACTAGAACAAAAAGTATAATACAGGTAGTCCTCCACTTATGACCACAATTAAGCCCCAATTTTCTGTTGCTAAGTGAGACACTTCTTAAGTGAGTTTTGCCCCATTTTATGACTTCTCTGGCCACAGTTGTTAAGTGAATCATTGCAGTTGATAAGTTAGTAACATAGTTGTTAAGTAAATTTGTTTTTCCCATTGACTTTGCTTGTCAGAAGGTCACAAAAGGGGATCACATGTCCCTGGGACCCTGGGACCGTCATAAATATGAGTCAGTTACCAAGTGTCTGAATTTTGATCATGTGACCATAGAAGTGCTGCCACGGTTGTTAGTACGAAAAATCATCACTTTTTTTCAGTGACATTGTAACTTCACTAAATGAACCATTGTAAGTTGAGGATTACCTGTACATGTATTTTATGACTAGCTGTAGTGCAATTCCATGTCAGTCTTTTCTCATTAAACAAATTTTCTCCTGTAGTTACTAATTGAAGTATGACACCTTTATATCTTTTAATTATATCCATTCAACTCTTATTTAAACTTCAATATATACCTTAAGGTTATGACCTTCAATATAATACATAATACATAACTTCCAATCGAATTCTTCTTGGTACATTCTTATAATATACACTATATTATTATTTTTTTAAAGGATAATATATGTAATTATAAACCTTCATTCCATTCCAATTCAGTTCTATTATTCATAATCATCAAAGTCTTAACATCTTTAACATTTTTTCAATTAAATATCATATTTCCTTAAAGACACATATAATCTCCACAATTAATTTTTCCCTTATTTCTCTTCACATATGTTTTGTAAATCATTAAATATTCATTTTGTTTCATTTATTTATTGACAAACATTCCACTAAGTTACGATAACTATTTTATCAAACATTTTAATCATATATTGTTTCATATTTTCTGAAATTATTTCTATTTCTAATATAACAATACTATCTTATATACCTTTGCAGAATCCCTTTTTCCATTAGATTTTCACCCATTATCTCTAAATCAGCCCTGTTTCCCTGGATTTTGTTTCTGTCCTTTATCACTTCTTTTGCTTTCTTTCTTCCCCCTCTTCTTCTCCTTCCTCTTTTTACCCCCTTGTCTCTCTCCTTCTAATTCTCTCTTCTGCATTTCCCTCTTCTGTTGCTTTCTGATTTTATACTTATTTTTCACTCTTTTTTTTTTTAGTTGGTTATCCCAATCTTAAACTTTCCATTCTCTTTCCCCTTTTCCTTTTTTCCCCCCCACCTATGATTACTTGTTCATTAAAGATGGCTTCTTCTTTGTCATAATCTTCTTGTTCTTCAGGCATTTCTTGTTGTTTCTCATAATTCCAAATCTCCATTTCTAAGAACTGAAATACAAAGCCAAAAGAACCTCTCCCTTCTTGTGCATCTTCTTTATACTTTTTAAGTTCCATTTTCAGTTCTTCTAAAAGTGAAGCCATTTTAAACAGTTTTTTAATAATCACCCAATTGATTTTAGTCATTCAAATGCAATAACCAAGAATCCAGAGATCACCAAGTTATCCAAATAGTCTCAAACTGTTTCTTCTTATTTCTTTTTTCACTTTCTCTTGCTGGGGTTTTACTATTTTGTTGCAATGGTTCAGTTAAGATGTATCTTTTGGAAGTCTTGCTGAGATTTTGCTAAAAGTTCTTTTTAATTCCAGGCAGTCTCCTCCCTTCCAGATCCTGCCCTTTTATTCTTTTTCTCTCCTTTCCTGTTTTCAAAAGCTTTTAATTGTCCAGAAATCTTTATTATCCCTTTGACTTTTTATTTTCAGCATTAAATGCCCATTAATGTCAAAGTGGATTTTTTTCCAATTTCTTGCTTAAATCTTTTAGCTGTCAGTATAAGAAGAGGAGAAAAAAAAACAAATCCTTTCCCTTTTCTCTCTTCTTCGCAGCTTAGAAATCTTCTTAGGGAACAATGTTATTGTTTTTTTTTTAGTTTCAATTCCAGGGTACCTTATTTGTTGCTTTTGCTGTTTGACCCGGTCAACCAAAACTTTCTTTTCTTATTTTCCTCCTGCACATTCTTTTCAAGTTGAGTTCTTCTTTGTGGTGGCCATTTCTGACCACTGCTACAACTTTCTTCGGGAAAGGGAGTAATGGCCAGCCGGGGAGGAGAGATGCAGCTCTCCTCAACCCTGCAGGCAGTCTCCCCCTTCTTTACCATCTCTACGGGGTGGCCTAACCCTGAAACCAGCCGGCTTGGGGTGCTCCAGTGGCGAGCACAGATCGAAACCGCATAGAGACACAGTTTTGGTCTGTCGCCGAAGAAGCTCAAAGTCAACGAAACCTGATTATTAAATTGTTGTAGAGATGAAGGTCTCTCTCTCCTTTGTAAATATATAGTTAATGATGCTATGTGTGTATTGGAGAGACTGAATGGATACAATTCAGCAAATAGGGTTTTTAAACCTGGCTACAGAGCTATGGTGGCACAAGTGGTTAGAATGCAGTGTTGTGGGCTAATTCTGCCCACTGTCAGTAGTTCAATCCTAACTGGCTCACGGTTGAGTCTTTCCAAGGTCAGTAAAAAGTGGAACCAGATTGTTGGGTGAAATATGCTGCCTCTGTAAACCACTTAGAGAGGGCTATAAAGCACTGTGAAGAGATATATAAGTCTAAGTGCTATTGCTACTACCAACAGTTCAAAAAAGTTTATCCTCTCCTAAGTCAAGTTGGAGGTAATGGTATTTGTGATTTGAACTTTAAAGTGTGCTCAAGTTATACAACCATAAAACATCACATTTATGCAGCTACCTTTTATGAAAATCAGTGTCCTACCAAAACGATGCTTGATGGATTTGTACTAACTGCTTAAACACTATTAATGAATTAACAGCATGTCTGCATATGTAATCATATAGATTTCCTTTTCGGCTTGGCAAATGATTGTTATAAATGTATATAGGGAAATGCATTCATTAATTCCAATTTCCGTATCGATTGGCTTTATTTATTGAAGTTAAAATATTAAAAGAAATATATGCAATATATCTTGGTAGGGTATTTTTATTGTTGGCAATGCTGGATTTCATTTCCAATTAAAATTACTGATGACAAATGGAAATTAAATTTGGCATTGTAAAGCAAATTACATAGATCACACACACCCCACCCTTTACCGAGTCAATATAAAAGTCTTGGGCTAATCCAGAATATATAACACCAAGCGCTGTGACATATATTAAGGCTGTGTGGCCTTTTTCCAGTTTTTGAAAAGCAGTTTCAGTAAATTCCTATGGAGGAGCATTTTCCATCAACTCTGATTAGACTGAGTTTACCATTCACTCCAAAATGCAATGACAAAAAGGCAAAAGTCCCAGGATTCAGCTGAATATCTTTACCTTATTTGCTGTTACATTCTTCCTTGCTTTCCTCCTCAGTTATGAGACATGCTGAACTTCCTGCAAGGTACCCAGAGATGATGTGTCCCTGAAGTTGTTGGAGTTCCTTTCAGAAAGTCCATCCCATACAATGTTCAGAAGACACATTGCTGGACCTCATCCTGCTGTTTCTTTTTAATAGATGTGGGATGGCATATTACCTGGCTGTTAAAGAAGTTACCCCACCTCACAATCAGATGATTAGAGAATATCTGTTCCTCATGAGCCAGAATCTTAAGAATTTTGAGCACAGGTTGCATGAATGAAAAGTGTTGTTTGTATACAACCAAGATTATGACAGAAGTCACAGACAACTAAAAGCAAAATGATAACTGTATTAAGTTCAACAAATTGGATTTCTAAATTTCTTCGGAGGCAGAATAAATTCTTATATTGTAACAGTAACCCGAAGAGGTTTCTTGGATGAGAAGTGAAACATCTTGAAGGAATGCCTTGTATGCCTCCATAGACAAACCTATTCCTCCCTTTACTGTTATTCTCTTGAAAGCTGTGGAAGGTCCCTTCTGAGATGCCTTCGCTATCTTTCCGTTGGTTTCAAATTTTATCAGACTATTATCTGGGCTGAAGGTCTTCCTCATTTTCACATACCATTAAATATATCTACAGAAAAAGACAGTCATCCTCAGACAAATTTCTGAACTGATTATATGGTGTGTGTCTGTGTATATACACATCATTAACAGTTTCAATAGATATTTTTTCTCTCAAATTTTCCTAATAGTCAGCAAAGATTTTTTTTTGTCTTTTCTAACACTCACCCACATGTCTATCTCTACGACTTTCAATCTCTCCATTTATCTCTGCAGCTCTCTGCTTACCTATCATGGTCCAAATAAATATTGAATGTAAAAATACCCATTTTTGTAACTTAGTGAGCAGCTTTAGAAATTTATTTAATAAACAAAGATAAAAACTATCAGTATCAAGGCAGTTCATTCATCATGAAAACATCCAAAAAGCAAAACAGACATTTGAAAAGGTTAGGGTGCCAAGAGGTGGGATTCATAATCACAAGGGATGGACGAGAAATAGATTTTATGAAAATCTGTGTGTATTAATCTGATTTTTGGGCCTTCCTGATAGGTTGAACCAGTGCACAATGACATCTGCACTTTTCAAACTGTGTGACATGCTTTGTTTTAAAACCCAACCCACAGAAAAAGTGAGAGTTCTTGCAAAAATACATAAAAGACAGAAGGTTATTTGAGCAAAAATATATTTTGAAGTGTACATATTGTGAAAATTGTACACAAAGGTGCATACATGCGGAAAACCACCTAAATTTGCAAATGAATAAACAAAAGCAAGAAAAGTGCCCATCCCTCTTCCCTTGTTAATTGTTACTTGGGATTTTAAAATCTGGTTCAAAACTACTTCCAATAACAAACCGCTTCATTATCTGCTAGTTAACAAAACTTTTAAGGCTAGGTCACACTGGCTGACGGATGCAAAACGTATGCAAAAAGGACACAGCAGAGAAGCAAATTTTCAGGGGTGGCTCCATCCGTTGTCATCTGCTCTAAAAAGTGGCAAAAATTTGCATAAACAGAACGGAAAAGAAAGGAAAAGAACGGACGTGGATAGTATGCAGCAGAGATGTTAAGCCCATGTCACACTGCACCAATGGATGGAAAGAGGATGTAAAATGGAGAGAAACACTTGTCATCCATTGGTTAACGCGATGCATCCGTTCTGTACTCACTGCATACGTTTTTCATACTCTCTATCTGTCCAGCAGCCATCTACTGAGATTTCATCCGCTCAAAATGTTTTGAGCTGCACAAAACTTTTTGAGCAGATAAAGTATGCAACGCGTCCGTTATACATCTGCTATGTATGTGGGGAACATCCGTTATACGTCTGTCGTCATCTGTTATGCATCCGCTATATCTGCTAGGCATCTGCTGCGCATCCGCGTAACTCACATCCGCTCCAGTGGAAAACAGACACAGGGAGGAAGCGAAATGGACACAGAACAGACATGCAACATTAGTAGTACGGACGTAGAAAGGATGAAAGCGGATGCAGCTCGGATATAAAGCATTAAAATGGAAAAAACGTTCGTATAGGGGACGTATCTTGGATATTTAGGATGTCTGCAGGATGTCTAGAGGATGCAGAAGGACACCTAGCGGAAAACCTATATTTCCTATAAAAAGGGGGAGAAATCACCTGGATCTCACTTTCAGTCCAGCAGCCCTGCTGTGGAGACCTCTGAATGTTGACCTGCTTGCAAGCTGCATCCTCCCTGCATGCGCAGTGAATGCTTTGCATCTGCTAGGCATCCGCTCTGCATCCACTCCTTCCACTGCACGTCTGCTTCGCTGTGCTCCCCCGGAAGCCCTGCGCATGTGTCATCCGCTTCCATCCCCTTCCATCTGCTAGGCTTCCATTGAGCATCCGCTTAGCATCCTTGCTATCCTCTCCCCGTCCATTCTTTTCGTTTGTTGTCAGCTCTGTTTATGCAAATTTGGGGCACTTTTGAGAGCGGATAACAACGGATGGAACCTTTTCTCATCCATTGTGTCCTTTTTCCATGCATTTTGCATCCGTTGGCTGATGTGACCTAGCCTTTAAAGGGATGTTCATAGGAAGCCTAGAGGATGTATATAGAATGCAAACTGTTCACTACTCATCCTTTCTATTTCCATGCTACTATCACTGTGTAGACATTCGGTGTACCTTTTGTCTCCTCCCTCTTTCCGTTTTCAGCTGCAGCGGATGTGAGTTGAGGGGATGCCAAGAGGATGCAGAGAGGATACAGCGGATGTTTTACGGATGATACATAGAACATTTGTTGCTCGTATGTCATGGATTTACATTGTACACAGTGGAAAGTTCATCTGTTCACAAAGTTTTGTGCAGCTCAAAACTTCTTGGGTGGATGAATAGCATCAAATAACAATGGTTAAGAAGAAGAACCAGAACTTTGAATCTCCCTGGAGACATGAAGTGGTAGAAGGAGGAAGAAGAGGGGGGAGGGGGAGGAGGAGGGGGGGAAAGAAGAAGAGGAGGACAATATACTTAAGGGAGAATGGGATAAAATGTCACCTCATATTTTTAAAAGAGAACATAGAATTTGAAGATTGATCTAGTGTATTATATGTTACAGAGATTATAGCAATAGCAATAGGACTTAGACTTATATACTGCTTCACAGGGCTTTACAGCCCTCTCTAAGTGATTTATTATGCCCAACAATTTGGGTCCTTATTTCACCAATGTTGGAAGGATGGAAGTGTTGAGTCAACCTTGAGCCATTTAAAATTGAACTCCTGGAATGAGCAGTGAGTAAGCCTGCAGTATTGCATTCTAACCACTGTGCCACTACGTATCAGTAATATTGTATTTACCATTTCCTTTTCTGAAAGTTTGATTATTTAAGCCCCTGTCACACAGCACCAACGGATGGAAAGAGGATGTAAAACAGAGAAAAACACTTGCCATCCGTTGGTTAATGCGATGCTTCCGTCTGTACTCACTGCGTCCGTTTTTCATCCTCTCTATCCGTCCAGCATCCGTCTACTGACATTTCATCCGCTCAAAAAGTTTTGAGCTGCACAAAACTTTTTGAGCGGAAAATGTATCCAACGCGTCCGTTCTACATCTGCTACGCATACGGGGAACATCCATTCTACATCCGTAATCATCCGTTATGCATCCGCAATATCCGCTAGGCATCCACTGCGCATCCACGTAACTCACAGCCGCTTCAGTGGAAAACGGACATGGAACGGACACGCAGCGTTAGTAGCACGGACGAAGAAAGGATGAAAGCAGATGCAGATCACATACAAAGCATTACAATGGAAAAAAAAGTTTGCAGAGGGGACCTATCTCAGATATTTAGGATGTCCGGGGGATGTCTAGAGGATCCAAAAGGACACCGAGTGGAAAAACTATATTTCTTATAAAAAGGGGGAGGAACTCACCTGGATCTCACTTTCAGTCAAGCAGCCCTGCTGTGCAGACCTCTTCAGGCTTGCTCTTGCTCTTGCTCTTCCACAGCATCCAGTCATCTCCACCATGGATCGTCACACACTCCTTTTGGTAGCCACCATCGTTCTACAACAGTGCAAAGCCATCTACAGGCTTTTTCACCTGTTCTACGCGAAGAAAAGGAGGCATCCAAGAAATGTCTGGGTCTGAAGATGGATCGCGAGAAGAGCCAAGTACGGACTGTATAACAAGCTGATGGTTGAGCTGAGGAACGAAGACTCTCATGCATTCCAGAACTTCATGAGGATGCCGCCAGACATGTTTGACGAAGTTGTGGAGCGGCTTAGAACCAGGTTGACCAAGCAGAGCACCAACTTCCGGCCCAGCCTGGACCCTGGACTGAAGGTGGCACTGACTCTGTGCCACCTGGCCTCCGGGACCACATACAGGAGCATACAGTATGGCTGGAGGGTGCCACACAACACCATCAGCATTGTGGTCAGAGAAGTGGTGAAGGCCATCATCGAAGAATACCTGGTGGAGCTCCTCCAGTGCCCCTCCACTGAAGAAGGCTGAAAGAAAGTTGCAGAGCAGTGGAATCAGAAGTGGAACTTCCCCCACACCGTGGGAGCCATAGATGGGAAGCACGTGGCCTGCAAAGCTTCAGCCAACTCAGGGTCCACTTATCACAACTACAAGGGCTTCTTCAGGATCATCCTCTTCAACATGGTCGATGCTGACTACAAGTTCATGTACATCGATGCTTCAGGCAACGGCTCATCTTCAGATGCCCAGGTATACAATGCCAGTGACCTCAAGGAGGGGCTGGAATGTGACCTCATCGTGGGCTTCCCAAATCCAGACCCCCTACCCAACGACAGATAAGATGTGCCATACTTCATCGTGGGGGATGACGCCTTCTCCCTCAGAATCTACCTCATGAAGCCCTACACTTCCAGATGCCTCACCCGTGAAGAGAGGATCTTCAACTACAGGCTGTCCAGGGCAAGGCAGGTGGTGAGGAACGCCTTTGGCATCCTGGCCAACTGGTTCCAGGTACTTCTCACTACCATGCAGCATCGCCCACAGACCGTGAAGAACATAGTGGAAGCTTGCTGCATCCTGCACAATCTCATGCGCACCCGCTAACCAGTCTTGCAGAACAGGCTCATGGATCTCCAACAAGGCAATGGGAACATGGAGCCTGGTGAATGGAAGCAAGGGCGAAACCTGATGGACACTGTGGATGTGCAAGGCCCCAACAGAGCTTCATGTGAAGGGAAGAAGCAGCGCAACCTCCTGAAACTTTGGTGCAACTCCCCAGCTGGAGCAGTGGAGTGGCAAGACAGGATGGTAGATGCTTAATGGATGCTTCCTTCAGCCTGTTTCATCACACTGATGAGATTGGACCATGTATGTTGAGTGGCCCTACAATGAACAGGGCATTTAATAAAGAGTTGTGTTTATGTTGAAATGTGTCGATCAATGATTAAATTGTTATTGCTAATAAAGGGCCAAAGGTGTGGCACCTGGGAGGCTGGACCATACAGTCCCACTATGCTTGCACTGGAGGTTTATCTATCCCACAGCTATTACCAGTCCCAAAGGTATCCCTGCCCATCCCACAGCTATTACCCCTCCCAAAGGTATCCCTGCCCATCCCACAGCTATTACCCATCCCACAGGTATCCCTGCCCATCCCACTGCTATGTTACCCATCCCACAAGCATGTAAAGGCTTAAACCATTTCTAAAAGTTTCCACCAAGACTTTATTGACTAAAAGATCTGAAGCAAGTATGTGAAGGAAAGATAATCTTTATTAATATCAAACTGTAAAAGAAAATGACCCAAGTGTCCCAAGCAAAGATAAAGTCATCAGGTAGCAATCCAGTCTTTGGCACTCTTCTCAGTCACTCTGAGGTGTGCCCATGGTCTCAGGGGTGAAGGGTCCAGGTGCTGTGGAGGTGGCTGCTGCTGGAGTGCTGGTCTGAGGCGCCATTGTGGTGCCTGGCCCTGAGAGGAGAACAGGGGATGGTGTGTGGAGGAAGCTCTCAGAGAGCTGGCTCAGTCCTGTGATGTTGAGAGCCCCTTCCTCCAGGACATGGGGTGTCAGTCCCAAAACCAATGACAGATGTTCTGAGGCCGGGCTTGTCTGTGGGGTGGAGGAAGGAGGAGTGTAGTGGTGTTGTCTGGTCTGCAGCTGAGCGAGGTGGGGCGTGGGTGGCATCTGTGGTGTGGGTGGCATCTGTGGCGTGGGTGGCTTGTGTGGCGTTGGTGGCATCGGTGGCGTTGGTGGCATCGGTGGCATCGGTGGCATCGGTGGCACCGGTGGCACCGGTGGCATACAATGAACCTATGCCTGGACTGGGAAGGGCTGCCTGTGGTGCTGGAACTCCTAGTAGCCGTAGCCTTGGTAGGTGAGGGCCTGTGGACAGCCTTGGAAGGGCAGTGACATCACCTAGGGTGGAGGAGCAGACCTGGACTGGGTGGGAACAGGTTCATCTGGGTCTGGAGGGTTGTGAAGAAGACCAGTGATCCTGTCCTTGATCACCTGTTACTCTGATTCGGACATGTCCATGAGGGTCTGGTTGATGTAGGTGAGGAAGGGCTTGCGGTTTGAGGATGGTATGTCGGTGTGTACCAGCTGAGAGAGGAGATCTATGCTGTTTCTGATGGTGTCCCTGATCTCCAGCAGGACAGTGTGGCTCTGCCTCTCCGGTCTGGCCTTCTGCCTGCTTTCTGTGGAGGTGGAGCTGGGGGTGGATGTGGGTTGGTCTCTGGTGGAAGTGCCCTTTCCTTGCTCCCACTGCGTCAGGGGGTCCTCCACACACTCTACCACAGGGAGTGCAGCTGTCGGGGGGATCTCCGTCGTGGCACGCTGCACAGATACCCGCCTGGACACAGGAGCTGACTCTTGGCCAGAAGAGGACTGGCTCTCTGCAGGCTGCCTGAGAGAGAAGGTTGTGAGAGGGGCTGCTCCTCGGTGGCGGATCTCACCCTCCAAGGAGCTGCACTTGGCCATCACGTAGGTCTCTCGGTCCATCAGCTTGACCGCGGCCTGGCCAGATTTCTTGAGGTGTAGCTTCTTGTACCAGGTGTGCATGTGCTTCCACTAGCCGAGGTGTAGCCCAGGCTCTCCACCTTCTCTCTCCAAGCAGCCTGCTTCCTTTTGGTGTCTTGACAGAACCTGTGTCCCTTCTGCCATAGATACTCTTTCTCCCTCAGCCATTCCAGCACCTCCTCCTCATGTTCCTCTTCGATGGAGTATTGCCTCCTCTCCTGTTCTCGTTCACACGTATGCCTCTTCCTCCCTCTGGCAGGGCCATCTGGGCCCTCATCAGAGGGGCTTCGAGGTTGTAGGGGCTGCTCCACCACACCACCACCAGCAGCAGCAGCAACAACAACAGTAGCAGCAAAAGCAGGACCAGCAGGACCAGCAGCACCAACAGGACCAGTAGTACCAGGAGCACCAGCAGGACCAGCAGGACCAGCAGGACCAGCAGGACCAGGAGCAGCGCCAGCAGAGTAAGCACCAGCAGAAGCCTCAGCACCAGGAGCAGCGCCAGCAGAATAAGCACCAGCAGAAGTCCCAGCACCAGGAGCAGCACCGGCAGAACCTTCAGCACCAGAAGAGTCAACCCTAGCAGCAGAAGCCCCAGCAGAAGCAGAGTCAGGGCCAGGGGGTCGGATGGTGGCCCTGTCCCTCTTGCCAAGGATGGCAGAAGATGGCACAGGCTTCCTCTTCTTCCCCATGGTTGTTGGCTGGCTGGCTGGCTGGCTGGAGCTGTGTCTGGCAGCAGGTCTTTCCTCTGAATGGTGACCTGCTTGCGAGCTGCTTCCCTTTATATCCACGGGACTGATGCATTGCATCCTCCCCACATGTGTAGTGAACGCTTTGCATCCACTAGGCATCCGCTAGGCTTCCGCTAGGCTTCCGCTCTGCTCCTGCTTCATCCGCTCGACATCCGCTCTGCACCCGGTCCTTCCGCTGCACGTCCGCTTCGCTGTGCTCCCCCAGAAGCCCTGCGGATGTGCCATCCGCTCCCATCCGCTTCCATCAGCTAGGCTTCCATGGGACATCCGCTTTACATCCTGTCTACGTCCTCCCCCCATCCGTTCCTTTCCGTTGTTGTCCGCTCTGCTTATGCAAATTTGGGGCACTTTTGAGAGAGGATAACAATGGATGGAACATTTTCTCGTCCGCTGTGTCCTTTTTACATACGTTTTGCATCCTTCAGCCTATGTGACAGGCCCTTTAGTATTCAGAAGAGAAAATTAACCTGCAGGTGGTATCCTATCTGTAAGGTCAGTCTATCCATGTGAGTCCCAATTCCAGCATTAGCAGCAAACCAGATGGAGTGGAGAAGGTCTATTTGCTTGACCTCACTCCATGACTAGGAATCACCATTGCCTTCAGTCAAGTCTATGCATCTTATGACATAGCCCATTGGGCATGTGCAACCTACAGAGCATTCCAAGATCACGTCACCAACCCCCCCCACAAAATAGTCCATTTGCAATTTCAGTGCCATTTTCGATAAATTCACAATCACACTGGACACATCAGGCTTCTGCAATACTGTTAGGACATCCGTTTTCCACATTAAAACTCACCATCCATCCAACATTCCCCATAAAAAAGCATTATATCTTTATCTGAAGTTTTCCCAAAATATGAGTGTTCTGGCAGCTCAGTGGCATTGGGCAAGCAAATGTCAAATTCTACTCAACTCTCGTTTCGTGCCATAAAATGTCAAGCTAAACTGACTGCATCAGTGAAGCTTGCAAAACCACCAAGCCTTAGCAGAACAAACTTTACAGCTGACTGATGACTTAATGAAAAGCTGATGCCTCACTATTTGACTGAGAGAAGGTCTTATTTAGCGTTCAACTTCTTGATAGGTGGCTACAAGAAGCCTAACTGAACTCCTGAGATTAGGCATAGAATTTCTCTGCAAAGAGACCCAGGAAGCTGGAGAATTTGGGAACTGAAAGGCTGATAGTTATTACCTAATTAGCAAATAGTATTGAATTTATCCCAGGACAGTTTCCATACAAACCAAACAATTCATTAAATGATTTTATACAGGAGTTACTAACATTCTCTTGTATCAGTAAATATAGTGGGTTTTTAACCCATTGAAATTAATTGATAAGGTGCTAGTTAGTTGCCTCACATCAAAGACACACAGTATCTGTTACATTAAACTTAATTTATACATTAAATTAACTGAATTTTAATTAAGTTAAATTAAGTAATCCTCAACTTGAAACAGTTCATTTAGTGACCGTTCAAAATTACAATGGCATTGAACAAAAGTGACTTATGACTGTTTTTCACAGTTATGACCTTTGAAGCATCCCCATGATCATGTGATAAAAATTCAGATGCTTGGCAACTGATGACTTTATACTGATGACCATTCCTGTAGGTCCTGTGATCCCCCTTTTTAAGGATCTTCAAGCTTGGCAAGTTTAAGACATGTAGACTCCCAGAATTCCCAGAATTCCTGAGCTAACATGACTGGAGGAGGAATTCTGAGTTTTGAAGTCCACAAGTCTTAAAGCTGTCAAGTGCAATCTTCTGACAAGCAAACTCAAGGAAGAAGTCAGATTCAATTAACAACAAGATTATTAACTTATCAGTTGCAATGATTCACTTAACAACTGTGGCAAAAAAGGTCTTAAAATGGGGCAAAACTCACTTAACCCATGTTTCCCTTAACAATGGAAATGTTGAGCTCAATTGTGATCAGAAGTGGTATTTAGCCGGTTCTAACGTATTGGTAGCAGAAACTTTGGCTAGTTTGGAGAACTGGCAAATACCACCTCTGATTCCCCCTCTCCCCCCATTACCTCCAGGGGTGGTATTCAAATTTTGTTACAGCCAATTCTGTGGGCATGCCCATGTGACTGGGTGGGCATGGCTTTTTCTTCTTTTGGGAGGGCAGTACTCCCCCCCCCCCATTTTTTAAGCCTTCTGGACCTCAGGGAAGCCTCCTGGGGCACATTTTTGCTCCCAGAAGGCTTCTCTGGGGCTCAGGAAGGAAAAAAATGGAGCATGGGGGAGCACGTGGCATCCCCTGTGCTCTGTTTTTGGGCTTTCTGGGCCTCAGGGAAGCCTCCTGGGTGGGGGTTTGATCCCAGGAAGCTTCCCTGGAACCCAAGAAAGCAAAAAATGGAGGAGGTATGTGTGTGGGTGGTGTGTGCTCTCCTCCATTTTTTGCTTTCCTGGGCCTCAGGGAAGCCTCCTGGGTGAAACAGTAAGTAAATGACGGGAATCCCAGCACAGCTGATTATAGTAACAGCTGATCGTCAGGAGGGGAAAAAAAGAAATACCTTAAGGAGTGACTGGGCAGGGAAGAACACAGTCAGCGATGTCGGGCATTTGCATAGTGTTGTGCATGCATGATAAGGACTGACTGGGTGGGGAGGGGAGGGGCAGGCAGAGTGGGCCAGGGCCAGCCAGGGGCACAATTTGCCGATTGTCTTATATTCCCTTATTTTTTAGCTCAGCTGATTCATGCAGCAGAGCAGATTGCTGCGCCTCAGATGAGCTAAAAAAAGCAGCTCAGCTCACCAAGGTTCAGACAGAAGTCAGACTGGAGATGAGCTTATCCAGATTTCCATCTTGTTCTAACAATCTAATAATTTTCTGAAGTGGCTTAAACCTAAATTCACTTGAAACAAATAATGCTGCTCTTTGATACTTTGATGCTGCATTCTTATTATTTTTTTCAAAGAAATTTTAAAAAAAAAAAAAAAAACTTTCTGCTTTTGATATATAGCAACAGTAAGATATACCAATTGCCTTAAATTACATATGGTTCTTTTTTCCCCAGAAAGGAAAGTCAGAAAATAGTGTTTTGTTTTTAAACCAAGCTCTGGCACAGGTAATCCTGAGCTATTTTGCTGCTGAGACAAAAGACGGTAACATTCCTTCACATCATGTCTAAACATTAACCAGACTGGACACTAAAACTTATTGTAAACTTGTTGATGGGGAAGCATCACTCCTTGTCTCAGAAAATAACAGATTTCTCAAAGGGGGAGACATTTGTGACACATAACTTGGTGCTTTCGTGAGCTGCATCTCACTTCATCAGATGCATAGAGGATGGTGTAGGATGAAATTTGGCTGAGGCAGCAGGACAGGAAAGGGAGGGAAATGTAAGATGGATAAGCAGTTGCAGGTTAGCTACAAGACAGATTGCAAGTACTTTATCAATTAACAATTTTAATTAACAACTCTAATATGTTAAAATCTAGTATATCTGTTAGGTTTTGGGTTCTGGGGTCCTTGGTGTTCTCTTTGGATTTTTTTCTGCAGATATTTCATGACCACACTAGGTAACATCGTCAGTGATCATGTTCATCATCAGAGTGCTGATGATGTTACTTAGTAGGGTCGTGAAATGTCTGCAAGAAAACAATGAAGGACCTCTTAGTTCAGACTTGCATTCTCTTGTATCGGTAAATACATGTTATTTTTTTAAAAAATGGCTTTTTAACCCATTGAAGTTAACTGATAAGGCACTAGTAATCTGTTTCACATCAAACCTGTATCTGTAACCTGCAGATAGTCCTTAACTTACAACAGTTCATTTAGTGACTGTTCAAAGTTACAACAGCACTGAAAAAAGTGACTCATGATTATTTTTCACACTTTACAACCATTGCAGCATCCCTGCAATCACGTGATTATAATTCAGATACATGGCAACTGACTCATATTTATGGTGGCTGCAGTTTCTTGGGATCATTTTATCACCTTTTTGCAATTCTCTCACAAGCAAATCAATGGGGAAACTAAATTCACTTAACAACCATGTTAATAATTTAACACCTGCAGTGATTCACTTTGCCACTGTGGTAAGAAAGGTCATAAAATGGGGCAAAACTCACTTGACAACTGTCTCATTTAGGAACAGATATGTTGGGCTCAATTGTGGTCATAATTTGAAAATAAGTGTGTACACTTATATAATCTGTGACACCTGGAGGAGTTACCTTATTGGGGAGAATGGCATTGTTGGGAAAAATATCTCTCTGGTTCAGTTTCAAGCTGGGAGAAAGACTTTGGAAACATGGAGACTGATTGGAAAGATGATTTATTGATGAAGCAGAACCACCACGCACGTGTGACTCTGTGCAGCTGACCACATGGAGTTTAGAGTAAGGGGTTTTTAATTACCTTCTGTTGAGCTTTAAACCTGAGCTTCCTGTTCCTATGCAAGAACATGTATTCTATTGGCTGTTGCCAGACTTCCATGGGGCTACACTGGGGTCATAGCTGAAGTTATATAAGCTTCCACATTTGATTGAAGTTTGAACTGTTGAGATGATGCAACGAAGAGGTTTGTGATCTGAAAAGGGGTTGGACAATTCCTATTGTGGCTTAATGGCTTTTTCCTGTGTTGAATCTTGGGCAAGGATATTTGTTTCTGAATAGAGATAATTATCTCTTTATCTCTTTTTGCTGTCATCTGCTGAGGGCTTTTAAGGAAGGTGGGGGCTGCTTTCTGTCTCCAAGAGCATATCTTTTCCCTTTAGGAAAATATAACATTCTGCCTTTTTAATATTTCTCAAAATATTTCATTCTTCTAGGAGAGGGGTGGGTGCTAACCTTCTACAGCATCATAACAATTTAATAAGTAAACAATAAAGAGATATCTGCATAGCCCATTTATTTCCTCCTCCCTTCTTGCATCACCCACAAATTTAGATCCTACCTCAGCCTGGCTGCTGATTGCATCACGTGAAAGCTAATGTCCTGTCATCAAACTTGTTACTGTAGTCAGAACAAGTATTACCCAACTCTTGCATTTTTTTTCCCATCATAATCTAACAGAGTTCTCCTCTTGTGTTTGCTTGGCATGGAACATCATGCTGCTTCTTCATCTGCCACCTGGCAGGCTCCGTTAACAGCATGGCCCACTGCGTCTTGGATGAATGCGTTCACTTTGCATTTTATTTATGCTTCTATATTGCTATTCCATTGCAGATATTTTCTGAGTGTCTTTTGATCCTATTAAAACGTGTTTATTATCAGAAACAAGAACTGGCAACTTCTTTTGAGGGAAGATGAAAGCTTCGCTTGGCCTTTCAGTGAGTTGCTGTAAAACAGAACTCAAAAGGAATGCAAGGCCAGAAACAGAAAGTGATGATCCCATCCAGGAAAAATCTACATTTATTCATAACATGAAAAAATAATCAATCCAGTTAATAATCAAATTAATTCAATATATTAGATTACTGTAATTTGCTCCCCGATGATTCATTTTTAAAAAAGATATTAAGAGGAAAGTAGCAGATAATGGCCTTTGGGATTCCTAAAACCTGATTATGATTACATGATTAGGAAGATGACTTAGAATAGAGAAGCTGAAATATTCCAAACCTTTCAACCTTTTTTTTTTGTAGGGGAATTCCTTGGGAGATTTCTTCTGGATTATTTTCCTCAGCAGCATATTGCCATATCCGGCCCATTTTTTCAGTCTGTTGTGCAAGCTTCTTCAATTATGCCAGATTTGGTCTTGTTCAGCTCAATTATCCTGTACTGCCAGAGAGGCACAGCCCTTTTGCATAATCAGTTCCCCAAAGTGAATGAGGTTGAGATGAATAAAGCTCTAGTTTGAAGGCACCTTTGAGGGAAGATTGCATCCAATATTTCAAGAGTTCACTTTTGAACCAGGGCTTCAATAAAAGGAAGGAAACAATCAGTAATGTATGAAAAGACATTAACCAAGGGTTCCTAGGCTTAAACAAATACAGGTAGTCCTTTACTTATGATCACAATTGATCCCAGAATTTATGTTGGGAAGTAAGAAATGTGTTAAGTGAGTTTTGCCTCATATTATGGCTTTTCTTGCCACATTAAGAGTACTACAGACTACTTCTGCAGTACTACAGGCTACTTCTGCTGACTGCCAGCTGACTTCAGTTCAATTCTTACTGGCTCAAGGTTGACTCAGCCTTCCATCCTTCCAAAGTTGGTAAAATGAGGAGCCAGATTGTTGGGGAAAATATGCTGGCTCTGTACACCATTTAACTGTAAAGCAGTGTGAAGCGGTCTAAATGCTGTTGCTATTTGTTAAGTGAATCACTGCAGCTGCTCAGTTAGTAACATGGTTGCTCAGTGAATCTGGCTTCCCCATCAACTTTACTGTCAGAAGGTCACAAAAGGTGATCATGCAATTATTACTGCAATCATTAAAAATAGGAACTAGTTGTCAAACATTTGAATATAAGTCACATGACCATAGAGATGCTGCCATGGTCATAAGTCTGAAAAATAGTTGTAAGTCAATGTTTTCAGTGCCATTGTAACCTCACTGTAACAGTCACTAAATGAACTGTTGTAAATTGAGGACTACCTGTATATTGTTTTAATTTTAATCCTCAGTAAAGTTTAAAATAAAAATAGTTTTGACTGATGTCAAATAATAGCATAAAAGTAGCATAAAAAGTGGTAGCAGGCAAGCCCCATCTGTTCCATAACCAATGTTCCACCAATGAGAAGATATTTGCTTCAGTGGTCAATTGTTTCATTGTGTTTGGCAAGAAAGAAAGAACAGAGGTTCTGTAGCTCTTATCTTGAAATCTAAACTAAAACCTAGATTTAAGCCTAAAACCTAGATGTAAGTCTATGAAATATGCCTCTCAGAACATCCAGTTGGTTGATATGTAAGGCACAGTTTTGAGTTCTATGGGACTATAGGAGGGGAAACCATATGAGCATTTTTGCAGTGTTGAAAGTTTCCCTAAGAATACAGGTAGCAGGCCCTTCAGTCATGTTGCTTAGCTTCAGAAACCAACACGAAGGGAAAGCAGAGATGGGCACTCTTGAGATGGGAAGTTGAGATTGGAGGACTGGCATGATGGACAAGGTAGTCATCCCAACAAATTTGGAGACTCTTGCCCATGTTCTAGAATTTGTTAACCATAATTGGTCTTATTATGGAATGCTCTTATAATTTGGACTTTGGCCATAAGATTAAGAAGAACAGTCATAATCATGATAGCCAAAAAAGGGAAAAAAAGGATTATTTCTGTTATCAAACAGATTTACTCAAAGGCAGAAATCAAAACTACAAAAATATTTTCCCCATTTTATTATGCATAAAGTACACAATCTGGAGAAACAGACGCTCGCACTAACCACCTCCTGAGTTTAGTCAAGTGATATATGATAAGTCTGTATTAAGTTCCTGTTTTGTCTCCATAAACTTGCTTCAATACCTTTTTTTTTTTTGTTTCAGTGCTTCAGCTGTGTTATTTCGATAGCCATCTGGTTTTTCAATATTGAATTGCAAGACATCATTTTAGTACTGGCCTGTCATTTCAATTAACTGAACTTTTCCAATTACCATCATACGTAGAACTACATTATGCACTCAGAATAAGTGTGATTAGAAGTCCTAATAGAAAACCAGAAAAAAAAAATGTCCATAAAGACCTAAATAATCAAACACAGAAGACTTGGTCAATAGAGGACTTCTGAAGTGTGGCTCCATCTGGATGAAGTATTTCTGACCTTTTGCAAAGAGGAAGACAGTGTAGATATAATCCTGGTTGGGAATACTGAATTAACACTGAATAAGCAAATTAGTAGAGACACGTTGCCTCAGTGGCTAAGATGCTAAGCTTGTCGATCAGAAAGGTTGGTGGTTCGAATCCCTAGTACCACATAACGGAGTGAATCCCTAGCACCACATAACTGAGTGAGCTCCCGTTACTTATCCCAGCTTCTGCCAACCTAGCAGTTTGAAAGCATGTAAAAATTCAAGTAGAAAAATAGGGACCACTTTGATGGGAAGATAACAGCATTCTATGCGCCTTCGGCATTTAGTCATGCCAGCTACTTGATCACAGACACATTTTTGGATAGTACTAGCTCTTCACCTTTGTAATAGAGATGGACACCGCCTCCTAGAGCTGGAAACGACTAGCACGTATATGTGAGGGGAACCTTTACCTTTAAGCAAATTAGCAGATGAATTAACTTCACATTTGCCTACTGAGATCTTTGTACTACTAGAGTGAGGAATTGAAAAATACGAGGCAGCCTAATTTCAACTTAACATTTAAATCCTGAAAACTATAGGAATGAATTAAAATTTCCAACAAGGATTACTGTAGCAAAAGATGCAATATTACATATTTCTTGAATTTAGATTTACAAGATGATTCTAGCAGAGCTAATATAGCAAAAGCACTTTTTTATTGTATATTTTTGTTTTAAAAAACTATGTAAAAAGGGAAAGATCAAAACAATATAGTTTTAAGAGACCAGTTTTAAACATTGTATAGATGGTTCCGGAGAACAAAACTGATGTCTAAAATCATTCATAATAAATTTATTATCTCTTTTGGATCATTTGCATTACTTGTCATTCTTTTTAAATTTTAATAGACTTTGTTGTTATCAATCCCATTCCTTTCAATTATTTCAGCCCAGGATCTAAAATTTAAAATAACACACTGTCATGCCAAGCCAAGCTAATGTGATGTTTCAGATTTTTTCTGAAACTAAGTTATATTGTGACATCCTCAAAATATTAGAAAAAGTAAACAGCCAGGTTCCAAAGATGCTTTTTCAAGAGGAACTGGACTTTCTTGTTTTTCTTTGGAGACATTTTGCTTCTCATCCAAGAAGTTTCTTCAGCTCTGACTGGATGGTGGGGAATGGAAGGATTTATATTCCTTGAGACAGCTGGTCATTTGCATTCTTTTATAGCATTGTTGAGGCCACTGGGATGTTTGTCTATGTCCTCAGGGTCACCTAAATAGTGCAAACATGTGAGGAACCTTCTTGGAACTGCTGAAAGGATTGTTGTGGTGCTGTGTAAACCTCCAATTAGCTTCAATGACCTGCTAAAAGGATGCAAATGACCAGCTATCTGCAAGGAATATAAAACCTTCCATTCCCTACCATCTAGTCAGAGCTGAAGAAACTTCTTGGATGAGAAGCTAAACATCTTCAAAGAAAAAACCAGAAAGTCCAGTTGCCTCTTTAAAAAGCACCTTTGGGACAACCATGACCTGCATGACTGAGAATCTCCATAGACAGAAAAAAGCCAGGATTCCTAAAAGTACACTTTTCAGAATTTTAAGATCTAATTTTGAAGATAAATGTATAAAATGTATATCTGGGAAGCAATTCACCTAAAATTCACATACCAAATGTGTAAATCAACATAATTTATTAATGCCTATCATAATATTGAAAAGCTGATTACAAAAACACTCTATATGCTAGGAAAATATATTTTTAATTACATGAACATTGAGCAAATACATCCGTGGAAATAAAGATATGGACAGATATTCTGTACACTGTATGCATACCTTTATGGCTACATACTGTATGAAGTCAGGCTGAACTAAAGTGACCCCAAAAAAATATTGGTTGTCCCATCACTGATCTAGTCTTCACTTTCATATCCAAGGCACACTTTTGAATTAAAATGGCTGGGACAATTCACTCACAGGCATAAAGATAGACTGTAACATGAATCTGTTGGTTCTCACGGATGCATAAATTTATATACATGACTGTTTTCAAAATCTCTATTTGTCTGTCTGTCTCTATCCAACTATTTATTTATTTGTTTGTTTATCATCTGTCTATCTTTCTATCCCTCCATTCCTCTATCTTCAACATGAAAAAGGCTTCTCTCATCCCAAATATTGTTGCTAGCAATGCATACATATTCAGAGAGAATAAATACAATGAAAAACGTGTACCATTTACTAATTAAATACATGTATCAGCTGGTCCATGAGTGACCAGCTGCAACAAACTACACCATGTCATGCAGTAGTTCCTAAAGTAATAATCCCTCAACCTGTCAAATCTGATTTACATGTGGATTGTGCCAATACCACTAATGTAACATTCAACTCCATCATAAATCATGTGGTTGTTACTCTGTTATAATATCATAATGCATACTTTTTGGCATAACCCACCATCTATTAGAAAATTTGTCATAGATTAAAACATTCCAAGTCAAAAGGTAAATTTCAGAAACTAATCTCTTGACAAGGATAATGGAATGACCTGCAAAGGGCAGGACAGGAGAAATTCCAGGTGATCCTTGATTTATGACCCCTATTGGGATGAAGAATTTCCACTGCTAAGCAAGGCAGTTATTAAGCCAGTTGTGCCTGATTTTATGACCTTTTCCCTCCATGGCTGTGAAGCAAAACACAATACATGTTAAGTGAATCATGTGGTTGTTAATTGAGTCAGACTTCCCCATTGACTTTGCTTATCATAAGCCAAATGGGAAGGTTGTAAATGGTGATCATATGACCCCAGAATGCTGCAACCATCATAAATACAAATCGATTTGTACTTGAAACTTAATAAAATTAGTTAATAAAATTGGTTTTTTTAAAAAAACTGCACATTGCCAAATGCCCAAATTTGTATTTCTTTTTTCAAAATAAGATTTCAAAATTTAAAAGATATATTTTTATTTATTTATTCTACGACCCTGGGGATGCTGAAACAGTCGTAAAGATGAAGAGCAATCATAAATTACTTTATGTGCTATTGCAAGTTTAAACAGTCACTAATGAATGTAAGTCGAGAAATATCTATAGTAAGGAAAAAGCTTTCCAAGCAGGTTATGACAATGGCCACCATTATCCATTCAAAAACTACAATCCAGGTACCTGGTTTGGAATTTAGCAAAGATTTCTGTGGGGCAGGAAATAATTAAAAATAACCATCACTTCTGTTGCCTAGAATCTGAGATAATATTTTAACCTACAGCTAATTATAAACTGTGAATTCATTCAGGATTGCCTTTCTATTCCCTACAGCTCTGTTTGGTTTATATCACCATGACACTGTCTCTGTTCCTAGCTCACATAGCTTTCATTCTTGAATTTCGATCTCTGCATGCTTATGGATTCCTGCATTATCCTTGCAGTGCTTCTTCTACCATTTAAAACAATTTTCTGCAAGGCAAAGGACAACTGTAAGAAAGTGGGAATATATCTATATATGTTTGTGTGTCTCTGATTGCATAATTAATATATATTTACTGTTTTCAAAAGACATCTTTCAGTTCCAGGCTTTTTTTTAAAAAAAGAAACATGATATTCAGTAACCCACGAAATCAAGATAAAGGTATGAAATCTGAAAAAAGACAACATTGTTCATTAAATGCACCTAAGAAAACATGACTTTGACTGTCTATTCTGATGCAATCATCACTCTTCCTATAACGGATTAGACTGCTTGCTGAGGTTGTTAGAAAATCAATTTTGCAACAATACTGATGTTAACTATTCAGTATACCTCTGCCTATCAAAATAAATATTTAATCAATAATTATCTAAATGGTCATATCTAGTTAGCCAACCATTGCTTTTGAAGAACATCCCAGATACAAGAAATGTTATTATCTAGAACATCCACAGGGATTACACGACTGTTATTAATTTGACTAGACACTGGATGTCAGTGTTGCTGTTTGTTAAAATGGAAATAAAGAAAAAAGTATAAGAGGCAAAATGCATAATAGGGATATCAAATGGAATCAGTCTAAATGGCCTGAAGTGCTAATGAGATTACAGTGTGTTTATTAAGGGTCTTACTGGCCTTACAAGTTGTTTCCCATGTAAATCGGAAAAGGATGACCTCTTATCCACTACAATCTCTCCAATTCTTCTGTGCTTCAGATCGCAACATCCACCTCTTGGATTGGTAGCCAGCCTACCTGCCTGTCAGAGGATGTCACAAAGAATTGGATGGCTAATGTAGAAGTCATTGCCCAAAATGGTTCTGAAATATCCTTCCACCCTTTTAAAGTAGAGAGGTGGCATCAAAATCAGATGCACTTCTCACAAAACAATCTGTGTTTGCCTACCAATTGTATTGAATTAAAAAGGAGGAATTAATAAAGAAATTGATGAATAATTATATGCAAGATCAATTCTGGATTGGTCACCAGGACCAGAGATTTACTCTTTTGAGCTTTTGGACTTGACCTGGAGCCCATCTTCAGGGAACTTCTCTCTACTGGAATGTGTACTTTTAAGCTATTCTATGATTTGTATTTATGTGGTGTTTTCTGATTGGTTGGTTGGTGACTGGCAATTGGCTGTTGTTCTCTTGTGCTGTCAAGCCCTTGGCTCCTAAATACTTGATAATCTTGTGATAAATCGGCACTTCTGTTTATTATAATTTATAATATTATAATCATAATTATAAGAATTATATAGACTGTCTTTAATTTGTCTTTATGACTAAAGGTGGTCTTGAAATTGATTCACTCCATTCTGGTCCAGCACCTTAACTCTTGTATCATCCTGATTAAAAAAAGAAAAAAATAGCACACATGAGAGACTCAGGAAACCTAAAAACCAAATGTGAGGCATAAAAAAACAACAACAACAACCAGCTGGATGAGTTTGGCCCAGTTATTCTGTCTCAGCCCAACTCATCTCTTAGGGTTCTTATCAAGAGGAAAACAGAAAGAGGAAGAAGTATTGATATGTTAGTTGCTTTGAGTTGTGTATGAGGGGGAGGGAGTGGGTTAAAAATCTAAAACAAAAACCAAAAGCCACCTTCTTTGAACTATCTTTTTATCAAGATAGTGGCATACAATGTGAAAAGAGATAGTAGCTCCTATTCCAACTGTGGCACAATGATCCCCCTGCTGCAATCTTGTGCAGTAGTGTCTTTAAAGATGCTTCACCAAATGTGGGGCTTCTGCCAGCTTCCTGTTACAATGCAGGCAGCCATAAGTACTGGCGTCATCAACTACACCAGGAAAACATCATTTGACATTTTCAAATGGTTGTTTCAAAGTCTCTCGTGTGCACTATGAGTGTCATAAAGAAGAGTCACCATTTGTGGATCTCATTATCTGAGAATCAAGATAATACAGAGGTGAAGATGCTGGACTAGGATGGGTAAAATCAGATATAATCACCATTAGCCATGGGGATAGAGAGAATGACCTAAGGCCAATCATCCACTCCAACTTAATTGCACATGGCAGTCAATGTAAGAATAAAACCGGAAGAGATAGTGCCAGCACTAGTAATGTTACCTAGTTGCATAATGAAATATCCACAAGAAAACAAGCAAGCTGAAACAAGCAACCATCAAAAGTGCTATATATGGTGCCTTCTGCTCTTGAAGGAGGATGAGGGTGACAATAGCTACAATTTCCACCCAATTCATACATAGGCAGTCCTTGATTTCAATGTTTTTTTCCTTTGGTGGGACCAGTCTATCAGGGCAACCTGGTCTACACAAATATGGGATGGAGCATATTGCTTCCATTTGCAGCTTTTATCCCCAATCTAGGGGTCTTCTCAGACAGTTGCTTTTGCAACAAACTATTTTTATGTTAGTTTTATGTTTTACCAACAAAGAAATAAAGCAAGACTAATATAGATCTATTTCAAGCTATTCCCTTCTGGGATTCAAAGCCAGGATGCTTGCATATTAAATAGGTGTTTTAACCTCTAAGGTACTTCTCACTTTGTTGGCTATACCAGAGGAGAGATTAAGTGTTTTTTCTCTGGTGGGACCAGTCTATCAGGACAACCTGGTTTACCCAATTATGGGATGGAGCATAGCTTCCATTTTCGCCTTTCAGCCCCAATCCAGGGGCCTTCACAGGCAGTTGATTAGTCCTTGATTTACAACAGTGACCATTCTAAGTTACAATGGCATTGAAAAAAGTGACATGACTTTTGCAGCATCCCCATGGTCATGTGATCAAAGTTCAAATGCTTGGCAACTGACACATATTTATCGCAGTTGAAGAATCCCAGTTTCATGTGATCTTCTTTTCTGAGTGTGTCACTATAGGGGACACCTATACTGCCTATGAAAAGGGGGAGCAACTTGCCTGCATCTCACTTTCAGAACAGCAGCCCAGCAGTGCAGACCTCTGCAGCCTTCATCTGGCTCTTCCTCTTCCACAGCATCCAGTCATGTCCACCGTGGATTGTAACAAAGTCCTTTCGGCAGCCACCATCGTTCTGCAACAGTTCGAAGCCATCTGCAGGCGCTGTGAACTCTACTGTGAGAAGAAAAGGAGCCACCCAAAAAGAGTCTGGATCCGAAGATGGTTCGCCAGAAGAGCAGAGGACGGACTGTACAACAAGCTGATGGTGGAGCTCAGGAGCGAAGACACTCGGGTGTTCCAGAATTTCATGAGGATGCCTTCAGCCATGTTTGACGAAGTTGTGCAACAGCTGACACCCAGGTTGACCAAGGCAAAAACCAGCTTCCGGCCCAACCTGGAACC
This sequence comes from Laticauda colubrina, assembly GCA_015471245.1. NCBI lineage: Eukaryota > Metazoa > Chordata > Lepidosauria > Squamata > Elapidae > Laticauda > Laticauda colubrina. The sequence goes on from BLBF01000007.1 coordinate 22,880,537, forward strand.
TGGGCTCAAGGTGGCACTGACTCTGCGCCACCTGGCCTCCGGGACCTCCTACAGGAGCATGCAGTACGGCTGGAGGGTGCCATCCAACACCATCAGCATTGTGGTCAGAGAAGTGGTGCAGGCCATCATCGAAGAAGACAAGGAGGAGCTCCTCCAGTGCCCCTCCACTGAAGAAGGCTGGAAGAAAGTTGCAGAGCAGTGGTATCAGAAGTGGAACTTCCCACTCACCGTTGGAGCCATAGATGGCAAGCACGTGGCCTGCAAATCTCCAGCCAAGTCGGGGTCCACTTATTTCAACTACAAGAGCTTCTTCAGCATCATCCTCTTCGCCATGGTCGATGCTGACTACAAGTTCATGTACATCGATGCTTCAGGCAACGGCTCATCTTCAGATGCCCAGGTATACAACGCCAGTCACCTCCAGGAGGAGCTGGAAGGCAACCTCATCATGGGCTTCCCAGATCCAGAACCCCTGCCCAACGACACACAGGATGTGCCCTACTTCATCGTGGGGGATGATGCCTTCTCCCTCACAACCTACCTCATGAAGCCCTACACTTCCAGACTCCTCACCCGTGAAGAGAGGATCTTCAAATACAGGCTGTCCAGGGCAAGGCGGGTGGTGGAGAACGCCTTTGGCATCCTGGACAACAGGTTCCAGGTACTTCTCACCACCATGCAGCATTGCCCAGAGACCGTGAGGAGGATCATGTAAGCTTGCTGCATCCTGCACAATCTCATGCGCACCCGCTACCCAGTCTTGCAGAACAGGCTCGTGAACCTCCAGAAAGGCAATGGGGACATGGAGGCTGGTGAATGGAGGCAAGGGCAAAACCTGATCGACACTGAGGATGTGCAAGGCCCCAACAGAGCCTCACATGAAGTGAAGAAGCAGTGCAACCTCCTGAGACAATGGTGCAACTCCCCAGCTGGAGCAGTGGAGTGGCAAGACAGAATGGTAGATGCTTAATGGATGCTTCCTTCAGCCTGTCTCATCACACGGATGAGATTGGGCCATGTATGTTTGGTTGGCCTACAATGAACAGGGCGTTTAATAAAGAGTTGTGCTTGTGTTGACATATGTGGATAATTATTACATTATTATTGATAATAAAGGGCCATAGGTGTGGCACCTGGGAGGGTGGACCATACAGTCCCACAATGCTTGCACTGGAGGTGTATCTATCCCACAGTTATTACCCATCCCACAGGTATCCCTGCCCATCCCACAGCTATCTCAACCCATCCAACAGCTATCTTAACCCATCCCACAAGCATGCAAAGGCTTAAACCATTTCTAAAAGTTTCCAGCAAGACTTTATTAAAAAAAAAGAAATGAAGCAAGTGTGTGAATCAAAAATAGACTTTATTTACAACAAGCTATGAAACAAAAATGAGTCTCTGCCACTCCTCTTGGTCGCTCAGTCTCAGGGGTGAAGGGTCCAGGTGCGGTGGAGGTGGCTGGTGCTGGAGTGCTTGTCATCAGCTCCTCCAGGAAGCAGAAGCAGCAGAAGCCCCAGCCCCAAAAGAGCGAGCCCGTGCTGCAGAAGCCCCAGTAGAACCAGAGTGAGGGCCAGGGGGCAGGATGGTAGCACTGTCCCTCTTGCCAGGGCTGGCAGCAGATGGCTGAGGCTTGCTGTGCTTCCACATGGTTGTGGGGCTGCTGGCTGGCAGGGAGGCTGGCAGGAACCAAGGCTGGCAGGGAGGCTGGCACCAAGGCAGGCAGGCAGGCAGGCATCAATGCAGGCACCAAGGCTGGCAGGAAGGCTGACAGGCAGGCAGGCAGCAAGGCTGGCAGGCAGACATGAACCAAGGCTGGAAGGCAGGCAGGCAGCAAGGCTGGCAGGAAGACATGAACCAAGGCAGGCAGCAAGGCTTGCAGGCAGACATGCAGGCAGGGCAGGCAAGGCAGCCAATCCCTCCAGCAGCAGGTCTTTCCTCTGAATGACGACCTGCTTCCGAGCTGCTTCCATTAAATCCGCGGGGCTGACACAATGCATCCTCCCCGCATGCGCAATTAACGTCAGGCATCCATTAGGCTTCCGCTGTGCATCCGCTGTGCATCCACTTCATCCGTTCGGCGTCCGCTGTGCATCCGCTGTATCCATTCCACGTCTGCTTTGCTGAGGTCCCCCGGAAGCCTAGTGGATGTGCCATCCGCTCCCATCCGCTTCCATCCGCTGGGCTTCCATTCTGCATCCGCTTTTCATCCGCCCTGTGTCCTCCCCGCGTCCGTGTTATCCACTCCGGTTATGCAAATTTTTGCCCCTTTTGAGAGTGGATAACAACGGATGGAACATTTTGCTCGTCCGCTGTGTCCTTTTTGCATCCGTTGGGCAGTGTGACATGGGCTTTATCGAGGGCTCAATTGTGGTTGGAAGTCAAGGACTACTTATACACACAAACACAGAGAGAGATACACACAGAAAGGCACAGACACATACACACATATCCTCCTAACATGGCAGCCATGCAATCCTTTTAATCCCTAAACGGTTTTAAGAAAACACCAACATATTCTGACATAACTTTTCCTTTTATATCGAAAAACAGCACAACCTAAAATTCAATTAGAGTTAATTACGAATCAATAAATTTAAGAATGCAATTTTTGGTTATTTCCTGTTCACATTTTACTAGCCTCTTAATACAAATGTAGAAAAGGAATTGTCATGGGCTTTTAATCATGGGCTTTGTCATGGGCTTTTAATCATTGTTCTAATGCAGTAGTTGAGTAATATGGTATTGAGGTTTTGTTTCCAGGTATAAAATCACACAAGTATGTCAGTGTAAAATTTAAATAGCAACTGTGTATTACCTAAAACATAGTTTAATTTTACTTAGTTATTTACCTACAGAAAATTCTAGTGTGATTGATGTAAGGCACAAACATTAGAGAGTTGTAATTAACCTGCCTCTTTGTGTTTAACTCTTCTCTAGACAAAAGGGAAAAAAAATCTAGTCCACTTAAAATTGTTTCTAATTAGAAAGCCACTAGCTCCATTTAATGGATCAAAATCACACATGAGACAGGCATCCAACCTTCCCTAATAGAAATTTTAGACAAGCAAAGTAACATTGATTCCAGGATGTCTTTTCCCCTGTTTTTTCTACTCTCCAAAACCTCTCAAGGTGAAGTTCTTATTTTCAAAACTTCTTATTTACTTATTATTTCTTATTACTACTCTCCAAAACTTATTTTCATGTCCACACATTTTTAGCACTGCATCTTAAAAATGAATGGCATTCTCATAAACAAGAAAGAAAGAAAAAGAGTGCAGTTCCTTGATCAGGACAGAGAGTGGGGAATGAATATTTGCTGGATTAAACAACGCTGCTTCAAACATCTTTGGAAAACATCATGAAAGAGTCCTGATATGGTCTTCCATCTCTGGAGCACAGCTGCAAGCAAAGGCATACACTATGGAGGACACCAATAACCATAAGAGGAGAAAAGGATACTTGGTGAGTGCATCCTTTCATACACGTAAACATCAGGTGTGCCCAACCTTGGCAACTTTAAGACCTGTGGACTTCAACTTCCAGAATTCCCCAGCCAGCATGGGAGTTGGTCCACAGGTCTTAAAAGTTGCCAAGATTGGATGTCCTTCATGTATGGAAATATGCAATTCTTTTCCTTTCAACTCCATTCTAGAAGCTGAAATACACAGGTTTTAAAAGTTGGGCAAACTTGATTTACATGTTTTCTTTGACCACCCCCCCAGCTACTTTCTTGCAGCTACAGTTCAAAAACTTGCTTTATTTCAGGATCCAATCTGGGTCAGATTAGACCAGGACCAGAGGTTTAATCTTCTGAGCTTTCAGACTTGTGCTGGAGACCATCTTCAGGGAACTTCTCTCTCATACATTCTGGTGAGAGAGAAGTTCCCTCAGGAAAGGCTCCAACACAAGTCTGAAAGCTCAGAAAACTAAAGCTTCGGTCTAGGAAACCAACCCAGATTAGATCCTGGTCCATATGTATTTGCTTTCATTTTGCATTGTTTCTAAATTCTACCTTCTCAAGTAAAAGTTTGTGGTTTGCATTTAATTATTTTGTAGTATTCCTTAAATGTTTTTGGACTATTTTGTTGCCAACTGCTCTGGACTTTTTTTTGAATGAAATAAAAACAGTGAATAAAAGCTAGATTTAGGAAATCAATTAAATACATTCTAAACAGGTATAGGCAACCTCATCCTATATGAATTGTAGAATTCACAATTCCTTACCAATGATTGTCCTGACTGAATGCCGGGAAGACTTGAAGTCAAAATACCTGGAGTGCATCAAATTTCCTGCCTCTGCTCTACTGACTTAGAAAACTGCTCCATTCTGTCCAGTGAACTCAATCACTGGTTATATATAATACATCAGAATTAAAGCATTTCTCTCCCCACTCCTTTTTTTTTTTAAGAGGCATCCTCACCATTTTGAACTATGTTTTGATAAGTAAGCAATCATCACACTGGACCAGATCTCTATGTGAAGACAAATGAAAGTACAACTTCAGCAACAGAGTGGTCAGTGCCTGGAATGCACTACCTGACTCTGGTGTTACATCCTCTAACCCCCACTCTGTTAACCTCAAACTAACCTCTATTGACCTCACCCCATTCCTAAGAGGACTGTAAGGGCATAAGTGCACCATGGTGCCTACCATCCCTGTCCAATTGTCCCCATTTATTTGTATCTATTTCCTGTATTCTTACTCATGTTTATGCTTATACCTATTATCTTGTCAAGAGATTGACAAATGAAATAAATAAATAAGTGAAGGTTTTCACCTTCCTTTCAAGCATTGTGTATGGTACGCCATAAGTGTTTTGCACTTGAGCAGCCTACCATTTTGTTATCCTGCTGATGAATTTTTGCCTCTGGCAGGATGGGAGAAAAAGGACTGGAACAACAGAGGAAATTATGCCACTAACATTATAACCTCAATCACGCTGAAAACTTTAGAGATGAAATCCTGTCAAGCATGGGAAAAACATCTATAATAAATATATGGTCATTTGCAAAATTAAACTCCCTTTAAAACAGCGGAAGGGAAGAATAGGATCAAGCATTAAAAAAAACCCTAAATATGATGATTTAATAGGCTTGAGTGCAGCTTCAAGGAAGGATTTGATTTCAGCAATTTTTTGCACAAAGCAAGAAATGCTTTGCAAAACAACACAGGGATCCTGCTTCTAAAGCAAAATAAAATAGCCATGTTGGATTAACCTGACACTTCCAATAGTTATTGCAAGGACTGGATGCTTCTTTCATCTTCAAGACTTCATGAAGGATGACTTTGTTGCCATTTCTTCCGGCTGTCATTTGTGTTGCCCTCAGGAGGCTAAATTTTCCTAGAAAAAGAGTGGAGCTGCCCCTACAACTCTAAAATCTAATTTTTACCACACATAATAAGTTCTTTATTATCAAACATAATAATAGTGGCTTACTCAGAGAAAGATTTTTTTTCCTGCAAAGAAAACAGTCAAGAAGAAGTCATTTCATTTAAGGGCTTTAGAGCAACTCTAATTTTAATTAGAGTTGCTTTTTTTTACTTAGCTTTCTCTAAAGCCCCTGTCACACTGCACCAATGGATGCAAAGAGGATGTAAAATGGACAAAAAAGCTTGCCATCCGTTGGTTAACACAATGTACTCACTGCCTCCATTTTGCTTCCTCTCTATCCGTCCAGCATCCGTCTATAGATGTTTCATCTGCTCAGAAATTTTGAGCTGCCCAAAATGTTTGCGTGGAAAATGTATCCAATTCATCCATTATGCATCCGCTACGCATCCGCTAGGCATCCGCTACGCATCCGTTCTGCATCCATTACGCATCCGCTATATCCGCTAGGCATCCGCTGCGCATCCGCGCAACTCGGACACAGGGAGGAAGCGGAACAGACGCAGAACGGATGCAGAACGGATGCAGAATGGATGCAGCACGGAAACAAAGCGTTTAAAACGGAAAATAAGTTCACAGAGGGGACCTATCTCGGATATTAAGGATGTCTAGAGGATGCCTAGAGGATGCAAAGGGACACCTATACTGCCTATAAAAAGGGGGAGCAACACATCTGGATCTCACTTTCAGACCAGCAACCCTGCTACAGACCTCTGCAGCCTTCATCTGCCTCTTCCTCTTCCACAGCATCCAGTCATATCCACCATGGATCATAACATAGTCCTTTTGGCAGCCACCATCCTTCTGCAACAGTGCGAAGCAGCCACTATCCTTCTGCAACAGTGCGAAGCCATCTACAGCCTCTGTGAACTCTACTATGGGAAGAAAAAGGGGTGGCCAAGAAGCGTCGGGGTCCGAAGATGGTTCGCCAGAAGAGCAGAGGATGGACTGTACAACAAGCTGATGGTGGAGCTCAGGAATGAAGACACTCGGGCATTCCAGAACTTCATGAGGATGCCTCCAGCCATGTTTGACGAAGTTGTGCAGCGGCTGACACCCAGGTTGACCAAGGCAAACACGAACTTCCCGCCCAGCCTGGAACCTAGGCTCAAGGTGGCACTGACTCTGCGCTACCTGGCCTCCGGGACCACATACAGGAGCATGCAGTACGGCTGGAGGGTGCCACCCAACACCATCAGCATTGTGGTCAGAGAAGTGGTGCAGGCCATCATCGAAGAAGACAAGGAGGAGTTCCTCCAGTGCCCCTCCACTGAAGAAGGCTGGAAGAAAGTTGCAGAGCAATGGTATCAGAGGTGGAACTTCCCACACACTGTGGGAGCCATCGATGGGAAGCACATGGCCTGCAAAGCGCCAGCCAAGTCGGAGTCCACTTATTTCAACTACAAGGGTTTCTTCAGTATAATCCTCTTCGCTATGGTCGATGCTGACTACAAGTTCATGTACATCGATGCTTCAGGCAGCGGCTCATCTTCAGATGCCCAGGTATACAATGGCAGTCACCTCAAGGAGGAGGTGGAATGCAACCTCATCATGGGCTTCCCAGATCCAGACCCCTTGCCCAACGACACACAAGATGTGCCCTACTTCATTGTGGGGGATGACGCCTTCTCCCTCACAACCTACCTCATGAAGCCCTACACCACCAAATACCTCACCCGTGAAGAGAGGATCTTCAACTACAGGCTGTCCAGGGCAAGGCGGGTGTTGGAGAACGCTTTTGGCATCCTGGCCAACAGGTTCCAGGTACTTCTCACCACCATGCAGCATCACCCACAGACTGTGAGGAGGATCATGGAAGCTTGCTGCATCCTGCACAATCTCATGCGCATCCGCTACCCAGTCTTGCAGAACAGGCTCGTGGACCTCCAGCAAGGCAATGGGGACATGGAGCCTGGGGAATGGAGGCAAGGCCCCAACAGAGCATCACATGAAGGGAAGAAGCAGCGCAACCTCCTGAAACACTGGTGCAACTCCCCAGCTGGAGCAGGGGAGTTGCAAGACAGGATGGTAGATGCTTAATGGATGCTTCCTTCAGCCTGTCTCATCACACTGATGAGATTGTGCCATGCCCAACGGCACACAAGATGTGCCCTACTTTGTTGTGGGTGATGACATCTTCTCCCTCAGAGCCTACCTCATGAAGCCCTACACTTCCAGATACCTCACCCGTGAAGAGAGGATCTTCAACTACAGGCTGTCCAGGGCAAGACGGGTGGTGGAGAACACGTTTGGCATCCTGGCCAACAGGTTCCAGATACTTCTCACCACCATACAGCATCACCCACAGAACGTGAGGAGCATCGTAGAAGCTTGCTGCATCCTGCACAATCTCAGGTGCACCTGCTACCCAGTGTTGCAGAACAGGCTTGTGGACCATCAACAAGGCTGTTAAGCCTGGGTTCCCCAACCAGGGTTAGGTAGACAAGCTAAACA
>BLBF01000007.1:22888394-22929298 GCA_015471245.1 Laticauda colubrina
TAGTATTTCACCTAAAACAGTTAGGGTGAACAATGTTATCCCTAACAAAGGCAATGGAGACATGGAGACTGGTGAATGGAGGCAAGGAGTAAACCTGATAGACACTCTGGATGTGCAAGGCCCCAACAGAGCTTCATGTGGAGGGAAGACACAGCGCTACCTCCTGAAACACTGGTGCAACTCCCCAGCTGGAGCGGTGGAGTGGCAAGACAGGATGGTAGATGCTTAATGGATGCTTCCTTCAGCCTGTCTCATCACACTGATGAGATTGCGCCATGCATGTTGAGTGGCCTTACAATGAATAGGGTATTAATAATGAGTTTTGTTTTTGTTGAAATGTGTGGATCAATGATTAAATTGTTATTGATAATAAAGGACTGTATGTGTGGCAGCTGGTAGGGTGGACCATACAGTCCCACTATGCTTGCACTGGAGGTTTTTCTATCCCACAGCTATCCTAACCCATCCCACAGCTATCATTACCCATCCCACTGCTATACATCCCACAGCTATCCTTACCCATCCCATAAGCATGCAGAGGCTAAAAAGCCCTGTCACACTGCCCAACGGATGCAAAACGGACACAATGGACGAGCAAAATGTTCCATCCGTTGTTATCCGGCCTCAAAAGAGGCAAAAATTTGCATAACCAGAGCGGATAACACGGACGTGGGGAGGACGCAGGGCGGATGGAAAGCGGATGCGGAACGGAAGCCCAATGGATGGAAGCGGATGGAACATCCGCTAGGCTTCCGGGGGGCCTCAGCAGAATGTGGAACGGATACAGCGGATGGACAGCGGATGCACAGCGGATGAAGCGGATGCAGAGCGGAAGCCTAGAGGATGCACAGCGGAAGACTAACGGATGCCTACTATTAATTGCGCATGCGGGGGGGATGCATTGCGTAAGCCATGCGGATATAAAGGGACGCAGCTCGCATGTAGCCAGCATTCGGAGGAAAGACCTGCTGCAGGATACATCGAGTCCTTGCCTGCCCTGCCTGCATTCCTGCCTGCAAGCCTTGCTGCCAGCTTTCCTGCCAGCCTGCCTCCAAGCCTCCTGGCCAGCCTCCCTGCCAGCATTGCTCTCTACCTGCCTGCCAGCCTTGCTGCCAGTCTGCCTTCCAGCCTCCCTGCCAGCCAGTCTTCCTGCCAGCCTTGGTGCCTGCCTGCCTGCCTTCCTGCCAGGCTTCCTGCCAGGTTTTCTGCCAGGCTTCCTGCCAGGCTTCCTGCCAGCCTTGGTGCATCCCTGCCTGCAAGCCTTCATGCCTACCTGCCTGCCAGCCTTCCTGCCAGCCTTGGTGCCAGCCTTCCTGCCAGCCTTGGTGCCTGCCAGCCTCCCTGCCCGCCAGAAACCCCACAACCATTGGGAAGAAGCGAAAGCCTCAGCAACCTGCCGCCATCCCTGGCAAGAGGGACAAGGCCACCCTCCCTCCCCCTGTCCCTGACTCTGCTTCTGCTGGGGCTTCTGCTGCTCGGGCTCACTCTTCTGGTGCTGGAGCTTCTGCTGCAGCTGCTCCTGGTGGTGGTGCTTTTGCTGCTGTGTACTCTGCTGAAGCTGCTCCTGGTCTTGCTGGTCCTGCTGGTCCTGCTGGTCCTGCTGGTCCTGCTGGTCCTGCTCGTCCTGCTCGTGCTCCTGGACTTGCTCTAACACTCGTGCTCCTGGTCTTCCTCATCCTGCTCATCCTGCTCGTGCTCCTGGTCCTGCTCGTGCTCCTGGTCCTGCTGGTGCTGCTGGTGCTGGTGCTGCTGGTGTTGCTGGGGCTCCTGGTGCTTACTCTGCTGATGATGATCCTGGTCCTGCTGATCCTGCTGCTGCTGCTGATGATGATGATGATGATAATGATGATGATCTTGCTGCTGCTGCCACTGCTGCTGCTGCTGATTATGATGATTATGATCCTGCTGGTGCTGCTGCTGCTGCTGGTGTGGAGGAGCAGCCCCTACCACCTGGGATCCCCTCTGATGAGGGCCCATCTGGTCCTGCCAAAGGGAGGAAGAGGCGTATGTGACAACGGGAGAGGAGGCAATACTTCATTGAGGAGGAACACGAGGATGAGGTGCTGGAGTGGCTGAAAGAGAATGACTATCTGTGGCGGAAGGGACACCGGCTGTACAGGGACACCAAAAGGAAGCAGGCTTCTTGGAGAGGGAGGGCGGAGAGTGTGGATTACACTTCGGAGGTGCTCCTCGGCTGGTGGAAGTACATGCACACCTGGTACGGGAAGCTGCACCTGAAGAAATCTGGCCAGGCCACGGTTAAGCTGACGGACAGAGAGACCTACATCATGGCCAGGTGCAGCTTCCTGGAGGGTGAGATCCGCCACCCAGGAGCACCAGGAGCCCCTCTAACAACCCTCTCTCTCCGGCAGCCTGCTGAGACCCAGTCCTCTTCCAGCCAAGAGTCAGTCCTTGTCCCTAGACAGGTTTCTGTGGAGCGTGCCACAGCGGAGAACCCGCAGACAGCTGTTGTCACCATGGTGGAGAGCGTGGAGGACTCCCTGGTGCGGTGAGAGAGAGGAGACACCGAGTCCACCACAGTCATAGCCTCATCCACCCCCCCCCCAGCTCCGCCTCCACAGAAAGGCAGAGAGCCAGACAGCAGGAGGGGCAGAGCCACCCTGTCCTGCTGGAGATCAGGGACACCATCCACACCAGCATAGATCTCCTCTCTCAGCTGGTCAGCACCGACTCCTCATCCTCCAACCGCAAGCCCTTCCTCACCTATGTCAACCAGACCCTCAAGAACATGGAGGAACCCCAGTACCAGGTGGTGAAGGACCGGATCACCGAGCTGCTTCACAACCCTCCTGATCCAGAGGAACCTGCTCCCACCCAGTCCAAGTCTGCTCCTCCACCTCCATCACAGGTGATGTCCCTCCCATTCCAAGGCTTCCCACAGCTCCTCACCTACCAGGGCTATGGCTACCAGGAGGCCCAGCAGCACAGGCAGCAGCCCTTCCCAGTCCAGGCACAGAGACATCGGACGACACCGTTGCCACCGGTTCCACTGAAGCCACCGATTCCACCCACGACAATGATGCCACCTACGACAGCGCTGCTACCCACGCTAGTCCTCACCCAGCTGCAGACCAGACAGACCCACTACACTACTCCTTCCTCCACCCCACAGCCAAGCCCGGCCTCAGTACATCTGTCATCAGTACTGGGGCTGACACCCCATGGCATGGAGGAAGGACCTCTCAGCATCGCGGGTCTGAGCCAGCTGTCTGAGAGCTTCCTCAACACACTGTCCCCTGTTGTCCTCTCGGGGCCAGGCACCCCAATGATGATACAGACCAGCACTGCAACACCACCCACCTCCACAGCACCTGGACCCTTCACCCCCTGAGAATGGGCACACCTCCGAGTGACCAGTAAAAGTGCCAGAGACTGGGTAGCTGTCTACCTGTGGACTTTATTTGGAAACTTGACTTGGGTCATTTTTTTTTACAGCTTGTTGTTCAATAAGGTTTATCTTTGATTTTCACACTTGTTTCATTTCTTTTCTTTGTAATAAAGTCTTGGTGGAAACTTTTAGAATTGGTTTAAGCCTTTGCATGCTTGTGGGATGGGTTAAGATAGCAGTGGTGTGGGCAGGGATACCTTTGGAATGGGTAATAGCTGTGGGATAGATAAGCCTCCAATGCAAGCATAGTGGGACTGTATGGTCCACCCTCCCAGGTGTCACACCTATGGCCCATTATTATCAATAACAATGTAATAATCATCCACACATGTCAACACAAACACAACTCTTTATTAAACACCCTGTTCATTGTAGCCCCACCCAACATACATGGCCCAATCTCATCCTTATGATGAGACAGGCTGAAGGAAGCACCCATTAAGCATCTACCATCCTGTCTTGCCACTCCACTGCTCCAGCTGGGGAGTTGCACCAGTGTCTCAGGAGGTTGCGCTGCTTCTTTGCACATCCTAATTGTCTATCAGGTTTCGCCCTTGCCTCCATTCCCCAGGCTCCATGTCCCCATTGCCTTGCTGGAGGTCCTCGAGGCTGTTCTGCAAGACTGGGTAGCAGGTGCGCATGAGATTGTGCAGGATGCAGCAAGCTTCCACGATCCTCCTCACTGTGTCTGGGCGATGCTGCATGGTGGTGAGAAGTACCTGGAAGCTGTTGGCTAGGATGCCAAAGGCGTTCTCCACCACCCGCCTTGCCCTGGACAGCCTGTAGTTGAAGATCCTCTCTTCACAGGTGAGGAGTCTGGAAGTGTAGGGCTTCATGAGGTAGGTTGTGAGGGAGAAGGCGTCATCCCCCACATTGAAGTAGGGCACATCTTGCATGTTGTTGGGCAGGGAGTCTGGTTGTGGGATGCCCATGATGAGGTTGCGTTCCAGCCCCTCCTTGAGGTCACTGGCGTTGTATACCTGGGCATCTGAAGCTGAGCCGTTGCCTGAAGCATCGATGTACATGAACTTTTAGTCCGCATCGACCATGGCAAAGAGGACGATGCTGAAGAAACCCTTGTAGTTGAAATATGTGGAGCCCGACTTGGGTGGTGCTTTGCAGGCCATGTGCTTGCTATCTATGGCTCCAACGGTGTGTGGGAAGTTCCACCTCTGACACCACTGCTCTGCAACTTTCTTCTATCCTTCATCAGTGGATGGGCACTGGAGGAGCACCTGCAGGTATTCTTCAATGATGGCCTGCTCCACTTCTCTGACCACAATGCTGATGGTGTTGTTTGGCACCCTCCAGCCGTACTGCATGCTCCTGTAGGTGGTCCCAGAGGCTAGATGGAGCAGAGTGAGTGCCACCTTGAGTCCAGGTTCCAGGCTGGGCCGGAAGTTGGTGTTTGCCTTGGTCAACCTGGGTGTCAGGCACTGTACAACTTCGTCAAACATGGCTGGAGTCATCCTGATGAAGTTCTGGAATTCCCGAGTGTCTTTGTTCCTGAGCTCCACCATCAGCTTGTTGTACAGTCCTTACTCTGCTCTTCTCCCGATCCATCTTCGGAACCAGATGCTTCTTGGCCACCTCCTTTTCTTCCCGTAGTAGAGTTCACAGATCCTGTAGATGGCTTCGCACTGTTGCAGAAGGATGGTGTCTGCCAAAAGGACTGTGTTACAATCCACGGTGGACATGACTGAATGCTGTGGAAGAGGAAGAGTCAGATCAAGGCTGCAGAGATCTGCACAGCTGGGCTGCTGGTCTGAAAGTGAGATGCAGACGAGTTGCTCCCCCTTTTTATAGGCAGTATAGGTGTCCCTTTGCATCCTCTAGGCATCCTCTAGGCATCCTCTAGGCATCCTCTAGACATCCTTAATATCCAAGATAGGTCCCCTCTGCGGACGTGTTTTCCATTTTAAACGCTTTGTTTCCACTAGGCATCCATTCTGCATCCGTTCTGCATCCATTCTGCATCCGTTCCGCTTCCTCCCTGTGTCCGAGTGGATGCGAGTTGCACGGATGCGCAGCGGATGCCTAGTGGATATAGCGGATGCGTAACGGATGCAGAACGGATGCAGAACGGATGCAGAACGGATGCCTAGCGGATGCAGAACGGACGCATTGAATACATTTTCCACACAAAAGTTTTGCGCTGCCCAAAACTTTCTGAGCCGATGAAACGTCAATAAACGGATGCTGGACGGATAGAGAGGAAGCAAAACAGAGGCAGTGAGTACATCGTGTTAACCAACGGATGGCAAGCTTTTTTGTCCGTTTTACATCCTCTTTGCATCCGTTGGTGCAGTGTGACAGGGGCTTTAGCCCTTTTTACATAGTTTTCCCCAACACTTTATTAAGTAAAAAAAATGAACCAAGTGTGTGAAACAAAGATAACCTTTATTAATAACAAAGTGTATGACTTTATTAAAAAGCAAAATGACCCAAGTAAAGTGTCTTTAAGCAAAGATAAAGTGAACAGATAACAACTCAGTCTCTGGCACTCTTCTCAGTCACTCTGAGGCATGCCCATGGTCTCAGATGCAAAGGGGCCAGGGACTGTGGAGGTGGCTATTGCTGGAGTGCTGGTCTGAGGCGCCATTGGGGTGCTTGGCCCTGAGAGTACAACAGGAGATGGTGTGTGCCGGAAGCTCTCAGAGAGATGACTCAGTGCCGTGAGGTTGAGAGGCACTTCCTCAAGGACCTGGGATGTCAGTCCCAAGACTGATGACAGATGTTCTGAGGAAGGGCTTGGCTGTGGGGTGGAGGAAGGAGGAGTATAGTGGGGCTGTCTGGTCTGCAGCTGGGTCAGCTGAGTCATCTGTGGCATCTGTGGCATCCGAGGAACCTGGGTGTGGACTGGGAAGGGCTGCCTCTGCTGTGGGAAGTCCTGGCAGTGGTAGGCTTGGTAGGCAAGGGGCTGCTGAAATCCGTGGAAGGGCTGTGACATCGGCTGGGGTGGAGGAGCAGATCTGGAGTGGGTATCAGCAGGTTCAGCTGGGCCTGGAGGGTGGTGCAGAAGAGCTGTGATCCTCTCCTTCATCGCCTGGTACTAGGCCTCGGGCATGTCCATGAGGGTCTGGCTCACGTACATGATGAAAGGCTTGAAGTTGGAGGATGGTATGTCGAAGTGGACCAGCTGGGAGAGGAGATCTGTGCTGGCTTTTATTGTGTCCCTGATCTCCTAGAGGACAGTGTGGCTCTGTCCCTCCGGTCTACCTCTCTGCCTGCTTTCTGTGGAGGTGGAGCTGGGGGTGGGGGTGGGTTGGTCTCTGGTGGCTACCTCTTCTTGCTCCATCTGAGACAGGGGATCCTCCACGTCCTCTGGCACGGGGAGTGCAGCTGTGGGCGGGGGTCTCTGTCGTGGGGCCCTCCAAAGACACCTGCTTGGACAAGGTCGCTGTCTCCTGGCTGGAAAAGGAGTGGCTCTCTATGGGCTGTCTGAGGGAGAGGGTTGACAGAGGGGTTCCTCCTCGGTGGTGGATCTCACCCTCCAGGATGTTGCACCTGGCCATGACATAGGTCTCCCGGTCAGTTAGCTTGATAGCAGCCTGCCCGGATCTCTTCAGGTGCAGCTTGCCATACTAGGTGTGCATAGGCTTCCACCACCCCAGGAAGACATCTGAAGTGTAGCCCAGGCTCTCTGCCTTGACTCTTCACGCTGCTTGCTTCTGCTTGGTGTCGTGATAGAGCCTGTGGCCCTTCCTCCACAGATACTCATTCTCCCTCAGTCATTCCAGCACCTCCTCCTCATGGTCCTCGGAAATAGAGTACTGTTTCCTCTCCCCCTTCTCCTTGCCTTGCTTCTTCCTCCCTCTGGCAGGACCTTCAGGGCCTTCAGCAGCAGGGCTTTGAGGGCCTTGTGGCTAGTCCACCACTGCAGCAGCATCAGGAGAAGCAGTATCAGCAGCAGGAGAAGCATCAGCAGCACCAGCAGCACCAGCAGGAGAAGCACCAGCAGCAGCAACACCAGGAGCATCAGAGAAGCAGCAGCAGCAGCTTCAGAGTCAGCACCAGGGGGTGGGATGGTGGTTCTGTCCTTCTTGCTAGGGCTGGCAGGAGTAGGCACAAGCTTCCTCTTCTTCCCCATGGTGTTCTCTCAAGTTGTCTCTGACAGCAGGTCTTTCCTCTGAATAGTGACCTGCTTGCGAGCTGCATCTTTTTATATCCACGGAGCTTATGAAATTCATCCTCCCCGCATGCGCAGTGAATGCTTTGCATCCGCTATGCATCTGCTATGCATCCTATAGGCATCTGTGATGCATCCATGTCATCCACTACGCATCCGCTACTCATCTGTTCCTTCCGCTACGCTTCCGCTTCGCTGTTCTCCCCCGGAAGCCCTGCAGGTTTTTCATCTGCTTCCATCTGCTTTCATCCGCTAGGCTTCCTACGAACGTCCGCTTTACATCCCCGCTACATCCTCCCCACGTCCGTTCCTTTCTGTTGTTGTTCACTCTGTTTATGCAAATTTGGGGCACTTTTGAGAGTGGTTAACAACGGATGGAAAATTTGCTCATCCGCTGTGTCCTTTTTACATACATTTTGCATCCATTGGCCAGTGTGACCTAGCCTTAAACTGCTTAGAGAGGACTGTAAAGCACTGTGAAGCGGTATATATATGTCTAAGTGCTATTGCTATTGATCAGCCAAGAATTGGTTGCTTGTTGGTTGCATCAGCTGCTGTTCCTGCCTTTTGGAACATCTTTACCCCAGAACTGAGGTGAACCCTCATTTTTTCTAAAAGAGGCTTTGCCAGTCAGAATGGGATGGAGGAAGTCTAAGAGTGTTATGTTCTCCTGAGGATGGATGGCGGCTTGAGGACATTCCCTCTGCCTTGTTCCCTTTTATCCTTCTGAATTTTTATCTTTGATTTTTTTTTTACTTTTACATGTAAGTTTTAACTTATTGCATTCTGTTGTTAATCTGTGCTTTTATTCATCTATTTTCATGTTTTTATTTTGATGTAAACCACTTAGGTGAGTTGTGTAGAAATCTAATAAATAAATAAATAAAATTAGAATGAAAGAATAATCATTTATTTGCTGTCACCTCAAGGCAGTGAAGATACCTAATCATCTCTTTATCTCCTATTTTCCCAGTGACAACAATCCTGTGAGGTAGGCTAGGCTGAGAGGGAGTGACTGGCCCAGAGTTACACAGTTGGCTTTCATGCCTAAGGTATGACCAGAACTCACCATCTCCTGAAGTCTGGTGCCAGCACCTTCACTACTAGACCAAACTGCTTATTATTATGACCAGATTCCACTTATATCATAATTGTTTTGCAATGACTCTCTTTCAGGAAGTTGAGAAAATGCCCCAAACAACACCAAGACATAGAGCAGTAGGCTATTTATTTGTTTGTTTATTTGTTTGTTTATTTGTTACTATGCTTCCCACCTCACCAAGGAGGCTATGGGGAAAGGAAGAAATCTGTTTACTATTTCATTCTTCCCTAGCTTCAGGAGATACTTCTACTGGACCACAATCTCCTGCAAATAGATGGAGACCTTCCATGAGCAGAAATCCTAATTAAAGTACCAGGCATAGCTATGATTTTGTTTGTCTCTGAAAACTTGGGAATCTGTATTTCAGCAATAATGATATTGAACACTAAATTTTCAAGTTGTAGACCTACAATCAAATAATGAAATGGTTCTCACTTCACTGCCTGTTTATAATGACATCTATGTCCTTGCTGAAATAATAGCTGCTTCAGGTCAAAAAGAGGGGTGTTTATCAAACAGTCACATTTTGCTCATGCGGTGCTGTGTGCATTAGAATGACGTCTCAACAGAATTGAGGATGTTGAACATTTTCCATACATCAGCCGTCAGCACTTTGTGGGGATGAGCAAAACTGATTTTTTTTTCTCCTTTCAGCAGTCAACTTGAAAATTCACATCAGTGTTTTATTTCACCATAAATACATTTGCCATTGGAAAATCCAAATAATGTTCTCTGCAAAGAGGACAGATATTAGTGTTTCTGACTCAGCCTTCATGAGCCCCACTCAACAGCCTACTCATGAGGAGAAACCCCATTTTATTTAGAAAGGCAAGAATACACGGCATTCACCGACAAAGTTCCAGATAATACATCTTTAGGTGATTCACAAGCTATAGCAGTCTCTGAGTTCCCCATAGGGAGCTTCAATTAGAACTTCAATCTCAACACAAAGAGTTCTGACCAATCTGGATAGTGGCAAGAAAATCCTGGCAAGGAATCCACTGGAGGGAACTCTTCTGGAACATGAATGGTTGTCTCTGACAATTGTGCCTCCCACACCCCTCCTCCTTATATCCCAGCCAGGGAAGGGCTTGTTAACATCTCCTTCTTTTTCCTGGATAGCTGGCCCTCAATCCTATGCTTCTCTCCTCTCCATACTTCTCTGTGGATACACACATTTGAGACAGGCCCCAGCTATTCCTCCCCCTTGCTCAGCTGAGGCCCCCAAAAAAGTTGTCACTCCACCTGAGCATGAGTAGATGGGCCTTGCTTTGCATCTGGCTCTGAGACCTCCCACTACTCGGAGCCTTCCACAGGCCCTGATGGTAACCCAGGCACCCCCTCAATATCCTCTGACTCATCTGACTCCACGACAATTAGATGATGATGGGGTGCTTATGTGTGCATGCACTTTGGTGTGAGTGTTTGTATGTGAGTGCATCACAAGTTCAAAATTAACTCTTGATTCAAATCTTGATCTTCGTTATACCAGAAGTGGTTAAAGATAACATTTCTTAAGTTTTCAAATAATGCAGGCTCATCTGGGAACTGGTCCATATATCATTTTGCATTAACAGTTGAGCAAGAAAGATATCTGGAAAAGAAATAATTATTATATTTCCAGCTGCAAAACCTCCACCAACCCTTGCATTACTATATCTTTCCTAATGGCAGGGGAAAAAAACAACCACTCTGTTATTTAGTGATATTAATTAAAAAGGATCTTTAAAATAAAATTTGAAATACTTCAAAAGGCTCTCCGAAATCAAGGTCTAACACATGAAAAAACAATGATTTTTTTTGTCTACCTGTATATGTCTCCCAGGTAACTATTTTGTGAAAAGAATTTAGCATAATGGATAGTTGCTCACTACACAGTCTCTGCAATATTCTCTTGATGCAAAACATGCTGGAAGTGAGTAAATATTATGTTATGCATCTTAATTAACTTAATTAGTTAAATTAGTGAGAATTATCTCAAAATATTCATCTTGCATTGGTTTTATATGTTAACTGTTGCCTTTCATCATTAATCTGAGGTTAAGCTCCTAAATAAAAAAAAAAATGCATTATTTTGAGCCTATAATAATAGACCAGTCCTGTAGCAAAATGCCTTCTACATGTCATTAGTTATTCTTTATTAACTTCATTGTAATATCACAGATAAAAACCCCAGGAGGCACAGTAATTGTATATCATAGTCCTGATGCTGCCATCTGCCTTGGTGCAACTATTTTATTTACTTATTTGTTTTATTTATTTATTCGCTTATTCATTTATTTGTTCATGTATTTATTAATCTGCTTATTTGTATGTTTGTTTGTTTATTGTATGGAATTTATATGCCGTCCATCTGTCAGTTTGTATTGCTGCTCTTGCTTACTCTTGAATGGAGGTCTTACTCGTTCTTTTCCCTCTACTCTTAGTGTTTGGGAGATGTGGCTCTCATAATTTGTGTTGCCTCAGTGAATAGTAAAAGGTAACATTTAAAAGAAATGAAGTAATGCCAATAGCTCTAAACCTTTACACCAATTCTAAAGCTCCTAACTGCTCAGCACAAGACCTTGGACTTACCATTCTTTTGTCCCACCTTCTTGGAAAATAGACAAATCTCACAAAAAATAAACAACATTAAGTTTTAGAATATTTAACATATTCTACTTTTTAATATTAAAATTGAATAATAATTATTGAAAATAAATGATGCCAGACTTCAAGGAAGGAGAATAACATAAAATTGAATTAGAACTGCAAAAACAATGTTTCAGGCAGACCACGACATGCTGGTGATCACCTGAAGATAACTTCTTTCCAGCCAATACCTCAGAAGAAATTCCATATTTTTGGAGTATTTTAAGCCCATGTCACACTGCCCAACGGATGCAAAAAGGACACAGCGGACGAGCAAAATGTTCCATCTGTTGTTATCCGCTCTCAAAAGGGGCTAAAATTTGCATAACCGGAGCAGATAACACGGACGCGGGGAGGACTCAGGGCGGATGCAAAGTGGATGCGGAACGGAAGCCTAGCGGATGGAAGCGGATGGGAGTGGATGGCGCAACCGCAGGGATTCAGGGGGGCCTCAGCGAAGCGGACGCGGAACGGATACAGCGGAAGCAGAGCGGATGCACAGCGGATGAAGCGGATGCAGAGTGGATGCACAGCGGATGCACAGTGGAAGCCTAACGGAGGCCTGGCGTTAATTGCGCATGCGGGGGGGGATGCATTGCATCAGCCACGTGGATATAACGGAAGCAGCTTGGAAGCAGGTCGCCATTCAGAGGAAAGACCTGCTGCCGGACAGATTGGCTGCCTTGCCTGCCCTGCCTGCATGTCTGCCTGCAAGCCTTGCTGCCTGCCTTGCCACCAGCCTTGCTGCCAGTCTCCCTGCCAGCCTTGCTGGCTGCCTGCCTGCCAGCCTTGCTGCCAGCCAGTCTGCCTACAAGCCTTGCTGCCTGCCTTCCTGCCAGCCTTGGTTCATGTCTGCCTGCCAGCCTTGGTGCCTGCCTGCCTGCCAGCCTTCCTGCCAGCCTTGGTGCCTGCCTCCCTTGCAGACTTGGTGCCAGCCTTCCTGCGAGCCTTGGTGCCTGTCTTGGTGCCTGCCTCCCTGCCACCCTTGGTGCCTGCCTTGGTGCCAGCCTTCCTGCCAGCCTTGGTGCCTGTCTGCCAGCCAGCCTTGGTTCATGTCTGCCTGCCAGCCTTGGGGCCTGCCTGCCTGCCAGCCTTCTTGCCAGCCTTGGTGCCTGCCTCCCTGCCATCCTTCCTGCCAGCCTTGGTGCCTGCCTCCCTGCCAGCCTTCCTGCCAGCCTTGGTTCCTGCCAGCCTCCCTGCCAGCCAGCAACCCCACAACCATGCGGAAACACAGCAAGCCTCAGCCATCTGCTGCCAGCCCTTGCAAGAGGGACAGGGCTACCATCCTGCCCCCTGGCCCTCACTCTGGTTCTGCTGGGGCTTCTGCAGCACGGGCTCGCTCTTCTGGGGCTGGGGCTTCTGCTGCTTCTGCTTCTGGAGGAGCTGATGACAAGCACTCCAGTACCAGCCACCTCCACAGAACCTGGACCCTTCACCCCTGAGACTGAGTGACCAAGAGCAGTGCCAGAGACTCATTTCTGTTTTATAGCTTGCTGTTAATAAAGTCTAGTTTTGATTCACACACTTGCTTCATTTCTTTTTTTCAATAAAGTCTTGCTGGAAACTTTTAGAAATGGTTTAAGCCTTTGCATGCTTGTGGGATGGGTTAAGATAGCAGTGGGATGGGTTGAGATACCAGTGGGATGGGCAGGGATACCTTTGGAATGGGTAATAGCTGTGGGATAGATAAACCTCCAGTGCAAGCATAGTTTGGACTCTATGGTCCACCCTCCCAGGTGCCACACCTATGGCCCTTTATTATCAATAATAATGTAATAATTATCCACACATGTCAACATAAACACAACTCTTTATTAAACGCCCTGTTCATTGTAGGCCAACCCAACATACATGGCCCAATCTCATCCATGTGATGAGACAGGCTGAAGGAAGCATCCATTAGTCATCTATCATCCTGTCTTGCCACTCCACTGCTCCAGCTGGGGAGTTGCACCATTGTCTCAGGAGGTTGCGCTGCTTCTTCTCTTCATGTGAGGCTCTGTTGGGGCCTTGCACATCCTCAGTGTCTATCAGGTTTCGCCCTTGCCTCCATTCCCCAGGCTCCATGTCCCCATTGCCTTGCTGGAGGTCCACGAGCCTGTTCTGCAACACTGGGTAGCGGGTGCGCATGAGATTGTGCAGGATGCAGCAAGCTTCCATGATCCTCCTCACGGTCTCTGGGCAATGCTGCATGGTGGTGAGAAGTACCTGGAACCTGTTGGCCAGGATGCCAAAGGCATTCTCTACCATCTGCCTTGCCCTGGACAGCCTGTAGTTGAAGATCCTCTCTTCACGGGTGAGGAGTCTGGAGGTGTAGGGCTTCATGAGGTAGGTTGTGAGGGAGAAGGCGTCATCCCCCACGATGAAGTAGGGCACATCTTGTGTGTCGTTGGTCAGGGGTTCTGGATCTGGGAAGCCCACGATGAGGTTGCCTTCCAGCTCCTCCTTGAGGTGACTGGCGTTGTATACCTGGGCATCTGAACATGAGCCGTTGCCTGAAGCATCGATGTACATGAACTTGTAGTCAGCATCGACCATGGCGAAGAGGATGATGCTGAAGAAGCCCTTGGAGTTGAAATAAGTGGACCCCGACTTGGCTGGAGATTTGCAGGCCATGTGCTTGCCATCTATGGCTCCAACGGTGTGTGGGAAGTTCCACTTCTGATACCACTGCTCTGCAACTTTCTTCCAGCCTTCTTCAGTGGAGGGGTACTGGAGGAGCTCCTCCTTGTATTCTTCGATGATGGCCTGCACCACTTCTCTGACCACAATGCTGATGGTGTTGGTGGCACATTCCAGCCGTACTGCATGCTCCTGTAGGAGGTCCCTGAGGCCAGGTGGCGCAGAGTGAGTGCCACCTTGAGCCCAGGTTCCAGGCTGGGCCAGAAGCTTGTCTTTGCCTTGGTCAACCTGGGTGTCAGCCGCTGCACAACTTCGTCAAACATGGCTGGAGGCATCCTCATGAAGTTTTGGAATGCATGAGTGTCTTCGTTCCTGAGCTCCACCATCAGCTTGTTGTACAGTCCGTCCTCTGCTCTTCTGGTGAACCATCTTCGGATCCAGACTCTTTTTGGGTGGCTCCTTTTCTTCTCGCAGTAGAGTTCACAGAGCCTGCAGACGGCTTCGCACTGTTGCAGAATGATGGTGGCTGCCGAAAGGACTTTGTTACAATCCACGGTGGACATGACTGGATGCTGTGGAAGAGGAAGAGCCAGATGAAGGCTGCAGAGGTCTGCACCGCTGGGCTGCTGTTCTGAAAGTGAGATGCAGGTGAGTTGCTCCCCCTTTTCATAGGCAGTATAGGTTTTCCACTAGGCATCCTCTAGGCATCCTCTAGGCATCCTCTAGGCATCCTCTAGACATCCTTAATATCCAAGATAGGCCCCCTCTGCGAATGTTTTTTCCATTTTAAATGCTTTGTTTCTGTTCTGCATCCGCTAGGCATCCGTTCTGCATCCGTTCTACATCCGTTCCGCTTCCTCCCTGCGTCTGGGCGGATGGAGTTGCGCGGATGCATAGCGGATGCCTAGCGGATATAGCAGATGCATAACGGATGTGTAACGGATGCGTAATGGAGGCCTAGCGGATGCCTAGCGGGTGCAGAACGGACGAACTGGATACATTTTCTGCACAAAAGTTTTGGGCAGCCCAAAACTTTTGGGGCGGATGAAACGTCCATAAACGGATGCTGGACGGATAGAGAGGAAGCCAAATGGAGGCAGTGAGTACATCGCGTTTTCGAATGGATGGCAAGGTTTTTTGTCCGTTTTACATCCTCTTTGCATCCGTTGGTTCAGTATGACATGGGCTTTAACTTCATGCCCATGGTCTGAAAAAAAGGGCGGCACTGGTTGAGGACTTAATAATCATTTATATAATTTATACATATTTAAGTAAAAAGACAGACAGGAAGCAGCAGGTTAAGCTAGGCAGAATCACATCTGATACCTGTACAAATAGCACAGGGCCCCCCAAAGCTATGTGCTTTCTCCACTTCTCCCTATATACCAATGACTGCATCTCAAATAATCTATCTGTTAAAATACTGTAGTTTGCAGATGACACAACAGTGATTGGTCTCATTCGAGAGAACAATGGATCTGCATACAGACAGGAGGTTGTACAACTTGCCTCAGGGTGTAACTGGAACAATCTGGAACTGAACACACCCAAAACCATAGAAACGGTGGTAGACTTTAGAAGAAACCCTCTTATAATAATAGACCTCTTATAATAATAGACAGCATAGTATCAACAGTATAGACCTTCAAATTTCCAGGATCTATCATATCACAAGACCTAAAATGGATATCTAGCATCAAAAACATCATCAAAAAAAGCACAACAAAGAGTGTTCTTTCTGCGCCAACTCAGAAAGCTCAAACTGCCTAAGGAGCTGCTGATAGAGTTCTACAGGGGAATTATTGAGTCTATCATCTGCACCTCTAAAACTATCGGGTTTGGTTCTGCAACCCAACAAGACAGACACAGACTTCAGAAGATAATTAGGACTGCAGAGAAAACAATTCCTACCAACGTGCCTTCAAGTGAGGACCTGTATACTGCACGAGTCAAAAAGAGGACTGTGAAAATATTACAGACCCCTCACATCCCAGATATAAACTGTTTCAACTCTTTCCCTCAAAACGATGCTATAGAGCACTGCACAAAAGAACAACTAGACACAAGAACAATTTTTTCCCGAAAGCCATCACTCTGCTAAACAAATAATTCCCTTAACACTGTCCAACTATTTACAAAGTCTTCACTACTATTATTGTTAATCTTCTCATCACTCCTTATCACCCATCCTTGTGACTGTATGACTGTAATTTTGTTGTTTGCATCCTTATGACTTATACTGACTGTTTCCTAGCATGATTTAATTGCTTATTGTACCCTATGACTATTATTAAGTGTTGTACCTTATGATTCTTGACTTGGCAAATGTATCTTTTCTTTTATGTACACTGAGAGCATTTGCACCAAGACAAATTCCTTGTGTGTCCAATCACTCTTGGCCAATAAAGAATTCTAATTCTAATTCTAAAACTCTTTGTGGTTAGGACAAAACTTGTTCAAATTTTTTCTTATTATATACTCTAAGGTACATCTGATTCCTCTCACATATGCACATTCTATTATATTCTACATCCTTTATAAAGAGACATTGAATATTCTTTAAATATATTTTCTCCTCCAGTCCAATGTACCTGACCATTTTCATTTCCTGGAGATTCTAGTTCTTTCTCTGAGACTCTTTCACCAGTTGGTAAACATAACCTTGATTTTTAGTGGGAGATGGTCCATACATGTTTGAAATAAAGAAATATTATGTCTAAACATTTGTAGAAAATGTACAGCTGATTTCATTCAAAAATCCTTGGGAGTAAGGATATTTAAGACAGAAAGCTGTGAATAATTTTCCCCCTTTATTTCCTTTATTTGTTTTTTTTATTTTTTCTTTGCACACATTAAATTAAGAAGAAGGAATGACTCTTGATTCCATAATCTGAAGTTTGTGTTGTTGTTTTTCAATCAGTTTGGATTGTAATTACATTCTGATTTAGCTTTCTTTCTTTCTTTTTCTGATCCAAGAAAGTTTTCCCTGCTAGAACCCAGCACTTTCTTGCATTAGACCTCATCTGCATGCCTGGTACTCATTTATTCCACCTAGAACTGTAATATAGATGTCTTAAATATTAGCCACAATCTTCATGTCTTCTGTTTTTCAAAGCATTTCCTCAGATCAAGAACAGTTGGAAACCCAAAAGCTTCATTTTTGCTTGAAAGACTTCTATTATGCAATTACATTGAAGATCGTCTCCCAGTATCAGAACATTGCACTTTGAATCTCAGAAGAATTAAACCTCACAACTCAGATAGAAAAACCCCAATGTCATATCTGAACCTTCTGGGCGGTTCCATGTGACTCAGAATTCATATTTGTGGCAAATAATCAGAATTAACGGTCAGATTATGAAAAATACAAAATACTTATGAACGCCTGCCATCTTTGACAAAAAGCATTTTCTAGTTCATAGCATTGCAACAGAAAAAAATATTGCCATATTATGTTGCAATTATACCAGGATATTTCTGTTTTGAGTTTTTTTTTCTGCACATCTTTTATTTTTAAGGAAGAATTATGTCATACTTGATCTGCACAATTTCTAAAATACTATTTTGAAGGACAAAGCCTCCATTGCATCTTTTCACTATTTATTACTCGACAAAGATTTAGTGGTAATATGTTCCTGAATATTGGATTGATATCATTAATTTTAATGGTTATAAAAAAGATAAGATTTTTATAAGCAATGGCTTTCCCACCAACATATTATTAGTGCAAGCATACCCACCCCCTAACTGCCTTATACTCTTCCAAGGTCAAAGATTACATTTAATTTAATTTTGCTTTAATTATAACTAACTGCTTCAGTTCCAATTAAATAAATTGCTACATGGATTTTTTTCGTCATTCCAGGAGACCTTTTACCCCTCTGGAATCAGTTCTTATTATGTAAAAACAATCAAACAGCAGAAACATGTTGCTTAATGACTGCAGACTACGAAATGATAGAATAACATTACAGTATGAGCAAAAAGGAACTGAATGAATTAAACAGATGTAAATGAAGGCATAAGGAGAGAAGGAAAATTTAAGAAAAGAATTCAAATTCTCATAAATATGATGTACGCACAATGGCAACAAGCAAACAAGGAAGAAAAAAAAAATCATGCAACACTAGAAAATTAAAAATCTGAAGAAGGGAAGGGCAAATGAAATTGAATTCTCTATAAAATAAAAGTTGGGGAGTGTTTTATTTCACAGAAGCTACTGTTGAGAAGAGAGCTGAGACAATGTGGACAACATTGCACAACAGGCAAAGCAATCCTGAAACCCACCAAGCATCTGTAACCTCATTTAACTGGCAAAAGAACCTTGAAGAGGAAAACTAGGGAAAAGCTACAAAAGGAATAAGGATGTCACATGGATACTGCATAGATTTTGGAAAGAAACCAAAATATATTCACTTCCTTAAGAAAATGGAACTGGTAGATATTCTGCCTTGGTACTCATTACATAAGGTAGTGAACATTTTTTCCCATTGATTGGTCCCAATTACTCCTACTTTTTCAAATTGGTGACAGATTTCATCACTTTATCTATTTTTGAGAAAAACAAGTGCTAGCTAAGCAAGGCAGGATAAGAAGCAATAGATGGAAACTAATCAAAGGAGAGAAGCAATCCAGAATTAAGATATTTCCTGACAGTTAGAACAATTAACCAGTGGAACAACTTGCCTCCAGAAGTTGTGAATGCTGCAACATTGGAAGTTTTAAAGAAGAGATTGGATAACCATTTGACTGAAATGGTATT
This sequence comes from Laticauda colubrina, assembly GCA_015471245.1. NCBI lineage: Eukaryota > Metazoa > Chordata > Lepidosauria > Squamata > Elapidae > Laticauda > Laticauda colubrina. Next base: position 22,907,050 of record BLBF01000007.1, read on the forward strand.
GGGTTTCTTGCCTAAGCAGGGGGTTGGACTAGAACACTAAAAAGGTGCCTTTCAACTCAACTCAACTCAACTCTCCTCTTCTCTTCTCTTCTCTTCTCTTCTCTTCTCTTCTCTTCTCTTCTCTTCTCTTCTCTTCTCTTCTCTTCTCTTCTCTTCTCTTCTCTTCTAAACTTCATCCCTAGCAATGGTCATTATGGCCTGATGCTATTTAGAGTCAAAAGATGAAAAAACAAACAAACAAATATTCTAGTAGATTCTCTAGGGAAAAAAATAGCATTATGAGTGCTTACACACACTCCTGGGGATAGAAAGCCTACTCCCCCAGCAATGTCACCATTGTGTTTGCTAATACAATTCATTATCCATATTGAAATGGTGTGGTCTCCTTGATCCATCAATACTGCTGCCACCACAGAGGTAGAGGATTCATCTAATTTTGCTGGAGTTGAACTTTGTAAACTTCAGATGCTAACAGGGTTTCTTCTATAAAGATAGATCAGCTGCTGTCTACTGGTGTAGGCTTTCAGGATCGGGGTCCATTGGGTAGTGTTTGGCTTCAGGATTTTGTGACTGTGCTCAAGTGATCAGAGTCCCTAAACCCAGAAGACCAACTTTGCCCAGCAGTTCTACTGCTCTTTTTTGAATGTACATTTTTCAGGCAAAGTCGATATTGAGAAATGTCTCTGCATATTTTAGCCACCCAGAATCACTTTGGATAGTGAGATGGGTGGCATATAAATTAAATAAATAAATACTTTCTGCCAAGTTGAACATTATTCTTCTCTTCCAGAAGACCATCTCTGAAGTATTCTAACAGTAAAGGCCCTGTCCCACTGGCCGACGGACGCAAAACATATGCATAAAGGACACAGTGCGTGAGCAAAATTTTGGTGGTGGCTCCATCCATTGTCATCCGTCCAAAAAGTGGTAAAAATTTGCATAAACAGAATGGAAAAGAACAGAAAAGAACAGATGTGGGTAGGATGTTGCGGGGATATTGAACGGATGTTCGTAGGAAGCCTAGTGGATGACAGCGGATGGAAGCGGATGACACCTCCGAAAGGGTTCCGGGGGAGAATAGTGAAGCAGACGCATAGCGGAAGGGGTGGATGCATAGCGGATGATGCAGATGCATCACGGACGCCTATTGGAAGCAAAGCAGTTGCATAGCGGATGTATATCAGATGCAAAGCGTTCACTGTGCATGTGGGGAGTATGAATTGCATCAGCTCTGTGGATATAAAAGGATGCAGCTCACACACAGTCAGCATTCAGAGGAAAGACGTGCTGCAACATACATCTTCAAAGAACACCATGGTTCGTCAGTCAAGGAAGAAGAGAAAGTCCGTGCCTACTTGTGCCAGCCCTGGCAAGAAGCAAAGAACCACCATCCCACCCCCTGGCACTGACTCTGAAGCTGCTGCTGCTTCTCCTCCTGCTGCTGCTGCTGGTGCTGTTGATATTGCTGCTGCTCCTGGTGGTGGTGGTGCTGCTGCTGGTGCTGCTACTGCAGCTACTGCTACTACTACTACTGCTACTGCTGCTGCTGTGGTGGACCAGCCTCAAGGCCCTTAAAGCCCTGCTGCTGAAGGCCCCGCCAGAGGGAGGAAGAGGCAAGGGAAGGAGAAGGGAGACAGGAAACAGTACACCATTTCCGAGCACCATGAAGAGGAGGTGCTGGAATGGCTGAGGGAGAACGAGTACCTCTGGAGAAAGGGCCACAGACTCTATCACGACACCAAGAAGAAGCAGGCAGCTTGGAGAGACAAGGCAGAGAGCCTGGGGTACACTGCAGAAGGACTCCTGGGATGGTGGAAGCACATGCACATCTGGTATGGCAAGCTACACCTCAAAAAATCTGGCCAGGCCGCTGTCAAGCTCACTGACTGGGAGATGTATGTCATGGCCAAGTGCAGTTTCCTGGAGGGTGAGATCTGCCACCGAGGAGCAGCCCCTCTGACACCCCTCTCCCTCAGACAGTCCACAGACAGCCAGTCCTCTTCCAGCCAGGAGCCAGCTGCCCTGTCCAGGCAGTTGTCTTCAGAGGGCCCCACAGCAGAACGCTCCCCGACAGCTGCACTCCCCATGCTGGGGGACTTGGATGATCACCTGTCACAAATGGAGGAAGAAGTGGCAGGTACCAGAGACCAATGCACCCCCACCCCCACCCACAGTTCCACAGGATGCAGGCAGAAAGGCAGACTGGAGGGCCAGAGCCACACTGTCCTGTTGGAGATCAGGGACACAATGAGGACCAGCACAGAACTGCTCTCTCAGCTGGTCCACTTGGACAGAGGATCCTACAGCCGCCACACTTTCATCACCTACATGAGCCACACCTTGAGGGATATGCCCGAGGCCCAGTATGAGGTGATGAAGGAAAAGATCACAGCACTTCTGCACAACCCTCAAGGCCCAGCTGAAGCTGCTCCTACCCAGTCCAGGTCTGCTCCTCCACCCCAGGCGATGTCACAGCCCTTCCACAGATTTCAGCAGCACCTCGCCTACCAAGGCTTCAACTACCAGGACTTCCCATAGCAAAAACAGAACTTCCCAGTCCAGGCCCAGGTTCATCGCATGCCACAGATGCCACACCTCACCCAGCTGCAGACCAGACAGCCCCACTACACTCCTCATTCCTCCACCCCACAGCCAAGCCCGTCAACGGACAATCTGTCATCAGTCTTGTGCCTGACATCCCAGGTACTTGATGAAGGGCCTCTCAACCTCACAGGACTGAATCAGCTCTCTCAGAGCTTCCTTAACACACCATCCCCTGTTGTACTCTCGGGGCCAAGCACCCCAATGGCACCTCAGACCAGCAGTCAGGCTACAGCCATTTCCACAGTCCCTGGCCACTTAACAGCTGAGACCATGGACATGACTCAGAGTGACTGAGAATAGTGCCAGAGACTGAGTTGTTACTTGTTCACTTTGTCTTTGCTAAAGACACTTTACTTGGTTCATATTGCTTTTTTAATAAAGTCATAAAGTTTACTTAAGACAGTTATTAATAAAGGTTATTTTGGTTCATTTTTTTTACTTAATAAAGTGTTGGTGAAAACTTTGAAAAAATGGTTAAGCCTTTGCATGTTTGTGGGATAGGGAAGGATAGTTGAGGGATAGATAAGGATAGTTGTGGGATAGATAAGGATAGTTGTGGGATAGATAAACCTCCAGTGCAAGCATAGTGGGACTGTATGGTCCACCCTCCCAGCTGCCACACATATGGACCTTTTGGATCAAAAGCAATTTATTCATTGATCAAAACATTTCAAAATAAACAAAGCTCTTTATTAATGCCCTATTCATTGTAGGGCCACTCAACATACATAGCACAATCTCATCAGTGTGATGCGACAGCCTCAAGGAAGCATCCATTAACCATCTAGCATCCTGTCTTGCCACTCCACTGCTCCACTGGGGAGTTGCACCAGTGTCTCAGGAGGTTGCACTGTGTCTTCCCATCATGTGAAACTCTGTTGGGGCCTTTTACATCCACAGTGTCTATCAGGTTTCGTCCTTGCCTCCATTCACCAGGCTCCATGTCCCCATTGCCTTGTTGATGGTCCACAAGTTTGTTCTACAACACTGGGTAGCGGGTGCGCATGAGATTGTGCAGGATGCAGCAAGCTTCCACGATGCTCCTCACAGTCTCTGGGTCATGCTGCATGGTGGTGAGAAGTATCTAGAACCTGTTGGCCAGGATGCCAAAGGCCTTCTCCACCACCTGTCTTGCCCTGGACAGCCTGTAGTTGAAGATCCGCTCTTCATGGGTGAGGTATCTTGAAGTGTACGGCTTCATGAGGTAGGTTCTGAGGGAGAAGACGACATCACCAACGATGAAGTTGGGCACATCTTGTGTGTCATTGGGTAGGGGGTCTGGATCTGGAAAACCCATGATGAGGTTGCGTTCCAGCCCCTCCTTAAGGTGACTGGCATTGTATACCTGGCTATCTGAAGCTGACCCATTGCCTGAAGCATCGATGTACATGAACTTGTAGTCAGCATCAACCATGGCAAAGAGGATGATACTGAAGAAGCCCTTGTAGTTGAAATAAGTGGACCCTGAGTTGGCTGGAGCTTTGCAGGCCACGTGCTTCCCATCTATGGCTTCAATGGTGTGGGGAAAGTTCCACCTCTGATACCACTCTTCTGCAAGTTTCCTCCAGCCTTGTTCAGTGGTGGGGCACTTGAGGAGCTCCTCCACGTATTCTTCGATGATGGCCTGCACCACTTCTCTGACCACTTTGCTGATGATGTTGTCTGGCACCCTCCAGGCATACTGCATGTTTTTGTATGTGGTTCCAGAGGCCAGGTGGTGCAGAGTCAGTGCCACTTTCAGTCCAGGGTCCAGGCTGGGACGGAAGTTGGTGCTCGGCTTGGTCAACCTGGGTCTCAGACGCTCCACAATTTCTTCAAACATGGCTGGTGGCATCCTGATGAAGTGCTGGAATGCACAAGGGTCTTCGTTCCTGAGCTCCACCATCAACTGGTCATACAGTCCAAACTCCATTCTTCTCCCGATCCATCCTCGGACCCACACAGCTCTTGGACGTCTCCTTCTTCTCCTTGTGTATAAAAGGTGAAACAGTCTGAACAGGGTTTGGTTCTGGTGATGAATGATCGCAGCTACCATACGGATTGTGTGGAGCCATGGTGGAGAACAATGGATGATGTAGAAGAGCAAGACCAAGGGTGAAGAGGTCTGTAAACAGCTGCTGGAGTCATACTGAGATCCAGGTGATTTTCTCCCCCTTTTTATGGGAAATATTGGTTTTCCGCTAGGTGTCCTTCTACATACTCTAGGCATACTGCAGACACCCTAAATATCCGAGATACATCCCAGATACAAACGTTTTGTCCATTTTAATCCTTTATATACGAGATGCATCCACTTCCATCCTTTCTATTTCCGTGCTACTAACACTGTGTGGACGTTCCGTGTACCTTTCGTTTCCTCCTCCTTTCCATTTTCAGCTGCAGTGGATGTGAGTTGCAAGGATGTCCAGAGGATGCTGAGAGAAAACAGTGGACGTTTAACGGATGATAACGGACATAGAATGTTTGTTGCCTGTATATGTCACAGATGTACATCGTACGCAGCAGAAAGTTTCTTCCGTTCAAAAAGTTTTGTGCAGCTCAAAACTTCTTGGGCAGATGAAATCTCAGTGGACGGATGCTGGAGGGATAGAGCGTATGAAACATGTATGAAGTGAGTACATAATGGATGCATCGCATTTACCAATGGATGGCAAGCTTTTTTTTCACATTTTACAACCTCTTTGCATCCATTGGTGCAGTGGGACATGGGCTTAAGAACTTCTTGTGCTTTTTTTTGTCTTTTTGATTGTTTGCAACGAAGTATTTTAAATTTTTATAAAGTTGTTTCCCCGTCATTAACTTTATCAGGAAAATGTATCCAAACGTATAACTTTGACAAGTGCATTTTATCTAGCTGCCAATGTGGAGGATATGTGAACGAATGCTGGGCGATTCTCGAATAGCCAAAATGATGCTGTTAAAATTCTGCAAGGCCTGGCAGAAAAATAATGGCATTAGAGTGACTCAAAAGACTTCTTCTGCAGAAATCATTTTGAAATACAAACAATTTTGAACCTCACTACGTCTCAACATCTTTAACCATCAGTCTGCCACAGATATATTAGATTTTTTTCCTTCTTCTTCCCAATTCAGTAAGTATTATTTGAGAAGCAGTAAGGCTGCTAAGGCCATAAGATTACTATCATTTAAAATACTATGATTTAAGGTTTAAATATATTGAATCATTTACCTTTTTTATTTTTAACATTGGGCTGCTTCTTTCAAGGTCTTCTTGAGACAATAGAAAAAACACTAAGTTTCAGAATGGATAGTGACTGATATCTATCATATTCATTTGTTTGTTTATAAAATTTACTTGCCAGTGAGTAATAGGTTTGCTGCCACTCAAGGAATGTCACATAATACAAGCCTTTTTTCACCTGTTTGGTCTGGACAGGAAACCTATTCAGACAGGTATGAGAGCACAACTACTGTTGGCCTTGCCTTTGCTGTGATCAGTAGCAAAATCTAATATGGAACTGTAAACATGAACTCCACAGGACTGGTGGCCATGTTTTCTCTCATGGTCCTCCCTGTGTGAAGAGTTAGCCTCCAGTCCAGACCATCAAGCTCAGCATGGAAAGATGAGGATTGGAAGGGAATGGGAAGTCACTATCTGAAAAAAAGGCCAAATGGATGACAGATATATTCTTTAAGACCAGCAAGTAGCAAAAAACCATTAGCAATAACAAGCCCATGGTGAGACTAACAAATACCATCTATTGTTGATGACTCCACCTAGTACAGTAAATCTTGGGGGTGAATCACAAGACTGTAGAAGAATGTAATGCTACCAAAAAAAAAAAAAGCATTAGACAACAAGTGGTTCTTGGTAAATTGCCTCATCCAGAAATTAATGTTATAAAAACAATTCATAGACATTAAGGGTTGTTGAAGCTATGAGAGACTGATGAAATTATAGCAAGAGTGTACATAATAATAATGTAGTTGATAATGAAGTGATGAAACTCCATCAGACACAATTGTTTTCAGTCAAAGCATTTCAATTTTCTCAGATACATAGATTAGAGGCAGGGCAGTGCAGTAGTTAACATTATGAATAAGTTCTGAGGAGACCCAGTTTGAAGACCATCCTTAACCATGGATACTCAGTGGGCTCCAGTGTTTTTTTTTAATGTTCAGGATAACATGAAGTTTGTAGCAGATTTGGGCTGCAAAAATCAGACAACCGTTAGGTGGTAGCAAAGAATTAGAGGGATTTTATTTGTATTTGCTACTGCCAAGTGGGCATTTAGATTCTTGCAACTCAGATCTGTTGGTCCCAAAGTTTCAGCCCAACCCACATCAAGAAACGAACACACAACTAAAATGCTGGAATTCTCCTTTATTGGTAAAGTTCTTCCAAATCTTTCTGTGTGGTTCTCTACGTATAAACTGCCTTGGATTCCCTGATAAAAGATGACTATAAATAGATAACATGGAACCTGAAAGAACATGTTGCATTGGATCTTCTCACCTAATTTCAGTGTGCAGTTCAGCTCCAGCTACTCATAACCTTAAATCAAAACATTCTACTCCCTCATTCTTCCTCAGTCATTTTGAAGCTGGCATTATGCTATGGATACTAAATATGCTCAGTCCTCATTGAATTATTCTTTTTCAAACTGTTTACATGGGTCAGGAGCAAACCTAGAGTTTCATTTTCTTGCTTGAGGACTCATTGTAAAGCTAATAATTTTGGCACTAATCCCCTCCATTTGCTATTAGAGACCATAATGAGTGATGACATTGAAAGGTGAACATGCATACCTGAATGTGCTTTCACTTCCATTTGAACACAAACACTGAAAGTACATTGGCACACATCATCCTTGATTATTATATAATTTAACCAAAACTTAACTGTGAAATAAATGACCCAGTTGCTAAATCAAGGAAGAATCATTTGTTTTCAAATAACTTGATCATCTCTCTCATTGGTGTACGAACAAACACACACACACCCAAATTTAAAGAATTCCTTTCTCCCAGAAGCCTCCAGTAATATTTGGCAGGAGGGACAGAATACATAATTTAGTGAGATGTTTGCTTGCTTTATTACAGCATCCTTAAAAAGAATTAAGGAGATCTGAGGATTGAGGCCAAATCAGAGGAGAAGAAATGAAAAGTGGGTGAAAATACATGAGACAAAATTGGTGCCTTGCTCAGTGGTGGTTCCTTGAACTTTAGGGATGATCTAGACTAGAGGTTGAGCATTTACAGTATGGTTTTGAAGAAAAAGTTATTTGGAGAACAACATTTTAGCTAGTTTGGGAAGACCAAAAGAGGTCTTGGGTGGATTGGGATTGGTATACATGAAGTTCTTCCTCAATTTATGAATTTTAGAAGAGTAACTTCCAATCTTCAAGATGTGACAGCCCATACACAGCTTAACTGTAAATATTCCAGCATAAATAGTATTGATATTGTTGTTCTCATTATTCCCTTTTTTCCTCCACTCCTAAGTGTCCATTTTTTAATTTCTAGCCTGAATTTATTAACTGTAATGGTTGGTGATAAATGGATTTGCTAACTCTGGAGTAAAATGATAGAATTCTAATGTATTTTTAAAATTCAAATATCTTTTATAACAGTCTCGGGACATTATTGAAAAAATGAAATATATAACATAAGATACAGCCATGACTACGCACAAAGAGGCAGACCAGAAGAAAATCAACAGCCAACCCCATTCTTTCAGAGTTACTTCTGTTTGAGGAAGGCATTGTGATGCTGAAGTTAATGGTAATTGTGTCCTGCATGTTACTGATACAAAATTAAATACTACTGTCTAATTCTGTCTAATTCTGTCTTTTGTAAGGCCCTTTTTAACAGAAGTTGACATTTGTCCTTGAGAAGACAGCTAGATTGTGTTATTTGAAAGGGAGAGGAGTGTCCATAGATGTCCCAATATGGTAAGGAAGAGCCAACAACAACAGTTCTTCCTCCACAAGGGCAGGGTTGTTCTCACTGTTGTTTTCTTTCTGAATCTGTGTTCAAAACCTCTTGATGGTAAAGCCCCTGTCACACAGCACCAACAGATGGAAAGAGGATGTAAAACAGAGAGAAACACTTGCCATCCGCTATGCATACGGGGAACATCCGTTCTACATCCATCGTCATCCGTTATGCATCTGCTATATGCGCTAGGCATCCGCTGAGCATCCGTGCAACTCACATCCGCTCCAGCAGAAAACGGATACAGGGAGGAAGCGAAACGGACGGGGAACGGACAGAAAGCGTTAGTAGCACGGATGGAGAAAGGATGAAAGCGGATGCAGCTCGCATACAAAGCATTAAACGGAAAAAACGTTCGCATAGGGGACATATCTCGGATATTTAGGATGTCTGCAGGATGCCTAGAGGATGCAAAAGGACACCGAGTGGAAAACCTATATTTCCTATAAAAAGGGGGAGGAACTCACCTGGATCTCACTTTCAGTCCAGGAGCCCTGCTGTGCAGACCTCCTCAGGCTTGATCTTGCTCTTGCTCTTCCACAGCATCCAGTCATCTCCACCATGGATCGTCACACACTCCTTTTGGTAGCCACCATCATTATACAACAGTGCAAAACCATCTACTGGCTTTTTCACCTGTTCTACGCAAAGAAAAGGAGGCGGCCAAGAAGTGTCTGGGTCCGAAGATGGATCACCAGAAGAGTAGAGTACAGACTGTATAACAAGCTGAGGGTGGAGCTGAGGAACAAAGACCCTTGTGCATTCCAGAACTTCATGAGGATGCCTCCAGCCATGTTTGACGAAGTTGTGGAGCGGCTGAGACACAGGTTGACCAAGCAGAGCATCAACTTCTGGCCCAGCCTGGACCCTGGGCTCAAGGTGGCACTCACTCTGCACCACCTGGCCTCAGAGACCACGTACAGGAGCATGCAGTATGGCTAGAGGGTGCCACACAACACCATCAGCATTGTAGTCAGAGAAGTGGTGCAGGCCACCATCGAAGAATACCTGGAGGAGTTCCTCCAGTGCCCCTCCACTGAAGAAGGCTGGAAGAAAGTTGCAGAGCAGTGGAATCAGAGGTGGAACTTCCCACACACTGTTGGAGCCATAGATGGCAAGCACGTGGCCTGTAAACCTCCAGACAAGTCAGGGTCCGCTTATTTCAACTACAAGGGCTTCTTCAGCATCATCCTCTTCGCCATGGTCGATGCTGACTACAAGTTCATGCACATCGATGCTTCAGGCAACGGATCATCTTCAGATGCCCAGGTATACAATGCCAGTCACCTCAAGGAGGGGCTAGAACGCAACCTCATCATGGGCTTCCCAGATCCAAACCCCCTGCCCAACGACACACAAGATGTGCCCTACTTCATCATGGGGGATGACGCCTTCTCCCTCAGAACCTACCTCATGAAGCCCTACACCTCCAGATGCCTCCCCCATGAAGAGAGGATCTTCAACTACAGGCTGTCCAGGGCAAGGCGGGTGGTGGAGAACGCCTTTGGCAAACTGGCCAACAGGTTTCAGGTACTTCTCACTACCATGCAGCATCACCCACAGACCGTGAGGAGGATCGTGGAAGCTTGCTGCATCCTGCACAATCTCATGCGCATCCGCTACCCAGTCTTGCAGAACAGGCTCGTGGACCTCCAACAAGGCAATGGGGACATGGAGCCTGGTGAATGGAGGCAAGGGCAAAACCTGATAGATACTGTGGATGTGAAAGCCCCAACAGAGCTTCACATGAAGGGAAGAAACAGCGCAACCTCCAGAAACACTGGTGCAGCTGGAGCAGTGGAATGGCAAGACAGGATGGTGGATGCTTAATGGATGCTTCCTTCAACCTGTCTCATCACACTGATGAGATTGGGCCATGTATGTTGAGTGGCCCTACAATGAACAGGGCATTTAATAAAGAGTTGTGTTTATGTTGAAATGTGTGGATCAATGATTACAATGTTATTGATAATTAAGGGCCAAAGGTGTGGCACCTGGGAGGGTGGACCATACAGTCCCACTATGCTTGCACTGGAGGCTTATCTATCCCACTGCTATCCTTACCCATCCCACAGGTATCCTAACCTATCCGACAGCTATTACCCATCCCAAAGGTATCCCTGCCCATCCCACAGCTATTACCCATTTCACAGGTATCCCTGCCTATCCCACTGCTATCCTTACCCATCCCACAAGCATGCAAAGGCTTAAACCATTTCTAAAAGTTTCCACCATGACTTTATTTAATAAAATAAATGAAGCAAGTGTGTGAAGCAAAGATAATCTTTCTTAATAACAAGCTGTAAAAGCAAAATGACCCAAGTATCCCAAGCAAAGATAAAGTCAACAGGTAGCCACCCAGTCTCTAACACTCTTCTCAGTCACTCTGAGGTGTACCCATAGACTCAGGAGTGAAGGGTCTAGGTGCTGTGGAGGTGGCTGCTGCTGGAGTGCTGCTCTGAGGCACCATTGTGGTGCCTGGCCCCGAGAGGACAACAGGGGATGGTGTGTGGAGGAAGCTCTCAGACAGCTGGCTCAGTCCTGTGATGTTGAGAGCCCCTTCCTCCAGGACATGGGGTGTCAGCCCCAATACTGATGACAAATGTTCTGAGGCCAGCCTTGGCTGTGGGGTGGAGGAAGGAGCAGTGTAGTGGGGATGTCTGGTCTGCAGATGAGTGAGGTGAGGCGTGGGTGGCATCTGTGACATGGCTGGCATCTGTGGTGTCGGTGGCGTCGGTGGCATCGGTGGCATGGCTGGCATCTGTGGTGTCAGTGGCGTCAGTGGCGTTGGTGGCATCGGTGGCACCGGTGGTATTCGATGTACCTGTGCCTGAACTGGGAAGGGCTGCCTGTTCTGCTGTAGCCTTGGTAGGTGAGGGCCTGTGGAAAGCCTTGTAAGGGCAGTGACATCACCTGGGGTGGAGGAGCAGACCTGGACTGGGTAGGAGCAGGTTCAGCTGGGTCTGGAGGGTAGTGAAGAAGACCGGTGATCCTGTCCTTTATCACCTGGTGCTGTGATTCGTTGACGTTGGTGAGGAAGGGCTTGCGGTTGGAGGATGGGATGTCGGTGTGTACCAGCTGAGAGAGGAGATCTATGCTGCTTCTGATAGTGTCCCTGATCTCCAGCAGGACAGTGTGGCTCTGCCGCTCCGGTCTGGCTCTCTGCCTGCTTTCTGTGGAGGTGGTGCTGGGGGTGGATGTGGGTTGGTCTCTGGTGGAAGTGCCCTCTCCTTGCTCCCACTGCGTCAAGGGGTCCTCCATGCGGTCCACCATGGGGAGTGCAGCTGTCGGGGGGGTCTCTGTCATGGCACGCTCCACAGATACCTGCCTGGACACAGGAGCTGACTCTTGGCCAGAAGAGGACTGGCTCTCTGCAGGCTGCCTGAGAGAGAGGGTTGTGAGAGGGGCTGCTCCTCGGTGGCGGATCTCACCCTCCAAGAAGCTGCACTTGGCCATCACATAGGTCTCTCAGTCTGTCAGCTTGACCGTGGCCTGGCCAGATTTCTTGAAGTGCAGCTTCCCGTACCAGGTGTGCATGTGCTTCCACCAGCCGAGGAGCACCTCCAAAGTGTAGCCCAGGCTCTCCGCCTTCTCTCTCCAAGCAGCCTGCTTCCTTTTGGTGTCTCGATAGAGCCTGTGTCCCTTCCGCCAAAGATACTCGTTCTCCCTCAGCCATTCCAGCACCTCATCCTCATGTTCCTCTTCGATGGAGTATTGCCTCCTCTCCCATTCTCGTTCACGTGTATGCCTCTTCCTCCCTCTGGCAGGGCCATCTGGGCCCTCATCAGAGGGTCTTCGTGGTTGTAGGGGCTGCTCCACCATACCAGCACCACCAGCAGCAGCAGCAACAACAGTAGCAGCAAAAGCAGGACCAGCAGCAGCAGCAGGAACAGGATCAGCAGCAGTAGAGTAAGCACCAGCAGCACCAGCAGCACCAGCAGGACCAGGAGCAGCACCAGCAGAGTAAGCACCAGCAGAAGCACCAGCACCAGGAGCAGTGCCAGCAGAGTAAGCACCAGCAGAAGCACCAGCACCAGGAGCTGTGCCAGCAGAAGCTCCAGCATCAGAAGAGTCAGCCCGAGCAGCAGAAGCCCCAGAAGAAGCAGAGTCAGGGCCAGGAGGTGGGATGGTGGCCCTGTCCCTCTTGCAAGGGCTGGCAACAGATGGCAGAGGCTTTCTCTTCTTCCCCATGTTGTTGGCTGGCTGGCTGGCTTGAGCTGTGTCTGGCAGAAGGTCTTTCCTCTGAATGGTGACCTGCTTGTGAGCTGCTTCCCTTTATATCCGCGGGGCTGATGTAATGCATCCTCCCCGCATGCGCAGTGAACGCTCTGCATCCGCTCGGCATCTGCTTTGCATCTGCTCTTTCCGCTGCGCGTCTGCTTCGCTGTGCTCCCTCGGAAGCCCTGTGGATTTGCCATCCGCTTCCATCCGCTAGGCTTCCATGGAGCATCCACTTTATATCCTGGTTACGTCCTCCCCCAGTCTGTTCCTTTCCGTTGTTGTCTGCTCTGCTTATGCAAATTCGGGGCACTTTTGAGAGCAGATAACAATGGATGTAACATTTTCTCGTCCGCTGTGTCTTTTTTACATACGTTTTGCCTCCGTTGGCCAATGTGACAGGCCCTTAAAACATCTATCATGAATTACTCATGATACCTAGCTGCTTTTAAATTATTCTTAAGCTTTCCGAACTGAACCCTTGTAGAAAGGTTGCTAACTTCAGTTAAGAGGCAGAGCTCTTGCCTCACAATCAGGAGGCTCTGAGTTCAATCCTAGGTAGAGGCTAATATTTGGCATAGACTCTCCTACTCGAGCAGGGGATTGACTAGATGACCTCCAAAGTCCCTTCCAACTCTGTTGTTCTATGTCCTGAATCTTTTCCTTAAAGATGCCTGGCAACAACATCACAGGAGAACATTAATAGGGTTGCAAGTTGTCAGTGATGTGCCATTTCAACAAGGTTGGAACTGATCAACTGGAATTAAAGAAACCCAGCCCGCTGACTGAATGCTCAGCCAACAATTGAAGGGGCTTCTCCATACTTCACTGTTGATCCTATTTTTCCTTGCTTCTGTGCCCTAATTTAAAATGATTTTCAAAACAAATCCATAAAGAAAAAGGTAGCAAGCCATTGAACAAGTACTCCAAAGTCTGCTGGAAGTCTGTGTAATATTTGAAGCTATTTTAGATGATTGAGAACACATTTTTCAGTCAGATGATACAACACTAAGCCTTAAAGAAGAGTAGATCCATTAATGCCTGTCTACAAATCTTCCAATATATTTTCCCCCTCAAACCAATTCAGCAGCTTTCAAGACACATTTCTAGCCCATGTTTGTTAAACTAATAGGACCACAGTGGACAGTGAACTCACTGTCTTCTTGCTCTTCTTAAAAAGAAGGATTGTTATGGCCAAGCACCATCTTTTAGCTATGCAAAATAACTTATTACTGTAAATGGAAAGGACAAAGTTGGTGGCCACCATTCAAATTGATTCTCTATTACTGTGGAAGTGAATAAATCCCCTCCTGAGCTTTTGAGGCAAAACGTAAGAGCCAGGCATCATACTATAAATTGACATATTCGTATATTTGCTAGTTGTATGACTTGGTGAAAATCAGCTTGCAGGCTAATCCTTTTAATTGGGGAGACCTGGATGACAGTTTGGCAAGGATTTTACAAGGATAGAAACAGGAAGGATTTTCACCTTTCTCAATAGGTTCTTTAGAAGGAGAACATATCAGTATTTTCTTTATAGGTCAAATCCTGCCTGATACAACTACATTTCATTGTTGCTGCTATTATTTTCCTGGATTTTGCAAGATTTAAATTTCCTGCATCTGCAAATTCATTCGGAGAAAGTAAATTATGGGAGAAAATCAGATTTTTTTTTATTTTTTTATTGTAATAAGTACTCTTTGTTTGTTGACCTCACTTTAGACATTATACAGTGTATACACACACACACACACTCACATACACACAAACACACAAACACACAAACATACACATATACACACATACACATGTATATGTGTGTATGTGTATATATATGTGTGTGTGTGTGTGTGTGTGCTGTTCAGCTTCCTTCGGGTATTATCCCACGTCATTGTAGTGCTTTTAAAGTTGTAGCAATGTTTCAGCAGAATCTCATCTGCCATCATCAGGCTTCTGTATGGAGTTTCAGGCTATCACAGTCGCTGGTTTTAAATTTGAGGCTAGCCTATTGCTGTGGTAGGATGTTTTTTTCTACATCCTGATTGGTTGGGAGTCTTGGTTTGTGTTTATTGGACTTGGAGTTTGTTTGATTGGTGTTTCTGGTTTCTTCTGTCTGTTTTGTGGCTTTGATTGGCTAGCAACACTCTGCTCCTGCACTGGAGGCTTTCAGTGCAGCTTGGCTTCATGTGAAAGGACGGCTATTGTCTATTAGGAAGCCAGGTTTTATCTGGGTGCCTGGTGGGTGTGTGTTTGAGCTGGAGGTATCAGAGGGAGTCTGTTTGTGCCCAGGTGTTTGCCTGGCTTGGGGTGTGGAGATCTTTCTATTTGAGAGTTCAGGCTTCCAAATGATTGACAGTCTGGTGGAATCATCTCTTCTATTCATGCTTTCAGGTCTTTTTTCAATCTCTATGGCTTCTCTGATGATTCTGTGGCTGGGGTTTTCTATAGTGGCTAGGGTTTTAGTGCCATTGAATTGAATTGAAAACAAATATATATATATATATATATATATATATATGTGCTGTTCAGCTTCCTTCGGGTATTATCCCACGTCATTGTAGTTCTGTTAAAGTTGTAGCAACGTTTCAGCAGAATCTCATCTGCCATCTTCAGGCTTCTGTATGGATGTGGGTCTTACAGCTCCTGGTTTTTAAATTTGAGGCTGGTTCATTCTGATTGGCTGGGAGCCTGGACCTATTTCATTGGACTTGGAGTTTGATTGATTGGTGTTCCTGGTTTCTTCTGTCTGTTTTGTGGCTTTGATTGGCTGGCAACAGTCTGTTCTTGTGTTGGAGGCTTTCAGTGCAGCTTGGCTGCGTGTGAAGGGACGGCTGCTCTTTATTAGCAAGCTGGGTTTCACCTGGGTGCCTGGTGGGGGGGTTAGGTTGGAGCTTTCAGAGAGAGTCTGTTTTTGCCCAGGTGTTTGTCTGGCTTGTGGCATGGAGATCTTTCTATTTGAGAGTGCAGGCTTCCAAATGATTGACAGTCTGCTGGAATCATCTCTTCTATTCATGCTGTCAGGTCTTTTTTCAATCTCTATGGCTTCTCTGATGATTCTGTGGCTGGGGTTTTTCTATAGTGGCCAGGGTTTTAGTGCCATTGAAGTTGATGTTGTGACCTGTGGTTTTCATGTGTTGGACTAGTGAGGAGGTGTGTTCCAGCTTTTTTACTGCATTTTTGTGTTCCTCTAGGCGGGTACTTATTCTTCTATTGGTCTGTCCAATGTATGTGGCCGGGCATGATGTACAGGGAATTTCGTATATGCCTTGGTTTTCCAGGTCAATTTTGTCTTTGGGGTTCCTCAGGATGGCTGCTATTTTTTTGTCTGTTTTGAAGGCAGTCTTGATGTGATGCCTGTGTAGTATCTTACTGATTTTATCTGTGGTACCTCTTATGTAGGGCAAGACAGCTGTTCCATAGATCTGTTGGTCTTCTAGGTCTCTGTTATGTCTTGGTGTGTTTTTGTGGATCAAGTTGGTGATTTTGTTTTTGTGGAAGCCATTGGCTGTCAATACTTCAGTCAGGGTGCATACTTATAAAAATGATAAACTCTCAAAAAAACTGAAAAAATTAGAAAATGACAAGAAAATTCCCAATAACCCACAACAACCCCTGAAACAACTAGTATACAACGTTTCCAACAGAGAACTCAACAAAACAGAAACAGATGTCCTATCCAAAGGATTCAATTATGCCATAGCACCCAAAAAAATCCCAACAGAATCCATCATATGTGCAGTAGAATCCAGCCTAACCAAATTAAATACAGATGAAGCTGACAGAATAAGACACCAGGTTACTCACATCTTATGCACAACGAAACCACCCAAAAATAATTTGCAAAAAGATGAATTCAGAGCGTTACAAACCCTGAAAAATGATAATAATATCATAATACTCCCAGCAGACAAAGGAAATGCCACAGTAGTAATGGACAGAAAAGACTATGAAACAAAATTGACAGACCTACTCCAAGACTCCACATACAAAGCTATAAACACAGACCCAACCACATATCTGGAAAAATTAACCAAGAAGAAAATTATAACCAGCCACATAAGCAAAGAAATCCAACAGACGATCATCCCAAGAGAAAAATCTTCTAGATGCCCCAAATTATATGGCCTCCCAAAAATACACAAAGAAGGCATACCTCTCAGACCCATAGTCAGCTCCATAGGAGCACCATTACAAAACCTAGCTAAATACTTAGCAAAACAACTACAGCCCCATGCTGAAACCGCAGCTTCATATGTACAAAACTCATACCACTTCTTAGAAATGATCAAAGATCTACACGTAGAACAAGAAGATCTGCTTGTAAGTTTCGACGTGGTTTCACTATTCACTCAAGTCCCAATATATAAAATATATATATGTTTTTTTTTAATTTTCGCAGGTACTTACATGTGTGCTGTTCAGCTTCCTTCGGGTATTATCCCACGTCATTGTAGTGCTTTTAAAGTTGTAGTAACGTTTCAGCAGAATCTCATCTGCCATCATCAGGCTTCTGTGTAGAGTTTGTATGGGTGCAAACTTCAGTGCAGCTAGGCTTCATGTGAAAGGACAGCTGTTATCTATTAGGAAGCAAGGTTTCATCTGGGTGCCTGGTGGGGGAGTGTTTGATCTGGAGGCATCAGAGGGAGTCTGTTTGTGCCCAGGTGTTTGCCTTGCTTGTGGTGTGGAGATCTTTCTATTTGAGAGTGCAGGCTTCCAAATGATTGACAGTCTGGTTGTGAGATGGCTGTGAGACCCGGACCCACATACAAACTCCATACAGAAGAAGAAACCAGAAACACCAATCAATCAAACTCCAAGTCCAATGAACACAGATCTAGGCTCCCAGCCAATCAGAATGGACCAGCCTCAAATTTGAAACCAGGAACTAACTCTATACAGAAGCCTGAGGATGGCAGATGAGATTCTGCTGAAACGTTGCTGCAACTTTAACAGAACTACAATGACGTGGGATAATACCCGAAGGAAGCTAAACAGCACACATGTAAGTACCCGCGAAAGCCTAAGAAAACATATATATATATATAATACTGTATATGGAATGACTCCCATAAGATTTCTATAGGCTAAACAAATCTAGATCTATACATCAAAATCATGTCACTTATTTCTAATTAATTGGAGACTGTTCCTATTTGGGAATGAAAGAATGTTCCTATTAGAGAATGTAAAATCACAGGTTTTATTTTCTAATTGTTTACAGAACAAAAGCAGGGAACCAATGACACTTGTGTAGAAGAGAAAATGGATTTCATTATGTGGACTGCTTTTCTCTGAAAGAGGACATCTGTGCTGCTTCTTTTCCATCCAGCTTCTGTAAAGCTTCAGAGATCCAACTGACACAGGGAAATGGATCATCTAGCATAATTAATTCTACTGTTTACTTCTTTGGGGAAAGAGGGAGGCTTCAAAATGGCCCTAGGGAAAAAGCAGGAAGATTAAACCAGACAGCAAGTTAACCAGGCGCTCTTCAGATACGTTGTGCTTGGCTACAACATCTATAATTCGCAGTCAGAATGAGATTTGTTGCTTCTTTGTGCAGTACCAAATTGAGCAGAAGGAGCCAGTTTGCTTTGAAAGGTCTCCCTGTTTCTCCTTGTGCTATGAACCTGTCATTCTGAGAGCGCTCCTAATTGATAGTGTGAGTAGAACCTGTAAATTGATGCTAATGTAATTAGCTGCCAGAATGGAAGAAATGTAACGACAGCAAAGAGACCAAGTAATGTTGATGAAAGCCTTTCAAAGGAGGTTTTGGGTCCCCTATGTCTGAGAAGTTTTGGTATTCTGTGTTTACTGTTCTTTTTACAATGACTGAGTAAGCAAAACCATACTTTTGCTGGTGACAACACTGTTCACATTCTACCTATGCAGTGTTTGGATCATTTTAATTTAAAACACAACCCACTTATTTATTTATTTATTTATTTATTTATTTATTTATTTATTTATTTATTTGTCAAGCATGTACAAAATAGCAGGTAGAAGTATGAACAGAAGCACAAACAAAGGAAGTCAATACAACTAATGGGGACAGTTAAACATGGATGGTAGGCATGCTGGTGCACTTATGCATGCCCCTTTTATGGACCTCTGAGGAATGGGGTGAGATCCACAGTAGACAGTTTGAGATTGAAGCTGTGAGGGTTTGAGGCTGAACAATGGAGTTGGGTAGAGCATTCCAGGCATTGACCACTCTGTTGCTGCAGTCATATTTTCTGCTATTGAATTTGGAGTTGAGTTATCAATTGTTTGCCTGTGTATTATTGTGGTTGAAACTGAATAAGTCATTGACAGCTGAGACATTGTAGCAGAAATTTTTTTGTATTATGCTTAGATTGGACCACAGGCGGCACAGTTCCAGATTGCCCAAGCCCAAAATTTCAAGCCCAGTGGCATAAAGGATTCTATTTTGATTAGAGAAGTGGAGTACTCTACTTGTGAAATATCTCTGAACCCGCTCAATTGTTTTAATGTCCAATATACAGTGTGGATTCCAGACAGATGAGCTGTATTCAAGAATTGGTCTGGCAAAGGTTTTGCATGCCCTGGTTAGCAATACAATGTTTCTGGAGAAAAAGTTTCACAAAATTAGGTTCAGAAGTTACAAAGTCAGGAGGTTCCACAAACAATGAAAAAAGGTAACTATTGAGAATTTCTAGTTTTCTGTATTTGCTAGATCTAATGATATTGAGCAGTTGTGTATTCTTTATCACTTACGTTAGTTTCATTAGTATGAACCGTGGTGGCCCAATGGTTAAAAAGTAGTACTACAGGGTAATTCTGCTGACTGCCAGATTGACTCAGCCTTCCATCTTTCCAAGGTCGGTAAAATGAGGACCCAGACTATTGGGGACAATATGCTGACTGTGTAAACCACTTAAAGCAGTATGAAGCAGTATATCAGTCTAAGTGCTAGTGCTATTATGATGCAGCAATCATGTGTATCTGTGTATTTGTACACAGAGAGAGACAGAGAGAGAGAGAGAGAAAGAGAGAGAGAGAGATCCTAAAGCCCATTTATGTGATGTCATTGAACTAAATAAAGAATTGAGATGTGAGAAGAAAAGAGAGAAAAGAAGCAGATTGACAAGATCTCATGAGAATGGATTGTTGCTTAAGTGAGGTAATATCATAGAAAAACAGAGTTGGAAAGGATCTTGGAGGTCTTCTAGTTCAAAGCACTACTCAGTTGCTTCTCTCCTTGATTAGTTTCCACCCATTGATTCTTGTCATGCCCTCAGGTGCTTTGGAGAATAGCTTGACTCCCTCTTCTTTGTGGCAGCCCCTGAGATATTGGAACACTGCTATCATGTCACCCCTAATACCTCTGGGTATCCTAAATCACCACATTTCCTCCTGTGAAAAGCTTCAAGGAAGAAAGAAATGTCCAGATATAGCTAATAGTTCTTTTGTTACTAGAAGCCACATAGATTAGTCCTGCCCATATAAATTCATTCCTCTGAGTTTATATAATAATGCTGGATCAAACTGAGAGCCAGGCATTTATCTTTTAAAAAATCACCTAGATTTGGTATAATCACTTCATTTTATTCCCCATTTCCATCTTGTGTTTTTTTTTCCATGATCACCTGGCTATGCAATGTTGCATATCAAATAAGAATTGAAATAATAGAAGATCACAGCTGGTGTGTGGGATCTTATGCAGTTATTAAGCAGAAGCAGGAATAATTTTGCTGTAATACCACTTCCAAAAATCCAAATGGAGTATAATTTCTTAGCCTTACTGGACATGAGTCGGAAAGTTGATGTGCAGAAAAAAGTCTACCCAACATTACTAAATATGAAACATGGGAACTTTCAAAGATGGGTGCAAACAATTTTGGTCATCTTTTCCTAGTTAACAGTGGTGATATCCTTAAAACAGTAAGTGATACCATGAAACAAAATTGATATTTTTCTAAACTAAGAAGAATAATGTAGGATACGATGAATAAAAGAAGGAAAGATGATTTTTCTTTCTCAAAGAATCAAGCAAACCAGAATTTCCATGCTCCCATTAGTATGTAATCTAGCTAATTTTATATATATATAAAAAAAGAATACAGAATAATATCATTCAATTTCCTTGCAGAAATAATAATGCCCAACTTTCTTGAAAATAGGCACACTAAAGGACTTGGAATTTGGTTATTCAGGATAATGACTAGTATGAGATACAAGATCAATTCCCACACCTTTCTAACACTGATGATGTTACCTAGTTGGGTAATGAAAAGTTTGCAAGAAAACTAACAAGTTCAGAGGGCAACAAGACCCCAGGATTCAACTCTGAGCTTTAAATACCATGTTTCCTGGAAAATAAAACCCTGTCTTACATATTTTTTGCCACCAAAAAAGGCACCAGGTCTTATTTTCAGGGGATGTCTTCCACTGACTAACCTCACTTGCACGCATTGCCCCCCGGCCTACTTTTCACTGTCAGAGGCCTTCAGGAACTTCTTCTGCACCTGGCAAGGGTTTCTGAAGGCCTCTACAGCCAATAACAGATCTCCAGATCAGTTCAGAGCTTTGTAATCAGCTATAGAGGCCTTTAGGAAAACCTTGCCAGCCTTGCTGGCTGCAGAAAAAATGGGCCAGCAAGGCAATTGTCAGGTGTGTGAGGCCTGGCTACAACTATCCAAAGGTGAGTAGTAGGGCAGCTCCACCACCATCACTCACATCCCCACCTGACGTTAATTTTTACCTGTCAACTCTGGAGTGGGTGGGATCTTCATTTGGGCTTATTTTGGAGATAGGGCTTAAATTGGGTGCACATGTAAAAATCAAACTAGGACTTACTTTCAAGGTAGGTTGTATTTTCAGGGAAATGGTATTCTTTTCTATATATTATTTAAATGACGAGTAATTTGTGAACATATAAATTTCATACATCATCTTCCTGTTCTGCATATTAAATTTACATATTTCTGCATATTCTTATGGGGGGGAGTACATTTTATGATAAAAGCATCATAAATATGAAAAGATTTTCAATTTGATTTTAAACAAAATACATTTTAAAAGATGCCTGACTTATGGTTTATAAGACCAATATCTCCAATACACTGCACACATTTTCATTCAATTTGGGATATACCTGGGTAGCAAATTTAACCTGTAAACAGCTATCCAATAAAAACCTTCCAGTGTTTTATTACCTGCCTTCTTGGATTAGTTCTCAAAGAATCATTCCATAGCTTTAGGACTCCTTTTATTTCTGGCCAAAAATGGAGGAGGAGGAAAAGGAGGAGGAGGGGGGAGAAGAAGGGGAAGAAGAAGGAAAGGAAGGAGGAGGAGGGGGAAAGGGAGAGGGAGGAGAGGGAGGAGGAGAGGAAGAAGAAGAAAGAAGGAGGAGGAGGAGGAGGAGGAGGAGGAGGAGGAGGAGGAGGAGGAGGAGGAGAAGGAGAAGAAGAAGAAGAAGAAGAAGAAGAAGAAGAAGAAGAAGAAGAAG
>BLBF01000007.1:22929947-22952178 GCA_015471245.1 Laticauda colubrina
AGAGAGAGAGAGAGAGAGAGAGAGAGAGAGAGAGAGAGAGAGAGAGATCTATACATCTATCTCTCAATTTCTCTCTCTCTCCCTCTCTATAGCTATCTATCATCTATCATCTATCTATATCTGTCTATCTATATCTATCCTCTCTATGTCTCTTTATTTATCTATGCTGTCCCACTCACTCATATACACATGTAGCTGTGGTTTAGGGGTTTATTAATATTCCTCAGCAATTCCCTTCACCAAAACCCCAGAACTGTCCCAATTAAGTCCAGCCACAAGCTGACCAATGGTAGTCCACAGAGCAATCACTAATGAGTCTACAAGGCACTTGAAAGTTTCCCAATCAAAATAAATCCACTAGGCAAAATTAAATCTGCAATACAAGGGAGTTCACAAGGCAAGAAAAGTCCAGAGTTCAAAAATCCAGAGTTCAAAAGGCACGATCTAAGCAAGACAGGAATCACAATGATTAGAAAACACTCATCTAGGAAATGAACACATTCTTCCCAGTGTCTCCTCCACCTGTCTGCTGTGCTAAATACCCAGCTTCCAGTGCAGTCCATCAAGAAGGGGGAAGATTTCTCCTCATGAGTAAACTGGCTGACTTTCTCTGCTCCTGCCTTTTCTCTCACATACATGTTCTTGGATCAGGTGCAGAAGGCAGTTCTTCTTCCTCATCACTGATTGGCTGCAGATGCAGGCTTTCTCCACCTAAAGCATCAGGGTTGTCCTGCTGCAACTGTATTTCAGCTAAATCCCTCACAGATGGCTGTTAGGAGCCATTGACCAACTTCTCACCAGATGTTCCAGGAACTGGTTCCTCCTCCTCTGAGGAGACATCTAGATAGATATCTGGGGAAGCATCCAGGGAAGTCATTACTCTGTCTGTCTGTCTGTCTATCATTTATCTATCTACCTACTTATCTACCTACCTATCTATCATTAAAAGGAAGCAAAGTTTTCAATTATGAGTTGTTTCTTTTATGTTCCATTAACAGAACTGGGGTGGACTCAGCCCTTTGTGACCATCGGGGGCCTTTTAAGAACCCCAGTCCTTCCCTCCCCTTGCTACAAAAGACAATATGTGCCAATTTGTGCATTTGCCTTCCAGGCTGACTTGGAAGAGCTTGGAAGGGACACTTAGCATTAAAAATGTAAGATCTTATTTATCTGCATAATATGCTCATGAAGAATTGATGCACCCAGTTAGTATAATTGTTGCTGCTAAAACTAAGCAAACAAAAATGAATTTCTTTGTTACCAATCAACTGAAATTGCCAGTGAATAAGTATTGGGTTATAAAATTCCTAAGCCAGAAACAGACCTGACCTCCCTTGGCATTTTTCTCTTTGCTAGAAAACATTTCACCCTCTTTGCAAAAGAAGGACAGCCCCTTGGATGCACACCAATGAAGTTTACCATTCAAAGTCTGAGTTGGTCCCAGAAAGTGATATTATACATACATACATACATACATACATACATACATACATACATACATATGCCTCTTTTAATGACCCAATAATTCCTGGGGGGGGGGGGGGGTTCAGAGTCCTGTTGCCAATGCAGAGTTTTTTTCAGCATATATAAAACCTTATTTCTATTCTGCAATTGCTTCTAGATTTTGTGCTTGCAATGGGAAAAAATGAAATCTTGATTTTGTTTTTGCTAATTAAGTAAGCTAATTGTTAAAGAAATGGCTTGTACATACTGTTGTGTAAAAGTAAAAAGTGTTTTTTGTTGTTATCTTCTACTGTGCTAAAAAGAGTTGGAAGTTGGAAGCCTTTTTCTTTCCTTTTCTTTTCCATCCCCCTCCTCCTAGTTTTCTATTTTTTGACACTTTCTTTGTATTTTATAATTTGATAAATCAATATTTTTTTTTAAAAAAAAGTGATATTATACCAAAGACACATAACCACACTTGGCAAGCCAGGAGCTGTCCTCTGAGAAGTGGGACATAGATTTATTAAATAAAATATTCTGTTCAAAGATTAGCTGAATCAATCATGGGGTTATTCCTTGTCTCTTTTCTACCACATAAATAATTGCAACATAAAATTTGGTAACAATGCTTAAAGGTATTCTGGAGACTTTACCCAAGCATTGAGCATACATGAGGTTATTGTCTGGTATAACTTTCTTCACTCTACTGCTGGTGGCAACATTTCTGAGTTAATTTATTATTTAGCCTACTTTTGAATTAATTTGGTCAACATGCATTTTTTAGGAAGAAATGAAAAATTGAATGAAACTTCTTCTTTTTCTGAAACAAAGGGCTAAAAGGTGAGAGCAAGGTACTTGGACATTCAACTTCCATTCACCCATGCTGCTGGAGGAAGGGGAGCAGAAATGCCTTAATTTTATGAATGACAACTAGGGAAGCCATTCTTGTGGTTCTCATCATTTGATTTACCCAAAATGCATCATTTCAGGAAATAAATGGCTTCCATTGGGAATGTTCTCTGTTACCATGGCACCTGTTAGGAATATAAGTAACCTAACAGCTATTTGGGATGGAAATATATAAACCAGGATAGACATTTTAATACTGTCTCTTTACGAGCATGCTAAAAATTGCAATTGGGTGTGGTTACTCAAATGGCCATAAGATGGAGCCAGAAACCTGGGTTGTTTAGTTTTCGTCTCAGAAGAGAGTGTGTCTCATTCTCTGTTTCCTTCTGTTGGAGAGTATTGCCACTTCTTTCTTATTGACTGCTATTCTTGGATTTGATGTAAGTTTGATACTGAATTGTTTTTGATACTGGACTTTGTTACTGGATTATCCCTGGATTGAGAAACTGACTGATTTTCTCTGTGAATGACTTTGGCCTGCTTGTTTTAAACTTTGCTTTAAACCTTTCTGGAAGTAAAAACCTACATTTAATGTACAGTGTGTCTGTGTACTATTTGTGTATTATTCAAACACTACTCTCAATTTGTCTCCCTGTATGCACTCATTCTCCTAACGGGAAATTACCTCAACAGCACCATTCATTAACATTTACAGACAGAAGTCAGAATAATAATTTACAAAAGAACCAGTGAAAAAAAGTGGCACGATGAAAGGACTGTTATGGAGTTATGGAAAACATCTCATAAAAGAAACCCTCTCTAGTTTCTTGGACTGTAAAGACAAAGAGGGAAAGATGTATTTTCAGACTTGCAATCTTATATTAATGTAACCTTACAATAAAGAGAGAGCTAATACTCCTGGGTATGCTTCTTATCTGGATTACCTCATGAGTCTGACAATTCATCATATCCTCAAGAATGGTAGTAGCAGCAGCTGTTGTTTCCTTCCCTTTTATAGAAGCCTAATATCAGCAACCTGCTGTAGTGTCTTTTCTTCCCTTTTATCAGCCCTAGCGCTACAATTGCAGTTCAAAAGCTGGCCTCCATCTTCCCCTGCTCCGATTCTTGTGCCAGCCATTTTGCCAATATTGGCACCTGCCATAGGATGTTAATGTCATGCTGCAATCATCACTTCACTGAAGAGAATAGCTCAGATGGAAATTTAAATCATGTTCCAAATCAGTTGGGTTTCAATACTGAAAACTGAGCATAGAACAATTTCAATAAATTACCAAGTAAATTCTCATGGTGATATTCTCTTGGGTTATGTTCTCTCAAGCTGCCAAGCTATCACTCAGTCTCAATCCAAGGCAGTGCAACTACTATTCAGCCAAAGGAGACCAGGTCCAGCTCTTCTCCAAACACCATTCACCTGTCTGCTAACCTGCTTTCCATGTACGAACACCGCCAACCTAAAACCAGATGTGAAAATACACTTGCTAAGGAAAGACATACTAGACACCAATTAAGGGAGAAGAGGGAAGGGGAGACTCCCACTATACAGATAGTCCTCGACCTATGACCATAATTGAACCCAGCATTTCTGTTGCTAAGCAAGAAAATTATTAAATGAGTTTTACCCCATTTTATGACCTTTCTTGCCACAGTTGTTAAAAGAATCACTGCAGTTGTTAAGCTAGTAACATAGCTGTTAAGTGAATCTGGCTTCCCCATTGACTTTGCCTGTCAGAAGGTCGCAAAAGGTGATCGCATTATCCCAGGACACTGCAACCACCATAAATACATGCCAGTCATCAAGCATTCAGATTTTAACCACGTGGTCATGGGGATGTGGCAATGATTGTAAGTGTGAACAATGGTCATATCCCTTTTTTCAGTGCCATTGTAACTTCAAACAGTCACTAAACAAACTTTTGTAAGTCGAGGACTACCTATAAAATGTTGACTGTTCCCCCTCCCCCCAAAATGGCAGGAAATAAATAAAATAGCTTTTTGTGGCTTTTCAGAATCCACAACAATCAGTGCATGGGTTGTTCATCTCTCAATTACACAGATGGTAGAGATGTACTTTACTTATTTTTGTAATTCAGATGGCTTCTCTAATTCAACCACCTCATTTTGCAGAAACAATTTTAATCCACCCATATATACCTATACCTGCCACAACTCTAAATGTTTGATGAGAAGAGCATGTAGCACTTCCCTAAATACTACGGGATGGGGGGGTAACATCTTCTGTTGCAAGTTTGTATACTTTCATGCATAAAATGAATTACTACTTAGAAGTGGTGTGAAAAACACAGCAATATTTGTCAAAGGAAGAAGACACATGTTACTCTGTGTTTGCAGTTGTTCTTTCACGGAGTGAAAGCAAGATATTTGAAAGAGACATCTTCGAAAAAAGCAAAATGCGATACCATCCTTTTTATTCAAAATGATCTCCTATAATGCTATCAAGTAAGTTTCCATCATCTGACTTACAGCATTCAGTTGCACTACAGAAACAAACAGAAATTTAGGCAGATAATAGACATGTTCGAAGTAAAATGCTATTTTGTACATCCTGCCAGTGTCTGAAAGGTGGCAGATTAAAAGCTTTATACATTTGGAATTAAAGCCTGTCTACACATAAAAACAGATTAGGTTCTAGAAACCTGTCATCTTGGGATTTTGAAAAAAATATATACTTTGAATGTGTGGAGATTCATAAACTGTTTCAACTCCTACCCTCAAAACAATGCACACCAGAACAACTAGACACAAAAACAGTTTTTTCCCGAATGCCATTACTCTGCTAAATAAATAATTCCCTCAACACTGTCCAACTATTTACAAAGTTTACACAACTATTACTATTAATCTCATAACTCCTGGCCACCCATCCCCTTCCACTTGTGACTATATGACTGTATCTTTGTCGCTTGTATCCTTACAATTTATATTGACTGTTTTCTAGTATGATTTGATTGCTTATTGTACCCTATGACTATTATTAAGTGTTGTACCTGATAATTCTTGACTCTTGATGAATGTACCTTTTCTTTTATGTACACTGAGAGCAATTGCACCAAGACAAATTCCTTGTGTGTCCAATCACACTTGGCCAACATAGAATTCTATTCTATTCTAAAAAAAAACCAAAAAACTATAAAAAGTTATTTGATCAACTCACAATGTGGGCCTGGTTCCTGACACCTAACTTTTAAATTGTACAAATTCGTATCTCCCAATTAATGTCAAGCCAAGTGAAATCTCATCTGCAAATTGAGTTCAATTACTAATAACTGCATGGAAAAGTCCACAGAGGGTGGTGGTAGAGGGTCTACAGGGAGAGTCAACCAAGCCATTGAAGCCCCACTCCTTTGAAGATCCATATGACTCAACCTAATTATAATACAGGTGCTCTTTGGTCATACAGTCATGATCCCCATCTTTTTAAAAAACCTGCCCTGTAGATGCTATTGGAAATCCATGTGGTTTTCTTGGATTTAGTACAGAAATCATCTGTCTTGTTTACTTCCAGGATATTTTTTTGTTTTGTTTTCCAATTACATCTATAGCCCTGATGTTTCCTAGTGGCCTCTTATTCAACTGCTAGCTAGATCCAACCTCTCTAAACTTCTTAGCTCAGACAGTACTTGAAAATACTTTAATACACTGATAAAGGCTACAATAGCAGAGTCTTGAAAGCTTCTCTTTTTCTTTCTCTTTCTCTTGTTTCTCTTTCCCTTGTACCAAAGAGAGTCAAACAGAACAATCCTTAGTTTCTTTCTCAAACCTTCCTGTTTTTCTTAGCTCAAGGCCATCTCCATACTGTTCTGCATGGACAGAGAAGATGCCTGATGCAAAGTATGACCTAATAATACCAAAAGTGTTTGAATGCAACTGACAACTTAAAACAAAAACAAAATGCATATTTATATTTAAAAAAATATGACCAGCCTTTTTTTCCCCAAACAACACATGAAGGGGATCCAGAATATGTGGTGGTAGATGAGAATCTTTAAATCGTATCTCCCCATGCCAAGATAAAAGTCTACAAGATGTTTAGAAAACATACAGGGATAAAATAATGTACACAGTCAGGATCCCTGTGTGAATAACTTTAACCACTTGTCTCTGAAAGAGATTACAGTTTCTTGCACATCATCTCACCAACATGAGAAAGAGCAGCTTCCCATCAGAAATAGATATTTGTACAACTGAAAAATTCTTATGACTCAAGTTTCCTACTTCATATATCTCTGCACCAATTGTCATTCTAGACTACTCCAGCTTTCAATTGAAGCTTTTTCTATAGAAAGAGGGCTATAGGAAAAGGGTAAGGAAAGCACTTTCTCTTGCTTGAATGCCATTATTTACCTTAATTATTGCTTCCTTTCTGTGCAAGTTTCTTGTTCACAGACTGGAGTGTTCTTGAGTCCTCTCTTTAACTATGTAACTCAACATTGAGGAGATCTGGTGATCATATTCAGAAATAGAAACATATATTAATGAGTGTTGGATGGATGCTCCCTACTTTAAAATCTGCATTTACTTAATTCTGTGATTCAGAGAAAAGGATGGGTCTGTATGTATTTTATATTGAATGATCACCAATAATCACTTCAAGAGATAGCTGTCCTCTCGGGTCTTCCAGTTTGAGTTCCTTCGGCGACAGACAGAAATCTGTGATCGTGCGCGGTTTTGGTCTGGGCTCGCTGCTGGAGTACCCCGAGCTGGCTGGTTTTGGGGCTAAGCCACCCTGTAGTGGTGAAGAGGGGGGAGACTGCCAGCAGGGTTGAGGAAAGCTGCATCTCTCCTGCTCAGCTGGCCATTACTCCCTTTCCCAAAGGTGGTTGCAGCGGTGGTCAGAAATGGCCACCTCAAAGAAGAACTCAACCAGAAAAGAATGTACAGGAGGAAGATAAGAAGTGAAAGTTTTGGCTGACCGGGTTAAATTGCAAAAGTAATAACTAAGGTACCCTGGAATTTAAACTTACAAAAAAATAACATCGCTCCCAAAGAAGAGTTGGAAGCAGTGAAGGAAAGTGAAAAGGGAAAGGTTTGGGTTTTTTTCTTTTCTTTTCTCCCTTTCACTATACTGACAACTAAGAGACTTAAATAAGAACTTGGAAAAATCTGCTTTGACATCAACAGGCAATTAAGCTGAAAATAAAACAAAATGTCAAAGGGATAATAAAGATTTCTGGACACTAATTTTTTTTTCATAAGCAGGAAGGGAGAGAAAAAGAATAAAAGGGCAGGATCTGGAAAGAGGGAGGAGACTGCCTGGAATTAAAAAGAATCTACAGTAAAACTTCAACAAGACTTCTAAAAGATACATTTTAACTGAAACTTTGTATCTAAACAGTAGAACCTCAGGAAGAGAAATAGAAAAATAAAAAGAGCAAAAAGAAACAGCTTGCATGTATTTGGATTACTTGGTGATCTTTGGATTCTTGGTTATTGCATTTGAATGACTAAAATTAATCGGGTGGTTGTTTAAAAATGTATACAATGGTACTACTTCTGGATGAATTGAAAATGGAACTTAAAAAGTATAAAGAAGATGCACAAGAAGGTAGGGGTTCTTTTGGCTTTGTTTTTCAATTCTTAGAAATTGAGATTTGGAACTGTGAGAAACAACAAGAAATGTCTGCAAAACAAGAAGACTGGGACAAAGAAGAAGCCATCTTCAATGAACAAGTAATTCTATGTGGGGAAGAAAAAGGAAAGGGGGGAAAGAGAATGGAGAATTTAAGACTTAAAAAAACAACCAAAGAAAAGAAAAATATCTCAAAAAATAAGTAGAATACTGGAAAGCAACAGAAGTGGGGAATACAGAAGAGAGAAACTGAGGTAGAGAGACAAGGGGGTAAAAGGGGAGAGAGAAGAAGAGAGGGAAGAAGGAAAGGTAAAGAAGTTACAAAGGACTGGAACAAGATATAGAGAAACAGGACCTATTTAGAGATAATGGGTGAAAATTTAACTAAAAAAGGGATTCTGTAAAGGTACATAAGATAGTATTGTTATATTAGTAATAGAAATAACTTTAGAAAATTGGAAACAATATATGATTAAAATGAGGGATAAAATAGTGTAATTTAATGAAATGTTTGTTAATAAAATAAGTGAAGTAAAATAAATCAGAATATTGAATTAGGAAGGGACGGGAACATTTTAATTAGTGAATGTTTTATAAAATATAAGTGAAGAGGGGGGAAATTAATTATGGAAAGCTTATAATTGTTCCCATAGAAGTATGATATTTAATTGAAAAGAAATGTTAAAGAAGTTAAGATTTTAATGAATATTAATTTTAATGATAGAATTGAATTGGAATGGAATGTGTTGTTTTAATTACATATATTTATTTTTTTTCTTTTTTTAAGAATATAGTGTGTATTTTAAGAATGTACCAAGCAGAATCCGAATGGGAGTTATGTATTATACTGAATGTTATAACTTTAGGATATATATTGAAGCCTAAATAAGAGTTAAATGGATAAACTTAATAGATATAAAGGCATCATACTCCAATCAGTAACTACAGGAGAAACTTGGTTTAATGAGAAAAGATAAAAGATAATTGAAACAGGACAGACAAAAAATATAAATATAATGATTTGAATTGAGATGAGATAATTAAAATAAAATTGAGGAAAGAGGGGAGAAGCTATGCAGAAAATGTAAAACAGTAATAAGATATGGAATAGAACATAAAAATGAGCATGAAATTGAATTTGTGTCTGTATGAAGAAATGTAACTGGGATTATGCAACTTTTAAAAAAAGATGTTTTATTTATATTTTTGTGTGTGAAAACTCAAATAAAATTTACAAAGAGAGAGAGAGAGAGAGAGAGAGAGAGATCTGTCCTCTCCTTATGCGTAAGACTAAATGGCACTTAGAAATGATTAGTGTAGAAAATGAACTTTTATTTTCATCAAGTGGTTTCATTAGATATGGGAAGTACACTCCTTAGGAAGGGGGAATAGCAAGTGGAAAAATGAGTAACTACTTGTTAGAAAGAAAAGGGAATGGCCTTGTGGGACAGAAAGAAGAATCACTGCCAAGCAGAGGTGATATTCAGTAGGTTCTCACCAGTTCTGGAGAACTGGTAGTGGAAATTTTGAGTAGTCTGGAGAACTGGTAAATACTACCTCTGACTGGCCCTGCCCCATCTATTCTCTTCCTCCTGGGTCCCAGCTGATTGGCTGGGTCTTCTTTTGTTGCCCTGCATGGGAGAATGGAGCTGGAAAGCAGGTTAGTGGTGTGGGGAGGGAATGAGATTCCCCCAGGAGTGGGGAGGGAATTGAGATTGTACAGTATCCTTCCCCTGTCATGCCCACCAAGCCACACTCACAGAACAGGTAGTAAAAAAAAATGAATCCCACCAATGCTGCCAAGGTAATGGTCAGCTGAAAGTGAGCCGAGTCTATTAATAGCCCAGACTGTTGACTCAGATTCTGAGTCTGAAGTTGAAGAAATTGGCCCAACTGAGCCTCTGGATAGTCAACAGCAGGAAGGATGAAGCCAGGCATCACATGAGGTTGATCAATCACCTGAAAAGAAGAACCTGTCAGGATGACATAAAGCCTCCCTGTCTCTTCACCAAACAAGTAGAGAAGAGAATAGAACAGAGGGAATCTATTAGGGTACCTGCCAAACAACCAAGTAAACATTCTGTTTAATGACAGCTGGCTGCAGCCTATATCACAGACTTTTTTTTACTTCTGTTCTCTTTGTTGAAAACAGCATTTAGCTTGTGTATGAATTCCATTGTATGAATTCCTGTGTATGAATTCCATTCTTGGACCTTATACCCTTGGCCTCACTGACAACCTTGCCCTGGCTTCAACATTGTCCTGGTTCTTGAACCTTGGTCAGACTTTGGATGACTCTTCATATGCCAGAGGAAGTCTGTATGTTTATTTTTTAAAAACTAATTTGCAAGCAAACCCTTTGCTTTGTTTGACAGTTCTGGCTGCGTTGCTAATTCTGTTGCTCCATTGCTAAAACCGATAATCTCCCAAGAAGCTGTTTGTGTGTGTTTTTGTGTGTGTGTTTGTGTGTGTGTGTGTGTGAAACCTGAAGGAGTTCAGAGTAAGAATGTAATGAGTTCAAATATTACAGACAAACTCCTCCCTTGTTTATTTAAAAATATTAAGAGGGGGTGGAGTGCCTTTAGACAGGCAAAAGAAAATATTCCTCCCTTGGGCAATGATTTATCACTATTAACACTAATGCAATGCATTAATTGATCGGTACAGGATGTTAATCATTAGATAGCCCATCTATTGGAAGCAATAGTATTTAGATTTATATACCACTTCATAATGCTTTACAGCTTACAAGTCCACATATTATCCCCAACAATCTGGATCCTCATTTTACCAACCTTGGAAGAATGAAAGATTAAGTCCACCTTGAGCCAGCAAGACTCAAACTGCTTGGCAGTCAGCAGAAGTAGCCTGCAGTACTGCATTCTAGCCACTTCACCACTATGGCTCATATGATACCAGAATTAATTGCTTTAAAATAAATAATATAACATTTTAGAGATTTTCTTCGTATTTACTCAGTGGGTTTTGTAATGTATCGTAAGCTAGCTTTGATTTTGTTTTTAAAATGTCCTGTCAAATTTCAATAAAGTAACTTTTGCCTATTGGAAAGCAACATTCAAATGTTCCACTAGTAACCATGGATGTACATTAGACACCTTTACTGAGAATCCTATAAAATATGTCAATTTTACAATTTATATGATTAGAGTACCTCATGCTTTTCCTTTAAGCACCTTAGAGGGAATATATTTTAATAAGAATTCAACCCTTGCCCTTAATTATGCTGTCACCTTCAATCTTGAAACTTTTTTATATTCCATCTCTGAAGGGCTTGCATAACTAAAGCACTATTAGAATTATGAGGGCCTCATAATTTGTTGCCTTTTCTTTTTATGGCCCACGGAGATTTGGAGCATTTGACAACTAAAACTAAACACTGCTGTTTCATAACTTCAGGCAGGACTGTATTTTTTTCCACATGGGCTTATCATCCTTCCTGAGATGGTCTCATTCCAGAAGATCATTTCTGGGAACAACACAAAGGAAAGGGTGGTTTTATCCCCATGAATTTCTTCCTTCCAGCAGAAGGTGGAGAGAATAATTTGGTGAAAACTCTTGTGTCCCTTTTCTGCACACTCTGTTCTATGAGGCAATGAAAACCAAGGCTGTAGAAAGGAGCTATAAATTAATATAACCTTTACTCAAAGAGAAGATGTAAAAGGATTTACATTTACAATCTTCCAACCAATGTTTATGGTCCACTTAATGTTTACAGTAAAGCCAGAACTACACAATGATGCAAGAGTACCCTGTTTTCCTGAAAATATGAGCTACCTTGAAAGCAAGTCTTAGCTTGATTTTTACATGTGCGCCCAATATAAGCCCTATCCCCAAAATAAGCCCTAACTAAGACCCTGCCCACTCTAGAGTGCACAGGTAAAAATTAAGCTAGGGTGGGGATAGGGGGAGTGGAACTGCCTTACTACTTATCTTTAGACAGTTGAAGCCAGGGCTTGCACACCTCAACATCTGCCTTGCCAGCCCATTTCTTCTGCAGCCAGCAAGGATGGCAAGGCTTTCCTGAAGGCCTCTGATCGATCCAGAGCTGTCCTTTTGGCTTCAGGAAATGCCTTGCCACTTTCAGAAGATTTCCTGATTTCCTCTGACAGCGAAAAGGAGGCCAGGGGCGACATGTGCAAGTGAGGTTAGTTAGTGGATGACATCCGCCCCAAATAAGACCTGGTGCCTTTTTTGATGGCAAAAAATATAAGACAGGGTCTTATTTTGGGGAAAAAACATGGTAGATACCTCATATGAGAGCATGCAAATTGTACCTCAAAGTGTACCAGAAAAGGAGTTAGAATAAGATGTGAAAAAGATGGTACAGTGAAGTGTGACCAAGCATTTATAGAGTAAATGATGTTCCCTTACAGGATTCAGATGCAGTTCTTGGTGGCAAAAGTTCATCCACCTCTAGGTTGGACCGATAACTAACTTGTTCCTTTCCAGAAATCAGGAGACATTTGAATGGCAAGATTCAGGGGATGATTAAAAATTATAAGAATGGAAGAGATGGTGCCCCCATATTTAAATAGGTGGTGATCTGCCCCTGCTGAAAAGGCAGCAAAATTGATTTTTTTAAAACTAAATATATTCTTATAGTAGTTTGTTTAAGATTTCTAGTAGATTAATAGGTTATGAAAGAAGGTTTAATAGGAAAGACATACCTTTGATTTCTTTTATCTGAATTATGAATTGCATGCAATGTGAGATTAACTTTCCTAACCTTCAGCTGTATCCCCAGGTGTATATCCTGACTTTTATTAACAATTAGCAAAGGTGGTCTCTGCATTAAGAAAAGTCATAATAGCTCTCTACCTTTTCTGCTTTATATTATCAATAGAAATAATGTATCTTTTATATCTCTTGGGAATGAATCCAGTTGGATCAGGATGTATCATTTCAGTTAAAAATGTCATTTAATCTCTTTGCAATAATGGTTAAAAAAAGCCTTGTAATCTACATTCAGTTAAAAAAATGGATCTGTAAATTCTGGACATGACATGAAGGTTGAGCAGAGAACAATAATATGAAAGTTGAGCAAAGAGGAGTTGTTGGTTGTTGTTGTTGTTGTTGTTTTGTAAATCCAAACCTTTTCTTTGTAAATGAAAGAAATAAAAGCTTCTTAGCATGATGAAGAAAAGTTCTTGACATTGTTGAATCTCATTCATTATCTGAGTTAATGGTTTAATCAAAAGGTCTTGAAAACTTTTATAATGCAGGAAAAATGCCTGGTCCTACGGATTTATTCCACTTTAATTTCTGTATTGCTTCTTTTGTTTCATCTTCTGTAATTAATTTATGGAGAACTTCCCTTGGTTGGTTTTCAGCTCTCACTTCTTCCCTTTCATATAGTAAAATAATAATAAAAATATAGTTCACTTATTAGAACTGTGAATGCTTTAAAAATGATTCAGAAGTATTTTAGATGGACTTAGAGGATATACATATTATATCTTTGAGGCATGCATACATTTGCCTCTTTTTTCAGCTTTTTCCAGAGATGTGGCTACTTGAAAAATCACATTTAATTTGTAGTTATTTTAATTCTCTGACTCTTTAAAGGAACCACATCTATTTTCAAGCTAATATGGGAACCTAGATAAAGATGTGCTGCTTTAAAGAGGTACTGCTTTTGTGTTCCCACACATTTTGAAATCATACTGGAAACATGCACAGCTGTATTAGCTATGATCCTTACTCCATTTGTAGGGTCAAAATAGTATGAGGGGAAATCCTTCATAGCACACATGATTGTGCATATACAGGGATCCTTGACTTACAATCACAATTGAGCCCAAAATTTCTGTTGCTAAGTGAAACAGTTGTCCAGTGAATTTTGTCCCATTTTATGACCTTTCTTGCCACAGTTGTTCAGTGAATCACTGAAGTTAAATAAGTAACACATTTGTCAATGGCTTCCCCATTGACTTTGCTTGTTAGAAGGTTGCAAAAGGTTATCACATGAGCCCAGGACACTGCAAGGGTCATAAATGTGAGTCAGTTGCCAATTGCCTCAAGAATTTTTATCACATGATGACAAGGGTGCTGCAATGATTGTAAATGTGAAAAAAAAGGCACAAGTCATTTTTTTTCAGTGCCGTTGGAATGGTTATTAAATGAGGACTACCTCTATCAGCAACTTGTTCAAGCAGCTATCCTTTGCTTGATTTGCCCTTTCCTGAGATTTCACAGCAATGAAAAGAATATAATTCTTTATTATCCAAGTGTGATTGGACACACAAGGAATTTGCTTTGGTGCAAATGCATTCAGTGTTCATAAAAAGAAAAAAAAAGTACATTCATCAAGAATCATAGATATAACACTTAATAGTCGTCAAAGGGTACAAATAAACAATCAAATCATACAGGTATCAGGGGGAATCTGTTTGTGCCCAGGTGTTTGCCTGGCTTGTGGTCTGGAGATCTTTCTATTTGAGAGTGCAGGCTTCCAAATGATTGACAGTCTGCTGGAATCATCTCCTCGATTCATACTTTCAGGTCTTTTTTCAATCTCTATGGCTTCTCTGATGATTCTGTGGTTGGGGTTTTCTATCGTGGCCAGGGTTTTAGTGCCATTGAAGTTGATGTTATGACCTGTGGCTTTCATGTGTTGGACTAGTGAGGAGGTGTGTTCCAGCTTTTTTACTGAATTTTTGTGTTCATCCAGGCGGGTACTTTTTCTTCTATTGGTCTGTCCAATGTGTGTGGCCGGGCATGATGCACAGGGAATGTACATAAGAGGTACTACAGATAAAATCAGTAAGATAGTACACAGGCATCACATCAAGACTGCCTTCAAAACAGACAAAAAAATAGCAGCCATCCTGAGGAACCCCAAAGACAAAATTGACCTGGAAAACCAAGGCATATACGAAATTCCCTGTGCATCATGCCCGGCCACATACATTGGACAGACCAATAGAAGAATAAGTACCCGCCTAGAGGAACACAAAAATGCAATAAAAAAGCTGGAACACACCTCCTCACTAGTCCAACACATGAAAACCACAGGTCACAACATCAACTTCAATGGCACTAAAACCCTGGCCACTATAGAAAACCCCAGCCACAGAATCATCAGAGAAGCCATAGAGATTGAAAAAAGACCTGACAGCATGAATAGAAGAGATGATTCCACCAGACTGTCAATCATTTGGAAGCCTGCACTCTCAAATAGAAAGATCTCCATGCCACAAGCCAGGCAAACACCTGGGCAAAAACAGACTCCCTCTGATAGCTCCAACCTAACCCCCCCACCAGGCACCCAGGTGAAACCCAGCTTGCTAATAAAGAGCAGCCGTCCCTTCACACGCAGCCAAGCTGCACTGAAAGCCTCCAACACAAGAACAGACTGTTGCCAGCCAATCAAAGCCACAAAACAGACAGAAGAAACCAGGAACACCAATCAATCAAACTCCAAGTCCAATGAAATAGGTCCAGGCTCCCAGCCAATCAGAATGAACCAGCCTCAAATTTAAAAACCAGGAGCTGTAAGACCCACATCCATACAGAAGCCTGATGATGGCAGATGAGATTCTGCTGAAACGTTGCTACAACTTTAACAGAACTACAATGACGTGGGATAATACCCGAAGGAAGCTGAACAGCACATATATATATATATATATATATATTTTTCTGAGGTTTTCGTGGGTATTTGTATGTGGATCCTTGGTTATTCGGGTTTTTTACCGCGTAAAATTGGAAGTATCTAGGCAATGTTTCGATGAAGTCTCATTCATCATCTTCAGGCTTGTTTCTTTGGCTCTTTCCTTCTCAGAGTAATGTGAGCTTGCAGCTGCTTCTTCCTTTTAACTTCTAGTGGGGGTGTGACTTGTTGAGTGGGGGCTTGGCCGTGTTCTGATTGGGTGGGGGCTTGGTTGTGTTCTGATTTGTAGGGAGGTTGGCTGTATTCTGATTGGCTGGGGGTGTGTTCTGTTCAGGTGGGGGCTTGGTTGTGCTCAGGTTAGTCTTAGTTGCTGGGGGATTTGAGCTGGTGAGCTGTGATCCTGTTGTTTGGCTTCG
This sequence comes from Laticauda colubrina, assembly GCA_015471245.1. Classification (NCBI taxonomy): domain Eukaryota; kingdom Metazoa; phylum Chordata; class Lepidosauria; order Squamata; family Elapidae; genus Laticauda; species Laticauda colubrina. Next base: position 22,945,897 of record BLBF01000007.1, read on the forward strand.
CATTTGTGGTCATGCCATATCTTCATGGTGGGTGTCAGTTTGCTTCTTGTATGGTTCAGAGGGTTTTAAAGCGGATAGTGGTGCAGCTGTGGTACGGCTTCTGGTCCGTGATCATGTCTCATCTTCTGTGTGAGAGTGAGTCACAAACTGCACAACTTAACCTGAAAGAAGACACCAGCTAATAATCCTACCAGCAGACAAGGGCAACGCAACAGTGGTTATGAACTCATCTGACTACCAAACCAAGTTAACCAACCTACTCCAAGACCCCACATACAAACCTCTAAACACAGACCCCACTACCTACCTAGAAAAAACCACCAGATCCAAAATAAAAGCCTCCCCCATCAGTGAAGAAATCCATCAAATAATCATACCCAGAGAGAAATCATCCACATGCCCAAAGCTTTATGGTCTCCCCAAGATACACAAAGAAGGAACTCCACTTAGACCAATAGTCACCTCCATAGGCTCACCTCTACAAAACCTAGCCAAATTTCTGACCAAACAACTACAGCCCTATGCAGAATCCATCAACTCACATGTAAGAAACTCATTCCAGTTCATTGAGATCAGATACGTAGATGACACCTTCATAATCTGGCCACATGGGAAAGAAAAACTGAACAACTTCCTCACACACCTCAACAGCCTACACCCCAAAATACAATTCAACATGGAAACAGAAGCTAATAATCAACTTACCATCCTAGATGTCTTAGTATACAAAAAATCCAATGGCTATCTAGAACACACCATCTATCTACACACACTCTCACAACCGCTATCTACACACACTCTCACACCATCACCCAGCACAGATCAATTCCGTAGACGAGACACTCATCTCCAGAACAAAATGCTTAGCTGATGAAGAACACCTAAAAACTGAATTGCATACTCTCACTAATGTACTAACAGCCAATGGATTCCAAAGAAAGAAAATTACCCACCTAATCCAAAAACAAACCCTAACCAAAATCCAAGATAGAGAACAAGAGAACGGCAAAGCCCTCCTCCCATATATAAAAGGCACTACAGACAAAATCAGCAAGATTCTCCAAAAACACAACATAAAGACAGCATTCTGCACAAACAGAAAAATATTCACCATACTAAGAAATCCTAAAGACAGAGTCAAGTTAGAAAACCAGAAGTATATGAAATCCCTTGCAACGCCTGCAATGCCACATACATCAGGCAAACCAACAGAAGAATTGAACAACACAAGAACTCAGTCAAAAAAGAAGAACCAAGCTCTTCCCTTGTCCAACACTTCAAAGCCACAGGACATGAGATTGACTTTAAAACACTAGAACTATCGCCAAAATCGAATACTTCAACAACAGAATAATCAGAGAAGCCATAGAGATAGAAAAACGCCCACACAGCATGAATAAAAGAGATGATGCCTCCCACCTACAAGCCATTTGGAAACCCGCCCTCATAAACAAACGAATACCTAACATGAAGAATGATACCAGACCCAAACCCATGAGGGCCACACAAGATGCTACCACCACAGACAAGCCCCCATCTGAACAGAACACACCCCCAGACAATCAGAACACAACCAAGCCCCCACCCAGTCAAGTCACACCCCCTCTGGCAGTTAAAAGGAAAAAACAGCAGCAAGCTCACATTACTCCGAGAAGCACAAAGCCGAAGACACAAGCCTGAAGATTATGAATGAGATTTTGTTGAAATGTCACCAAAATACTTCCAATTTTACATGGTAGAAAACCTGAATAATCAAAGATCCACATACAAATACCCGTGAAAACCTCAGAAAACAAATATTGCACCTCTATGGGGAGGAAATCCACCATCTGACCAGGACTTATGAAAAACTTGAAGTCCAAAGAGCTTCCATTTTATGTGACCTCGCATTCCTACGCAACTGCCGAGATCAAAATTTAATCCCCATAAGCTTCCAATTGAAATTCCATACCAACACAGCAACCACCAAACACATCCTAAAAAGAACAGAATTGGCCCTAATCAGTAATGAACATCACACATAAAGATTCCTCCTAGACCAAATCAACAAAGATCTCCTCACACTTCACCTCAGACTCAGCACCAAGATTCACCCCGCACTTTGGGACAAATCCAAACAACTTGCTGTCTGGAGAGCCGAAACACAGACCACCCTCAAGACAGACACACACATCAACAAACTCAGAAAACTACAGCAATGCCAGAAACAAACTCCTCCCCCCTCATATCCACACATGAAACAAACAGTACACAACATCTCAGACAAGATCCTCACCAAAGCCGAGACCAATGTCCTTTTAAAGGATTTAACTTTGCTGTCGCTCCCAAACACATCCCCACCGAAACCATTACATGTGGAGTTGAAACCAGCCTGACCAAAACCAACCCTGCTGATGCTAACAGAATCAGACTCGAAATCACCAACATCCTCTGCACCAGCAAACCACCCAAAAGCAACTTATCCAAAGAAGAACAAACTGCACTACTTAACCTGAAAGAAGACACCAGCATAATAATCCTACCAGCAGACAAGGGCAATGCAACAGTGGTTATGAACTTATCTGACAACCAAACCAAGTTAACCAACCTACTCCAAGACCCCATATACAAACCTCTAAACATAGACCCTACTACCTACCTAGAAAAAACCACCAGATCCAAAATAAAAGCCTCCCCCATCAGCGAAGAAATCCATCAAAGAATCATACCCAGAGAGAAATCATCCAGATGCCCAAAGTGTTCTGTATGAAAATAGTTGACTCCAAATTTGCTAATCCGATTGGCTAAGAAAGCTAGCATAGGGATTGGTTCACTAGGAACCAATCCAAAGGAACCGCCAAAAGGCGGTTAAATCAAACAAACGTCATTGGCTACAAGCCGGCAGGCAAGCCATATATAAAGGCTGCTGCGGCTAGAGCCAAACTGTTCCGTTTATCTTACTGTTGTAAATAAAGACAGTATTTGTTGGAACCTGGTCTACCTCGTGTTTTTCCGGACGGAACACTGAAGACGAAGGTGGGATCATCCTAAAATGCGAGACTGTGCATGCGGCGAATTGAGAACCAGGCTGAAGCGATGGCCAGAAACAATGCACCGCCCGCACCCTTCAACCCCAATGAAGAGGATTGGGAATCCTACGTAGATTGTTTCCAAATGTACTTGGAGAGTAATGAGATGGAAGAGATCTCAGACCAGCGTAAGAGGGCTGTATTCTTAACGCATTGCGGACCAACGGTTTTCAAAATGGCCAAGGCATTAGCGAAGCCCAGAGACGTAAAGCAAATGACCTGGCCCAAACTGCAATGAATGTTGAAGGCTCATTACGCACCAGTAGTGTCAAATCTCATCAAATGGCATGAATTCTATCTAAGGGATCAAAAAGAAGGCGAGACCATCGCTGATTTTGTGGCAGCCCTCCAACAACTGGGGGGAGCATGTCAGTTCCTGAACCTAGACGAAGCGATGCGAGATTGAGTAATATTGGGTTTAAGAGACTCTAATTTACAAAGCAAGTTACTAAATAAACTCAACATAACCATAGCCGAAGCAATCGCAGAAGCCACAGCCGCAGAAGCCGCAAAAAAGTCAGCGGCCACAATGAAACAAATGAACGCAAAAAATGACAAAGCGAGCCTAACTAGAGGGAAAAAACAATTTCCCGCCACCACACACCATGAAGATTGTGATGAAAAATCAGAATCCGGGGAGGAAGATGATAAGCCCACCACCTATACGCCAACAAAAAAAGGTGCGAAAAAAGAAACTGGTGGAAATGCACCGGTTGCGGAGGAAACCACCCTCGAGCTGACTGCAGATTCTTTGATGCCATCTGCAGAGCTTGTAAGAAAAGGGGACACATTGAGAAGGTCTGTAGAAGTCAAAAAAATTACAACCCTAACAGACGCAGCAACTCCCCCCCACAAGCTGAATCAAAACAAACTGAGAGAAAGTGGCAGCTCAACAAATGAGCCAGTAACTGAGAAAAGACCCATCAAACTTTCACTATTGGAAGCGCTCAGACAGAAAGCGGGAAAAAGGTTAAAATAATCGTAAAAATCGAAGGCAGCCCCTGCGAGATGGAGGTCGATTCAGGGTCTTTCCTGTCAATGGTGTCATGGGACACAATCAAACAAATGGTCCCAAACATTAAGCTAAAAGAGCTCCAGAAGCAAAAATTAACCCTAAAGAACTACCAGGGGAATCGAATCCCTGTGGTAGGTCTAGGACATTTCCGAATCGCCTACAAGCAGCATGTCGAAGTCCTACCTCTGACAATAGTCAACCGAGACTGACCCAGCCTCCTGGGCATCGAATGGTTTGCACCATTGGGCATCGGGATGACCGGAGTAGACCGGGTGGCCGCAACCGACTGGGAAGAAAACCTGATCCATGAGTTCCAGGACGTTCTGCTCCCTAGGCAGATATCAGGGGATCCCAATTTCCTTTAATTTAGACCCCCAGGTGGCCCCGAGAAGATTAAAGGCCAGACGAGTTCCTTTTGCATTAAAGGCAAAAATAGAGGAACAATTAAACAAATTAATTGACCAAGGGGTTTTGGAACCTGTTGACCATGCTAAATGGGAAACGCCAATAGTAACACCGTTTAAATCTTAAGGGTCAGTATGCATCTGCGGAGACTACAAGGCTACCCTGAACCATGTGCTGCAACAAAGCGCATACCCGGTGCCAGTCGTACAACATCTACTACACTCACTCGGGGGAGGAAATTTTTTTGCTAAACTAGATCTAGCACAAGCTTACCAACAGCTTCCAGTTGGTTCCTATCTACACACACTCTCACATCACCACCCAGCACAGATCAATTCCGTAGACGAGACACTGATCTCCAGAACAAAATGCTTAGCTCATGAAGAACACCTAAAACCGAACTGCATGCTCTCACTAATGTACTAACAGCCAATGGATTCCAAAGAAGGAAAATTACCCACCTAATCCAAAAACAAACCCTAACTAAAATCCAAGATAGAGAACAAGAGAACGGCAAAGCCCTCCTCCCATATATAAAAGGCACTACAGACAAAATCAGCAAGATCCTCCAAAAACACAGCATAAAGACAGCATTCTGCACAAACAGAAAAATATCCACCATACTAAGAAACCCTAAAGACAGAGTCAAGTTAGAAAACCAAGGAGGATACGAAATCCCTTGGAACGCCTGCAACGCCACATACATCAGGCAAACCAACAGAAGAATTAGTGCACGCATTGAAAAACACAAGAACTCAATCAAAAAAGAAAAACCAAGCTCTTCCCTATTCCAACACTTCAAAGCCACAGGACATGAGATTGACTTCAAAAATACTAGAACTATCGCAAAAATCGAACAAGTTTTCACGGGTACTTACATGTGTGCTGTTCCGCTTTCTTCGGGTATTGTCCCACGTAATTGTAGTTGTGCTTTGAAAGTTGCAGCAATGTTTCAGCAGAATCTCATCTGCCATCATCAGGCTTCTGTATTGAGTTCGTCTGTGAGTCAGGCTATCACAGCCGTTTCAGTTTTAAATTTCAGGCAAGCCTACTAGCCAGAATGCTGAGCCAGAATGGTTTTTTCTTCATCCTGATTGGTTGGGAGTCTTGATCTATTTTTATTGGTCTTGGAATTTGCTGTGTTCTGCTTGATTGGTGTTTCTAGTTTCCTCTGTCTGTTTTGTGGCTGTGATTGTCTGGCAACACTATTCCTGTATTGGAGGCTTTCAGTGCAGCTTGGCTTCGAGTAAAAGGATGGCTATCATCTATTAGGAAGCTAGGTTTCATCTGGGTGCCTGGTTGGGGTGTGTTTGAGCTGGAGGTATCAGGGGGAGTCTGTTTGTGCCCAAGTGTTTGCCTGGCTTGTGGTTTGGAGATCTTTCTATTTGAGAGTGCAGGCTTCCAAATGATTGACAGTCTGGTGGAATCATCTCTTCTATTCATGCTTTCATGTCTTTTTTCAATCTCTATGGCTTCTTTGATGATTCTGTGGCTGGGGTTTTCTATAGTGACTAGGGTTTTAGTGCCATTGAAGTTGATGTTGTGACCTGTGGTTTTCATGTGTTGGACTAGTGAGGAGGTGTGTTCCAGCTTTTTTACTGATTTTTTGTGTTCATCCAGGCGGGTACTTATTCTTCTATTGGTCTGTCCAATGTATGTGGCCGGGCATGAAGCACAGGGAACTTCGTATATGCCTTGGTTTTCCAGGTCAATTTTATCTTTGGGGTTTCTAAGGATGGCTGCTATCTTTTGTCTGTTTTGAAGGCAGTCTTGATGTGATGCCTGTGTAGTATC
>BLBF01000007.1:22958783-23000287 GCA_015471245.1 Laticauda colubrina
GATAGATAGATAGATAGATAGATAGATAGATAGATAGATAGATAGATTGACAGACAGATAAATTGACTGATAGATGATAGAAGATAGATTATACACACATACACATATAACACAGACATATACACAAATATACGGGGGGGATTTTAAATTAAAATTAAGAATAAAAATTACTTTTAAAAATAAAAGCAGTGAGGACTGTTCTTACCAGCTAGCAATCTCAAGCTTTACTTCAGTATGGATACCAGGAAAGAATGAATAAACAAGATAGTCATGATTACACACAGTGGACATTGCATGTATTCAGGGCAGTGATGGCAAATTTATGACATATGTATCGAAGTTAATACTCCATGACATGTTACAGTTTACCAATACTGAACAATAATTATTCTCCCTGTTTAAATTATCAAAGAAACTGAACATACAAAAATTCAAAAAATATGGAACCCTGCACCACCCGGCCCTTAAAATAGATCCTCACCATCCATCTCACTATGTGATCTGCAAAAATAAAAAACCAGGTATTATAAATAAGCATTTGGTTAATCCTGAAATGTTGGCAACAAATTGTTGTTAAAATGAGTCTGATTGAAACTAATAGATAACTTAAAGTTTACATTCCGATGGGATCCAGTTGCAAATTTATAAAGTACTTTGCATAAAAAAGCAAAGGCATCCATAAATAAGCAAAATGATTATATGATGAGTGCGGTTAAGTTATTTGGCAATAAACCTGTGATAGAATTTTTTTGAAAACATTTGTCCTCTACAGGTTAAAGCAAAAACAACAACATGTAATTTATAGCCAATAACTTGATGAAATTAAAATACTAAACTGTACTGTTTATTGAATGTAAATGTGATACCATAGATGTTAGATCGCGGAAAAAGAGACTCGAGACCAGTGTGACTTTTAGCTCTTTATTTGGTTCCTTGCATCAGTTCTAACCGTGGAGCCATGACAGTCTCTTTTATAGCGGCTGCTTGCGGCTTATGGCCAATGATGGTTCTTTGAATCTCCCGCCGATCTGGCGGGCCAATCACAAGGCGGCAATGCGAACCAATCAGGCTTGCGCTTTTGAACCAATCAGCAAGTGGCATTTATGGACCAATCAGAAAAGGGTATTTCAAGTATGTTAATATAGAACACCCCTCCCCTCTTGGTTCAGTCAGACCTACATTACATAGTCCCATAAGTAGGCAGGGCTTCTATGGTTTCTACTTGACCTGCACAGCTCAGTTGCGGTGTTGTCTTCGACTGGTTCAGATGGGATCGCTGTCTCTCCTCTCCTTCTCGATGGAACCTCCTGCAAGGGTGAGTCAGCTCTGCCGCTCCCACCCGGTCTACCCGGGCTGGTTGAGTCGGCTCGGCTGCCTCTTCCAGGAGTAGCCTCGTGTTGGTTTTCTGCTGCCAGTTTCCTTCTGCCAAAGTCTTCTGCCGGTAAGTAGTTTTGGTTTCTAAATGGGCCTACCGGTGGTGTTTATTGTTGGTTTGTTTGCTGTTGTATTATTATTGAGTTTTCTCCTCCCTTTTGATTTATGTTTGGTTGATCTCCCCCCTCTCTGGTTTTGTTATAGTCTATTTGGTGTGGTCTTTGAGTGTGTGGTTGTTGTGCATTCTCAGGGTTGTGGTTTTTCTTTCTATTGTTCTAGACCTTAGTTGGTCTATATGTCTCTTCCAACTTCTCCCGTCCTCCATTTCTAGCTGGTATGACTGGGGTCCCGTTATGTGAGTTATTCTAGCTGGTATCCAAAGTGGGTCCCCCGTAAGGTTTTTTGCTTATACCAGATCCCCTGTTGTGAATGTGCGGTATTTACTGGAGGAGTCTGGTGGCTTTTTGGGGTTATATGTTGGGTGTAATATGTCCAGGTGTGAGTGTAGTTTCCTGCCCATCAAGAGTTCTGCTGGGCTCTTGTTAGTCAATGTGTACGGTGTTATATGTTTGATGGTTAGCATTTTATTGATTTTGTCTTGAATGTCACCCATGTCTATTTTATTTAATGCCTCTTTAGTATACCGAACCATGCGTTCTGCCCGTCCGTTTGTAGCCAGGTGAGCAGGCATGGGTAGGGCATGTTGTATACCCAGTTCGGCGAGGAATTTTTCGAATGACAGCACTGTGAACTGTGGCCCGTTGTCTGAGACTAACAAGTCTGGTAACCCATGCATTGCAAATAGTTTTCTTAGCTGTTTGATGACGGCTTCTGTTGTCATGGACTGCATGACTGTGACCTCCAACCAGTTGGAGTAAGCATCGACAATTATTAAAAATGTATATCCCTTTGTGGGTCCAGCAAAATCTATATGGATTCTTCATCAGGGGCCCCTGGGTGTCTCCCACTTGAGGGTAGGTGTGGGAGGGGGGGTAGGTCTTGACTTTTGGCATTTGTTGCACGTTCCTACCCATGTCTCAAAGTCTTTGTCCATCCCGGGCCACCAGACATAACTCCTGGCCAGGGATTTCATTTTGACGATACCCGGGTGTCCTTCATGTAGCATGCAGAGTACTTTTTCCTGCATTTCTTTTTTTGGAATAACAACTCTTTCCCCCCACAGTATACATCCCTTCAATATCGATAGCTCAGTTTGTCGGGTTTGGAAGGGTTTAAATGTGTCGCCGTCATCAGTTTACGGCCACCCTTTTCCTACCCAGTTTAAAATCCATGCCAGTTGTCTGTCTCTAGCGGTCTCTTTTGCAATGTCTGACATGGTTATGGGTAGGTTTGACAAGGTCTCTATTTGTAGTGTGGACGTGATCGGTGCCAGGTCATCTTCCAGGTCTGGCAGGGGGGAATGGCTCAGGGTGTCTGCGTGTGATATGCTCTTCCCTGGCCAGTGGATTAATTGGTAGTTATATGCGGCCAGGAATTCGGACCACCTTGTCATCCATGGTGACAATATGTTTTGGGTGGCCTTGTTCCCTGCAAGTATCCCCAGGAGTGGCTTGTGGTTGGTAACAAGTAAGAAGGGCCTACCATAGAGATACTTGTGGAAACACTTTACTCTGGTGATTGCTGCTAGTGCCTCTCTGTCCAGCTGGCGATAGTTCCTCTCTGCTTTGGACAACGTCTTGGAGTAGAAAGCAATTGCAATTCTTTTGAAATTCTCTCCCATCCGGTAGTGTGTGGCTTAGTATGGCCCCGATGCCGAAAGGTGGTGCATCACATGTCACTGTCAGCGGTAGGGTTTCGCTGTATTGAATAAGTACCAATTCGGATGTCAGCAGATCTTTTATTCCTTGGAACATGGCTTCTTCCTGTCAGCCCCAGGTCCAGGTAGCTGTCTTATCGAGTAGTCTATGTAGTGGCTCCACTGTTGTTGCCTTCTGTGGCAAAAAGACATTATAAAAATTAATGAATCCCAGAAATGCTTGTAATTCTGTTTTGTTTTGTGGTCTGGGGGCTTCTTTTATGGCTTTTATTTTCTTTTCAGTGGGGTGAATTCCTTCTTTGTCTATTAGGAACCCCAGGAATTCAACTTTCTTGGTGGCCAGCTGGCATTTTTCTTTTTTCACCTTGAGTCCCACCTCTTTAAATCTTTTTGGGACTTCCCTGAGGTGGCTTTCCAATTGGTTTTTCTTCTTAGTGGCTACCAGCACATCATCGAAGTAAGGTACCACCCTTTTAATTCCTTGTAAAAGAAGTTTCATCAGGCTTTGCAACACCCCTGGGGCCATGCTGACTCCAAATTGTAACCTGTTGCATTTAAATGCCCTCCTGTGAGTCACAATGGTTTGTGTCTCTGCTGTTTCGGAATCAACGGGAAATTGCTGGTATGCCTGCATCAGGTCAAGCTTCGCGAAGATTTTTCCTCCCCCCAGCAAATGTAATAGATGTTGCACCACTGGGATGGGGTATGCACTTTGTTGTAGCGCATGGTTAAGGGTGGCCTTATAGTCTCCACAGATTCATACAGAACCATCTGGCTTTATTGGGGTCACAATTGGGGTTTCCCACCTCGCGTGATCTATTAGTTTCAGTACCCCCTGTGCGATGAGCTTATCCAATTGCTCATTGATCTTTGGTTTGAGTGCAAATGGAACCCGCCATGCCTTTAACCGGATTGGTGCTATGTTTGGGTTCAAATTAAATGAAATAGGGGACCCTCGATACTTGCCTAACTTCCCATCAAAAACATCCTGGAAGTCTTTCATCAGGCTCTCCTCCCAGTCTGCCTTGGTGACGCTGTTTATGCCGGTCACTTCAAACCCCAGAGGTGCAAACCATTCTAGCCCCAGCAGGCTTGGGCGATCCCTGTCCACTATCGTCAATGGGAGGATTTCTGAGTGTTCCTTGAAGGTTATTTGAAAATGTCCAACTCCAACTACGGGGATCCTGTTCCCCTTCAAGGTCAGTCTTTGATTTTCTAGTTGTCTTCTTCGTATGCTGGGGATTAGTCATTTGATGGTGTTCCAGGATACCATTCACAGGTATGATCTGGAGTCCACTTCCAGGTTACACTGTTGGCCTTCAATGTTGACCTGTTACATGTACTTTACAGGCATCTGTCGTGCTTGAATGCCCAATTCTAATTGTCCGATGGGTCTCTTCCTTTTGGTAGAGTTCGCTGAGCCACTTATTTTTGCTTTCGCAGTTCCAACGGTTCCCTGTCTGTCTGTCTCTGGTCCTGAGGGGGGGGTGCTGTCTCATCACCTAGGGCTGTAGCTCTTTTTATTCCAGCAGACCCTAGCAATGTGTCCCCGTTTCTCGCAGATGTGGCAAATAGTGTCTAGAAAATGGCACTCGGATCAGGTAGATTTCCTCTGCACCCGGAGCATTGGAAACCTCACATGCATTCTCTCCTTTCTTGTCTGTACCATTTTGACTGGAGTCTATGTATCTCTTCCTCCTCATTGTCGGTCTCAGATAAGGACTCAACGTCCTCATGGTGTGCGGTAGTGGTGGTGGTCTTTTGGTTTCCCTCTTGTTTCCTTTCTTGGTGTTGGCCTGTTTCTGCCCATGTTTGCTGGGTCGCCACATTCATTTTCTCATGGTTGCTGCTGACTTCTTTGTGTCTTCAGCTGTGGTTGCCTCAGTGATGGCCTCAGTAATGGTGATGTTTGGCCGGGTCAGTTGTCAGCTGAGTAATGTGAGATCCCTCAGTCCCAGGACCACGAAGTCTCTTATGGCTTCATCCATATTGAGAAACTCACATGCACCACCAATGTTCCTCAGAGCCGCTACGAATTCCCCAACACACTGGTCTCCTTTGTCTCAGAATTCCATCCTCGTCGCCAGTGTTAGATCACGGGAAAAAGAGACTCGAGACCAGTGTGACTTTCAGCTCTTTATTTGGTTCCTTGCATCAGTTCTAACTGCAGAGCCACGGCAGCCTCTTTTATAGTGGCTGCTCACGGCTCGCTGCCAATGACAGCTTTTTGAATCTCCTGCCGATCTGGTGGGCCAATCACAAGGTGGCAATGCGAACCAATCAGGCTCGTGCTTTTGAACCAATCAGCAAGTGGAATTTATGGACCAATCAGAAAAGGGTATTTCAAGTATGTTAATATAGAATAATAGACATATAAGAATCATAGTGTTTGCTGGTTAAATTTTTATTTCTCTGGAATTATCATGAATAATGAAATATCAGGAGAAATAGATTTTGAAATTATGAGAATTCTTGGAAAATTATAGAAGTTGTAAGTTAAACTTATGAAATGTAAATTATCTATTGGTATCAATTTGACCTGTTTTAGCAGTTGGTTACTGCAATAAATAATAATCAAACATCTGTTTGATGTTATTGTGTAATTAAAACAAATATTACTCATTTCTTGTAAAAAAATTGTATGGAATTTTTATTTCTTTCATGTTCTAATGCTTTTATGGGGAAACCTCAAATTAAAAAAAACCCAATTGAGTGATAAAGAAATGTTGCAACATTCACAATGCATGTCCTGAGAAGTCAGTCATTGTTGATAGAAATGGCAAATCATTGTGCCTTTTGTGTCATGAATAGTAAACAGCATGTGCAATGTAAAAAGACATTTTGAAATAAACCATCACCGGTCTTTGGAAAAAAGAAAGGTGTACGATTCTCAGCAGCAATCAATCAAATTACTTCGTGAAATCCTTAAGAAGCAAGTTTCAAAAATGCTCATTCCGTAGCTCAGCATGGAAAGGCTTCACAGAAGGAGAATTTATGCAAGAAATTCTTTAAAAATGTGCACCTTTTTTGTTTCAAGGAATTCAAGATAAAAATGCTACTTTATTATTAAGCATATTTGATTTACCAGTTCAGCAGAAACACTATTATAGACAGAGCAAAGGCAATGATCTCTGACATAAAACATGAATTAAAAGGAGACTTAAATAATTGTTTTTTGTTTTTTTTATTTTGTCTTGAAACTACTGCTTTCACCTCCTCCACTCGGTGACTGTCATTCTAGATTTTCCAATGGCCAGACCACAAGAAGAAGAGCAGGTAAAGCTAGAAACACTCTCAACAAGCACATCAGAAAACAAGATTTGCAACTTTGCTTTTAAAATCCTCCATAAAAGTTGGGAAAAAAGGTTGGATTTGATAAGCTGTTTATGGAAGCTATTGAATATCCAGTAATGCTGCTTTAGGGCATTATCCATTTATCCACCAAGGGGATTGTAAGGATTCCAGCAGTTAGTCCAATTAAATCATGAGCCTTGAACCACATTCCCAAAACTAAAAAATATCTATTTGAAGGTAACATTCTACATGTTAGCATTTACCTGGGCGTGGCCAACTCTAAGATATGTAATTCACTGTCACCCTTGAACCTGCTTTTTCCCTCACCTCTCTGGGTGTATCATCCAATGAAAAACATCCATAGCCAAGAGTCATCAATCATGCTCTCCAATTAGATTTTTGCATGGCAGAAGCTTCAGTCATCTAATCAGTATTTGAAGAAAATATGAATGAAATGTACTTTTCGATTCCACACTGCTGTCTGCTCTTTGAAACTCACCCCCTTCTTTCTGTTGTCAATACAAAATGTTTTATGAGTTGACAGAGATGTTGTGTGCCAAAGCAGGATTTGCAAAACTGCAGGTAATCCTTGACTTACAACCATTCATTTAATGTTGTAAGTTACAACGGTGCTGAAAAAAAATGACTTATGACTATTTTTCACACTTACGCTCAACAACTGACTCATATTTATTATGGTTGACTCATATTTATGATGGTTTCAGGATCATGTGGTCACCTTTTGCGACCTTCTGACAAACAAAGTAAATGAGGAAACCAGATTCACTTGACAAGCATGTTATTAATTTAACAATTGCAGTGGTTCACTTAACAATTGTACCAGGAAAGTCACAAAGTTCACATAAAAAGCTTTTTCGCTGAACAACATCAATTTATGGCTCAATTATGGTCATAAGTTGAGGACTAGGATAGAATAGTAAGTCAAGGATAGGATGAAATTACAGTTGTAGCAAAATTAGTACATTTAGTAACTGCTCAACTCCTACGAAATGAAGATTTTCTGCACTATTGTAGGATGTTGAATCAACTTACAGTGAACTGCTGATGCACAACAATGAAAGTCAAGAAAAAGTCTTCAAAAGATTTATGGAGTGCTAGGAATAAATTTATACATGGAGAATAAAAAAAAATGGAACATCTTCCTCAACTCAGTGATTGTACATGGGTCAGTGCACTGATATTTTTCACAGACCTCCCAGTTCACATGAGTGAAATTGAATTTAAAGTAACAAGGTTTGGGCCAAAGTCTTGATGTTATGTTAGGATACATCAAAGTCTTTGAAATTAAACCTCAAATTTTCAAATGAGATGATGGGGACTAAAACCTATAAGTATTTTCCTTGACTAAGGTCATCTCTGATGTGCAAAATGAAATGGAGCCTTTGCATATAATGTACCAGCACATTTTAAAGTCAATAATTGGTCGATTTACTGAAAGATATAATCGATTCAGAAGTTTAGGACAGACATTATTACATGATGTATCTCGATGTAGTTGACATTATTATTATGAAATTAAATGATTTCCAATGGCAACAAATTGAAGGATTCGAGCTGCAGATAGAGTTACGAATTAGCTTCTGGAGTCAAATTTTGTTTCACTTGAGGTCTCAATTTGAGGATCTGGAAAGAAATTGCCTGTAGAATGAAGATTGCCACTATAAAGAAGAAATTTTGAATGCTTGAATTCAAGAAACTTTTAGCACCCTTAAAATCTAACTTGCTTATATATTAAAAGTGATTTTGGGGCCTTTTGGTCACTCCTTTAGCCCAATGCATGTGTCTGAATATTCAAGCTCCTTCTTTTGGGCCAGAATGATGTTTAAATGTGAGTAGAGTGCACTGATGATGCACCTAGTTACCTAGTTTACCTAGTTGGGTAATGAAAAGTCTGTAAGAAAATATTCAAGTTCATAGAGTACCAAGGACCCCCACAGTTCAACCTAATAAAGGCGAATATTTGTAGCTCAGGGTTGAAATGAGGAATCCTTGGTATTATCTGAGCTTGACTGTTTCAGAGAACATCAAGGATCGGTCATACAAACATTCTGTTCTATAGATATTTAAATTAAATCACTGCCTCCAAATTTCAAAGAACTTTCACATTAGCATGATTAACTGTCCTTTGGAGCTATTCTCAAGGCCAAACATTTAAAAAAATCCTCACAAGCTGAAATTATGCCCTTGTTGAAAAGGACCTGTTGGAACTAGAATCTGTTTCTTATTTTTTGTGTCCTGTATAAGGATACAAAGGCTTGTTTCCCAGCTTCTCCTGGATGAAAAACCTTTACAATTCTGATTTATTTCACACACAATTGCTCTTTCCTGTTGATATAATTCTGTTTCCTTGAATGTAGAAAAACTTACATTATAGTGCTTATAGGTCATAAATACATTGATGATTGAGCCAGAAATTTATGCTTCCATTTGGCTGTACTTAAACAGGCACCATATCTGTAAGGTCTTGCCTTAGCAGTCCCCTCAAGAAAGGAGAACTCTTGAGACTTCAAGTTTGCAAGGCTTCGGCGGTGGCAGGAATCCGCAATTGTGCGCGGTTTCTGCTGCGCTCGCCACTGGAGTGCCCTCGATCCAGCTGGATTTGGATGCTATAGTTACCCTGTAGAGGTAACTGAAGATAGGGGATGGCCACTACAAAGAAGTTTTCATCCGGGTAAGAATGTGCAGGAGGAAGTTGAGAAAGTGAAAGGTTTTGGCTAACCGGGATAATAAGTAACATTTAAATACCCTGGAATTTAAACTTCATTAAAGATACATCATTCCCGATGAAGATGGAAAAAGCGTTGAATGAAAGTTAAAAGGGAAAGTTCATTTTTTCTCACTCTTCTTCCTTACAGTGATAGCAAATGAATGGAGAAATCAGAAAAACCCATTTTGGCATCAGCAGGTAATCTTGAAAACTAAAGCCAAGGGGACAATAAAGATTTCTGAGCATCAGGGGAAAAAAAAAGAGAACTCTTTTTTGCTATAAGTGGGAAGGGAGAGAAAAACAACAAATATTAAGATTTTGTTGGAAGAGGCTGCTTAGAATTTATAAGATCAGAGCTAAACTGTAACAAGACTTCTAAAAGATATATTTTAATTGGAGCTTTGTCACTGAACTATAACTCCAGGAAGAGAAAGTATAAAAAGAAGAATGTGCTAAATGAAACAGTCTGTGTATATTTGGACTGCTTGGTGACTTCGGGACTTTTGGAAATCATCATTTGAAAGACTAAAAATATTTGGGTTGTATAAAAAAAACTTTTTACAATGGCACTACTTGTTGATGAACTGAAAATAGAATTTAAAAAGCTAAAAGAAGAGGAACAATTAGGGAAGGGCTCTTCTGGAACTGTTTTCCATTTTTTAGAAATGATGATTTCTACCTACCAGAAACTACAAGAAGAAGAAGATTGGGATGAAGAAGAAGCCATCTTTAATGAACAAACAACTTTAGCTGGAGAAGAAAAAGGAAAGAGGGGAAAGAGAATGGAGAATTTAAGATTTTAAAAAACAACCAAAAAAGGGAAAAATAAGGTGAAAAATCGTTACAATGTAGGAAAGCAACAGAAAAGAGGAATACAGAAGAAGGTGGAGATTAAGAAAGTGGAGATTAAGAGACAAGGGGATAAAAAGGCAGGATTGGAGAAGAAAGGAAGGGAAAAAGGGAAGAGAAGTTACAAAGGTTTAAAACAAGATGTAAAGAAACAAGATTTATTCAGAGATAGTGAGTAAAAATATGATTAAAAAAGAGACTGCAAAAGTACATAAGATTGTATTGTTGTATTTATATTTGAAATAATGCTAGAAAACTGGACTTAATAATAGAGCTTAATTTGCTATGGATTATTGTTTTAATTATGTTATAAATTTATTACTTTTTTATTTTATAATATAGTATGTAGCTTTAGAACGTACTAAGCAGAATCAGAATGAAAAGTATATAATATTTTAAGTGTTATATTTAGGGGAAAGATTTAAAGGCGTCATACTTCAATCAGTGATTACAGGAGAAATTTTGTGTTAATGAGAAAAGATAATAGAAAATTGAAATATAACAGACAAAAGATATACGCATAATGATATAAATTGAGATGAAATAAATAAAATAGAATTAAGAGAGTGAAAAGAGGGGAGAAGCTATATAGAAAATGTTGAATGGTAAAGAAGATATGAAATGGGATAAAAAGTGAGCATGAATTTGAATTTATCTCTGTATAAAAAGATGTAACCCAGGAAGCCGCTTTCCAAAAAGAAGTTTTATGTTTTTATGTTTTGTGTTTTGTTTGTGTATGTTTGTTTATTGAAAATCAATAAAAAAAATTCAAAAAAAAAAAAAGAAAGAAAGCAGAACTCTTGAAACAGGTAGCATTTCAAAAGGAATTTTTATTGGGTGTGATAGCAAAGAGAATAGGCAGGATCTGAAGTTCCTGTGCTAAGACATTAGGCTACAAGTTATTCATTCAAACCCCTTTCCACTGCTCAGTCCTACATGAGCCAATCACCAGGTGTTGAGTTGCTTCAGGCTAAGAAGGTGATAAGAAGCTGTTCTCAGATGCCACACTCTCATCTTCTTCATAGCAGAGACAAAACAGATAGCCCCAAGCACATCCCTCCCCCTACCCTTTCCCAGGTCATAAAAATACCAAGCCCCCCTCCTTCCTCCTGTAGGGATCTATGGGGACCTGATAATATCATTGTTTTGGTAACTTTGTTAACCTCAACAGTCCTGAGCATTTTATAACATCGTATAGTCGTACAACTTGACCCATCTCTGGATTTGTTTAAGCTTTCGGTAAAAACATACTAACATAGAAATACAAAACCACTATAGGATCTTTCAGGAAGTGAGATACTACTGTGTACAGGAACGTTGCAGCAGGAATTTTGCAAGACTTAATATAAGATGGAGTGAGGCAGTCCACTCAGGCAGCCCATCTGGTTACTGGTTATGTAGGCAGCTGTTGCAATGCAATATGAGCAGAACTACATCTGCCACCCAGCATGCTACCTGATCTTAAATTAGTCTCTTGATTGAAGACTGTATTCTTCTATTAATTCTGAAATAGATTCTACTGCTGTTTAATTAACTTTCATGAAGAAGCTACGTCATCCTGACTTTTTCTTCAAGAAGCAAATGTGTACTGTATGGTGTAAATGTGTTGCAAAGTAACACATTTGCTAAGGAACCAAGTGGGAGTCAAGGCTGGTAAATGGGTCGTTTTAATTTATTTATTACTTATTAAATTTATATGCCACCCATCCCACTGTCAAGCAACTCTGGGCAGCTTGCTGCATCATAAAAGGAGGTACATCCCATTAAAATATTACATATTAAGCTAAGATTAAATAACTTACAAATCAAAACATAATGGAGTGGAGTTGGGATCTTTCTCCTCGTTCACCAAAAATATCCAGTGTGGAAAGATATAGAGCCAGTTTCTGAGGGTCTTTCAGTAGGACAAGAGGGTGAGTTTGGATGTTACTCTAGGGGACATGATGTTCCAGAGGATAGGAGCCACAGCAGAAAAGACTCTTCTCCTGGACCTACCAGCAAGAATTCCTTGGCCAATGGGGTCCACAGTATGCCCCTTCTGTCAGAATGAGTAGAGCAAGCCAATCCCATTGAAATGAGTCAATTCATCAGGTAGCCTGGATTCATGTCAGAAAGGGTTGTGCTAATTCTATGGTGATGTGATGATTTGGATTAAAAGTGACTGACCAGAAGGTCTAAGACAACTCATTGCAGCTGGCTCACTCGGTTGGCTTGCACTGGCCAACTTGATGTCGGACAACTTGACACACACAACATGCTGAAGAAATGGTGGAATAGAATCATTAAAAAAAGGACATTATAGAAGGGGAAAAAATGAAATGTGAATGACCAAAAAATAAAAAAAAATGTTGAAGAAACAGTGGTGGATAACAGTATAGTTCACTCATATTGAATTGTGTCATGGCAAGTTGTTCCATGGTGAGTTGGCCACATCAAGTGCTCCCATGTCAAGTTGGCCAGGATGAGTTGGCTGGGATGACTCTGCCAGAATGAGATGTTCATGGCAAGACAACTGCAGCATGTTGTCCCATTCTGGCAGATGGAAGCAGATGACTTTTGTCTAAATCTGCTGGGAAGAGTTCAGGAGAGTTGAAGAGGTGATCTATCATGGTTTAAGCTCTCTTTTGTAGATCTAACATGAGATCCAGCTTGTTATATGTATCCAAAATTATATTGCTAGCTTTTTGGAATATATGGCAAAGAAGCATAAAGAGAAAGAAGAGATTTATTAAGCAACAGATCAGATAAAGCCAAGCAAATTATGTTGACTGTTAATAAGCTATGTTCAATATAGTTGCTCAAAACCTGATTTCCATATCCAGGCTTCCTTATCAACTTGGTAAGCTTTTGTCTATACTTTAAATTCAAATGGCTTTATTGCTCCTGATTAACTATTACATTTTGCTTAGTATAAAAAATTAGATGCATTTCATATTATAAGGAAAGAAAACTTGGTTGAGCTAAATAAATAATTACAATTGTGATCTAAAGGGAAGGTGACTTATTTCCAGCATTATTTACAGGAAAATCCATCACTATGACATCTTATTTGTAACAAAATACTCTAATCTACATTTTCTATGCAATGTGGAATAGAACATTTATTGTTGACAACAACAAAAATAATGTAAGTCTAGTTTGATGTTGCATGGATATTGGGTAGATTGTCATCCTGGAGATGTTTTAAACCAGTTAATTCCATCAAGTAGAAAATCTGGAAGTAGTAGCTGAAAATACATGGAGGATACAAAAATACCAATGCTGGTGTTGAACATAGTTGAATGAAAGGGTTAAACAGTCTGATACCCTCCATATATTTTGACTATAGAAACCCCCAGAAAAATATTGCAGAAAAAAATAGATATTAAAATTATACAATAGATTATACAATTTGTGTCAAATACATAATAGCTGCACTTTGTGTCCAGTGCAACATAGCTTGCAAAAAATGTGTATCCAGTAAAACCTCAATTTTATGAACCCCTGTGTAGTGGATTTGAGATACAATGGACAAAATATTTCTTTGCATTGCACTCCAAACAATGAGCAAAGTTCAAAGGCATTTTCAAAGCTGTCCATTTAACTAATTAGAAAGTTTACATCATTCTGATCAACTTCTGCCATTTGCAAACTTACACAAGTTATATTTAGCATGTCTGTCATGTACATTTTGATTTAACAAACATTTAGCTCTAATTGACCCCAAACATTCCAAGCAGGGATGTCATTGTATTAAATATGCACTGTTTTTAAAAATATCAGAAATGATATTAAATCAAAATGAGGGAAAAAAGCCTGGAAATACACCAAATGCATAAAAATCAAAAGTTGTGATTTAAGTTGCTTCTTGTTTCATTTTTCTTTCCAAATTTGTTCTTGGGTTTGGCAATTATAAAACTAGAAATGTTATGTTCCCAGGATAGGTCAAAACCACATGTGATATTCAGCAGATTCTGGCCAGTTCTGAAAAAACTGGTAGTGGAAATTTTGTGTAATTTGGAGAATCAGCAAATAGCACCTCCGACTGGCCTTACCCCCATCTATTCTCTGTCTCCCAAGTTCCAGCTGATCACCTGGGTCTTCTTTTGTTGCCCTGCACAGGAGAATGGAGCTGGAAAGCAGGTTAGTGGAGTGGGGAGGGAATGGGATTTTGCAATAATCTTCCCCCAGGTATGGGGAGAGAATGGGGATTTTATAGTATCCTTCCCTTGCCATGCCCATCAAGCCATGCCCACCAAGCCACACTCACAGAACCGGTAGTAAAAAATTTTGAATCCCACCACTGGTCAAAACAAAGTTTCTCAACCCTGGCAATTTGAAGATGGGTGGAATTCAAGCTGGCTGGGAATTCTGGGAATTGGAGTCCATCCATCTTCAAGCTGCTACAGTTGAGAAACAGTGATTTTGTTTTTTTTTTTAAAAAGCAACTTGGTCAATCAAATGTAAGAAAGAAAACCGAACACTGCACAATACAAAGGACACCCTTAAAGGAAAAATGGAAAATATGAAAAAGAAAACTGTAACTTTGGTGGTCTTAAAGGGATTATCTTAAACCCCTTCTTATTTATTAGAAATGTAGCCTCACATTTCTGAATGAACATTTTTAGGAATCTGGTTGATGTTGTATTTAACATAGAAAATTCTTATTTCTGCAAAATTGGGATTTTGTGGAACATTGCAATGGTAATAATTTTGCATTTGTAACTTGGGAAGAAATCTATATATTAGAATTATATAAAAGTAGAGATGCTTCATCAAGAGATACTACTGTTATTCACATCCTTGCTGCTAAAAATATATAAGCGTCTTTTTCCTTGGCCAAAAAGATTGGAAGAACTATTTCACAGAATCTCTTCACTGCTATTTCCATTACAGGTAGTCCTTGACTAAATACAACTTTTTGTCACTAAGTGAGACAGTTAAGTGAGTTTTGCCCCATTTTAAGACCTCTCCTGCCACAGTTGTTAAGTGACTCACTGCACTTGTTGAATTAGGACTATGGTGGTTCTGAATCTAGTTTTCCCACTGATTTTGCCTGTCAGAAGTTGCAAAAGGCAATCACATGGGACACTGCAACCATCAAAAATAGGGAGTCAGTTGCCAAGCATCTGGATTTTGATCACGTGACCCATGGAGATGCTGTAATGATTGTATGTCTGAAAAACAGTCATAAGTCATGTTGTAACATCGAACAGTCACTGAGTTAAGGCCGTGTCACACTGCCCAACGGATGCAAAGAGGACACAACGGAAGAGAAAAATGTTACATCCGTTGTATCCGCGCTCAAAAGGGGCTAAAATTTGCATAATTGGAGCAGATGAAACGGACGCGGGGAGGACACAGGGCGGATGCAAAGCGGATGCGGAACGGAAGCCCAGCGGATGCAGAACGGATGGCGCGTTCGCAGGGCTTCCGGGGGGTCTCAGGAGAGCGGACACAGAACAGAAAAAACGGATACAGAACGGATGCACAGCGGATGAAGCGGATGCACAGCGGAAGCCTAGGGGATGCACAGCGGAAGCAGAACGGATGCCGCGCATTAATTGTGCATGCGGGGGGGGATGCATTGCGCAAGTCCCCTGGATATAAAGGGAAGCTGCTCGCGTGTGGCCAGCATTCCGAGGAAAGACCTGCTGCTGGACACTTTGAGTTCCTTGCCTGGCCTGCCTGGCCTGCCTGCATGCCAGCCTCCCAGCCTGCCTCCCAGCCTCCTGGGCAGCCTCCCTGCCAGCCTGCTTTCCAGCCTCCGTTTCAGCCTTGCTGGCAGCCTGCATTCCAGCCTCCCTGCCAGCCTCCCTGCCAGCCTGCCTTCCAGCCTCCCTGCCAGCATTGCTGACAGCCTGCCTTCCAGCCTCCCTGCCAGCCAGTCTGCCTGCCAGCCTTGGTGCCTGCTTTCCTGCCAGGCTTCCTGCCAGGCTTCCTGCCAGGCTTCCTGCCAGGCTTCCTGCCAGCCTTGGTGCCAGGCTTCCTGCCAGCCTTGGTGCCAGCCTTGGTGCCAGGCTTCCTGCCAGCCTTGGTGCCAGCCAGCCTTCCTGCCAGCCTCCCTGCCAGCCAGCAACCCCACAACCATGGGGAAGAAGTGAAGGGCTCAGCAACCTGCCGCGATCCCTGGCAAGAGGGACAGGGCCACCCTCCCGCCCCATGTCCGTGACTCTGCTTCTGCTGGGGCTTCTGCTGCTTGGGCTTGCTCTTCACTTGCTGGAGCTTCTGCTGTGGCTGCTCCTGGCAGTGGTGCTTCTGCTGCGCACTCTGCTGAAGCTGCTCCTGGTCCTGCTGGTCCTCCTCGTTCTGCTCGTGCTCCTGGTCTTGCTGGTCCTGCTGCTGGTGCTTACTCTGCTGCTGCTCATCCTGGTCTTGCTGCTGCTACTGCTGCTGCTGCTGCTGCTGCTGATGATGATGATGATTCTGATTCTGATTCTGATTCTGATCCTGCTGGTGATTCTGCTGCTGCTGCTGCTGCTGATGATGATGATGATGATGATGCTGATTATGATCCTGCTGGTGATGTTTCTGATGATGATGATTCTGCTGCTGCTGCTGCTGCTGTTGCTGCTGCTGTTGCTGTGGAGGAGCAGCCCCTACAACCTCGAAGTCCCTCTGATGAGGGCCCATATGGCCCTGCCAGAGGGAGGAAGAGTCGTTCGCATCAACGGGAGAGGAGGCAGTACTTTATTGAGGAGGCGCACGAGGATGAGGTGCTGGAGTGTCTGAGAGAGAATGACTATCTGTGGCAGAAGGGACACCGGCTGTACAGGGACACCAAGCGGAAGCAGGATGCTTGGAGAGAGAGGGCGGAGAGTCTGGGCTACACTTCGGAGGTGCTACTCGGCTGGTGGAAACATATGCACACCTGGTATGGGAAGATGCACCGCAAAAAATCTGGCCAGGCCGCAGTCAAGCTGACGGACAGAGAGAACTACGTCATGGCCAGGTGCAGCTTCCTGGAGGGTGAGATCCGCCACCGAGCAGCACCAGGAGCCCATCTGTCTACCCTCACTCTCAGGCAGCCTGCTGCGATCCAGTCCTCTTCCAGCCGAGAGTCAGTCCCTGTCTCCAGGCAGGTTTCGGTGGAGCGTGCCATGGCGGAGAACCCCCAGGCAGGTGTTGAAAGCTTGGTGGAGAGCAAGGAGGACTCCTTGGTGTGGTGGGAGAAAGGAAACATCGAGTCCACCGCTGCCGAAGTCCCATCCACCCACACCGCCGCCTCCACAGGAAGAGCAGGAGAGCCAGACCGCAGGAGGGGTCCTGGTGCCACAAGGTCCTGGTGGAGATCAGGGACACCATCCGCACCAGCATAGGTCTCCTCTCTCAGCTGGTCCCCATCGAATCCTCCTCCTCCAACCGCAAGCCCTTCCTTAATTATTTGAACCAGACCCTGAAGGAGATGCCGGATCCCCAGTACCAGCTGGTGAAGGAGAGGATCTCCACGCTGATTAACAACCCTCCAGACCCAGAGGAACCTGCTACCACCCAGTCCAGGTCTGCTCCTCCACCTCAGGTGATGTCCCTCCCATACCAAGGCTTCCTACACCCCCTCACCTACCAGGGCTACAGCTACCCCGAGGTCCAGCAGCACAGGAAGCAGCCCTTCCCAGGCCAGGCACAGAGTCATTGGGTGGCACTGTTGCCAGCTATTCCACTGATGCCACCGATGCCACCCACGCCAATGATGCCACCGACGACATCGATGCCAGCCATGCCACAGATGCCACCCACGCCACTCCTCAGCTCGCTGCACAGCAGGCAGTCCCACTACACTACTCCTTCCTCCATCCCACAGCCAAGCCCGGCTTCAGTACATCTGTCCTCAGTACTGGGGCTGACACCCCATTGCATGGAGGAAGGACCTCTCAGCATCGCGGGGATGAGCCAGCTGTCCGACACCTTTCTGAACACACCGTCCCCTGTTGTCCTCTCGGGGCCAGGCACTCCATCAGCACCTCAGACCAGCACTGCAGCAGCACCCACCTCCAGAGCACCTGCACCCTAAAAATTAGACTGGGCACACACCTCCGAGTGACCAAGCGGAGTACCAGAGACTGGCTGTCTGGATATTTTTGGACTTTATTTGGACACTTGACTTGGTTCATGTTTACTTTTCAAGTTGTTATTAATAAAGTTTATCTTTGTTTCACACGCTTGCTTCATTATTTTTTTTCTATAAAGTCTGGGTGGAAACTTTTAGAAATGGTTTAGCCTTTGCATGCTTGTGGGATGGGTAAGGATAGCTGTGGGATGGGCAGGGATACCTTTGGGATGGGTTAAGATAGCTGTGGGATGGGTAGGGATACCTTTGGGATGGGTTAAGATAGCTATGGAATGGGCAGGGATACCTTTGGGTTAAGATAGCTGTGGGATGGGCAGGGATACCTTTGGGATGGGTTAAGATAGCTGTGGGATGGGAAGGGATACCTGTGGGATGGGTTAAGATAGCTATGGGATGGGCAGGGATACCTGTGGGATGGGTTAAGATAGCTGTGGGATAGATAAATCTCCAGTGGAAGCATAGTGGGATTGTATGGTCCACCCTCCCAGGTGCCAACCCTTCGGCCCTTATCAATTACAATGAAAACATTGATCCACACATGTCAACATAAACACAACTCTTTATTAAACACCCTGTTCATTGTAGGCCAACCAAACATACATGGCCCAATCTCATCCGTGTGATGAGACAGGCTGAAGGAAGCATCCATTAAGCATCTATCATCCTGTCTTGCCACTCCACTGCTCCAGCTGGGGAGTTGCACCAGTCTTTCAGAAGGTTGCGCTGCTTCTTCGCCTCATGTGAGGCTCTGTTGAGGCCTTGCACATCCTCAGTGTCGATCAGGTTTTGCCCTTGCCTCTATTCCCCAGGCTCCATGTCCCCATTGCCTTGCTGGAGGTCCACGAGCCTGTTCTGCAAGACTGGGTAGCGGGTGCGCATGAGATTGTGCAGGATGCAGAAAACTTCCACGATCATCCTCATGCTCTGTGGGCGATGCTGCATGGTGTTGAGAAGTGCCTGGAACCTGTTGGAAGCCCACCATGAGGTTGCTTTCCAGCCCCTCCTTGAGGTGACTGTCGTTGTATACCTGGGCATCGGAAGATGAGCCATTGCCTGAAACATCGATGTACATGAACTTGTAGTCAGCATCAACCATGGCGAAGAGGATGATGCTGAAGAAGCCCTTGTAGTTGAAATAAGTGGACCCTGAGTTGGCTGGAACCTTTCAGGCCACGTGCTTGCCATCAATGGCTCCAACGGTGTGGGGTAAGTTCCACTTCTGATACCACTGCTCTGCAAATTTCTTCCATCCTTCTTCAGTGGTGGGGCACTGGAGGAGCTCCTCCCTGTATTCTTCGAGGATGGCCCACACCACTTCTCTGACAACAAAGCTGATGGTGCTGGGTGGCACCCTCCAGCCGTACTGCATGCTCCTGTAGGGGGTCCCTGAGGCCAGGTGGCGCAGAGTGAGTGCCACCCTGAGCCCAGGTTCCAGGCTGGGTGGGAAGTTGGTTTTTGTCTTGCTCAACCTGGGTGTCAGGCACTGCAGAAGTTCGTCAAACATGGCTGGAGGCATATTCATGAAGTTCTGGAACACACGAGTTTCTTCGCTCCTGAGCTCCACCATCAGCTTGTCGTAAAGTTGGTACTGTGCTCTTCTGGCTAACCATCTATGGACCCAGACTTTTTTTGGGTGCCTCCTTTTCTTGCCATAGTAGAGTTCACAGAGACTGTTGATGGTTTCACAGTGATGCAGAAGGATGTTGGCTGCCAAAAGGATTTTGTCGCAATCCATGCTGGAGATGACTGGATGCTGTGGAAGAGGAAGAGGCAGATGAAGGCTGCAGAGGTCTGCACCGCTGGGCTGCTGGTCTGAAAGTGCGATGCAGATGAGTTGCTCCACCTTTTTATAGGCAGTATATGTGTCCCTTTGCATCCTCTAGGCATCCTCCAGGCATCCTCCAGGCATCCTCTAGGCATCCTTAATATCCGAGATAGGTCCCCTCTACGAACGTTTTTTCCATTTTAAACGCTTTGTTTCCATTCTGCATCCGTTCTGCATCCGTTCTGCACCTGTTCCACTTCCTCCCTGCGTCCGTTTACCGCTGGAGTGGATGGAGTTGCGCGGATGTGCAGCGGATGCCTAGCGGATATAGCAGATGTGTAACGGATGTGTAACAGATGCGTAGCGGATGCGTAGCGGATGCAGAATGGATGAACTGGATACATTTTCTGCGCAAAAGTTTTAGGCAGCCTAAAACTTTTGGAGCGGATGAAACGTCAATAAACGGATGCTGGACGGATTGAGAGGAAGCCAAAGGGAGGCAGTAAGTACATCGCATTTTAGAACGGATGCAAGATTTTTTTTCCGTTTTGCTTCCTCTTTGCATCCGTTTTTGCAGTGTGACAGGGCCTTTAACTGTTGAGGACTACCTGTATTTGAATGGCAGAAACACTCCTGGTTTTCTGATTTAAATCCTTTCATTTGATGGCATTTTGGCATTTGATTTTG
Source organism: Laticauda colubrina (assembly GCA_015471245.1). Classification (NCBI taxonomy): domain Eukaryota; kingdom Metazoa; phylum Chordata; class Lepidosauria; order Squamata; family Elapidae; genus Laticauda; species Laticauda colubrina. The sequence continues at coordinate 22,979,305 of BLBF01000007.1, forward strand.
TTCTTGACTTCCTCCTAGGCTTTGTCTAAGGAAAATGGAAGCTGCTGTTGAAAAATGATTGTAAGTATTCATTTTTAAAAAGTTACAAAGGGGACTTTAAAAAAAAATAGAGAATTAACAAAAGATGTTGAGGTTAAAAGAGCTGTCATTTTTCAGTGACATATCAGTTAATCAGTTTTATTTGTCAGTGGAAGGCAATGGGAAATACTCAACCAAGTAACATTTTTTAAAAAAAATGCAGCACAGCTTTACTGTTTCTATGTTGCCCTTTGAAACTGAACCGAGAGAGAACTTTACCTCAAGACATTACAAGACAGGCAGGTTTAAGTGGCCGTTTACTAAGCATTTGGGGGAGATGGTTTCTAAAATGACAGTGCTACCATCCATGTTATTTAAATCTGCCTGCTTTTAATTTCATTATTTTTAAAGGTCAAATTAAGGAAGCCTCTTCTGTATATCCTGGGAACAGCTTGAGCTGGAGTGGTTGAACTATTGAATTAGGATCCAGATGACCTCAGTTTTGTGGTTATTCCTGGAGCTGGTAATTCCTTCTCTTCCAACCTATTGCGGAGTCAGAGGTAAAATATCAAAAGTAAGCTCACATCATCCTGGGACAAACTCTGGCCCTTTCATACATGTATGCAGTGCCACAACACATTAAAAAAGGGGATGACCATCTATCCCAATGTTTTGATATTCCTTTTGTCATTTTCCCCTTCACACCCTCACCTTCAAAGAGGTCTCTGCTCAACATTTTCTGTTGTGGGAACTTCAGTGGAGGATGGAATGGAATAGAATAGAATAGAATAGAATAGAATAGAATAGAATAGAATAGAATAGAATAGAATAGAATAGAATTCTTTATTGGCCATGTGTAATTGGACACACAAGGAATTTGTCTTTGGTGCATATGTTCTCATTGTACATAAAGAAAAAATAAAATATATTCATCAAGTATCATAAGATATAACACTTAGTGATGATCATAGGTTACTAATAAGCAATCAAATCATACTAGGAAACAAATAAAACAATATCAGTTGTAATGATACAAGCAACATGGTTATAGTCATAAGTGGGAAGAGATAGGTGATAGGAAGGATGAGAATAATAATAATACAGTCTTACTAAATAATTTGACAGTGTTGTGGGAATTAGTTGTTCAGCAGAGTGATGGCATTTGGGGAGGTGGGGGGAATTATGTATATGCTACAGAAAAGCAAAATACAGATCAGGTATATGAATGCACATTTTTTGGACAGATCAAACCAGCTAACAGGCAGATGAAAAAAATGAGTGGCCACTTACATTTTGGAGTGGAGGAGAATGTTTAAAGAGAAGGAGAAAAGGGTTGCTTTCATTCTGGGAAAGTGCCATCATCGTAATTAATAATTGCTGATAAGAAAGACCCCCAAAAAGTCTGGATAATGGACGTGGCAGTACCTAAAGACAACAAAATAGAAGAGAAGGAACTGGAAAAAATAATAACATAGAAAGAACCACAAATAGAAATAGAACAACTGTGGCAAAAGAAAACAAAAGTAGTACTAATAGTAATAAGCGCTTTGGATGCAATCCCAAAATAACTGGGACATCACTTGAACACCATCGGCATTGACAAATTCACCACCAGTCAATTGCAAAAAGCAACTTTATTTGGGCCAGCTTACATCCTGCAATTGTACCTATAACACCATCAAATATCCACATCTGCCTATCCCAGGTCCTTGGGAAGGACTCAATAGGTAGACAAAAATGTCAAATCCACTGGTCAAATCCAGTGTCAAATCCAATAGGTTGACAAAAATATCAAATCCAACTGGATTTGATATTTTTGTGGCTGAGTATGTGACAAACCAAAATAAAATGGGGAATTTATAAAGCAGTATGGATATACCATCCTTTTGTTTATCCTACCATGCTCCACATCCAGATTTATGAATGTAAGGTTTTCTGTTAACTCCACTGAAAATGTAATTACAATCTGGCAGCTCCACCAACCTTCTCACAGTGCCTGTGCCCTTCATTGCTGGATTGTCAAGGGACTGAAAAAATGACAGGCATTCCTTCCTGAACAAACAAATACTGCAGGCATGTGAAAGCAAAACTACTTGCAGGAAATGTGTGTAAATTTCTTCTACAACAACAACAGCTCAAGAAGAAACATGGCACCATTGCTAAGAACAAATTAATGAACAAAATCTGCCTATAAACCTTCTGTGAGCTGTGAAACAACAAAAGGGAGGTTTTGCTGAATACGTTATTTGTCATCTATTATTTATTCACTTACAGTTCACTTCTGTTGCCAAAAGGCTTGCCTTACAGTGATCATTTTATGGAGGGGAGAAACATAGGGACTGGATCATTTTCATGGTTCCTGGGGCATATTGGATTTCTACCTGGGTTCTTCCTGGTCTTCTGTAAAGATAAGCTTTTCCATCATTTATGTTCTTCTGTTCATGAGAAAGAAATTATTAGCCATGGACGCCAAACAGGTAATATGAGATTTATGAAGATTCTAATGCTGGACTTACTTACCATCATGTTTCTTCAACAATACGGCCTCCCCCAATACGAAGTCCCAGCATGCTTGAAAGGCATAAAATCAAATTAAGCCCTTCCCCCCAAATTAAGGCCTATATTAAACATGTGAAATGGGGGGGAATGGTGGGGGGGGCTTGCCCGGTATTGAGGTAATTCCCCATTAGGAGAATGAGCGCATACAGGAAGACGTATAGAGAGTAGTGTTGGAATAATACACACTCAGTACACAGATACACTGTACAGTTAATGTAGGTTTTTACTTCCAGAAAGGTTGAAGCAAAGTCCAAAATAAGCAGTCCAAAAGTCATTCACAGGTTAATCAGTCAGTTTTTCAATATTCCAGTAACAAAGTCCACTGTCAAAACAGTTAAGTATCAGACTTACATTAAATCCAGTAATATCAGTCAATTAGGAAAAATGGAGCAACAGCAATACTTTCCAACAGAAGGAAATAAAGATACATTCTCTTCTCTTCTGAGACTCAGACAAAGACAAACCAGGTTTCTGGCTCCATCTTATGGCCGTTTGAGAAACCACACCCAATTGCATGCTCTTGCATTCCCTTAAAAAGACAGCATTAAAATGTTTATCCTGGTTTATATATTTCTAACCCAAATACCTGTTAGGTGTTTCATATTCCTAACATTCTCCCCTTCTGGGTAAGATAATATATACAACCTTACATTCTTAGTTCATAATCTTCACAGCATGCCTTATGCTTTATAGACCGTTGGGCCTTTGTAAAATGATCTGCTATATTGTTTTCTGACATACAGTATTCTAGCTTAATCATCTTACTTTGCGCACATTGTCTCACATTTAAATATCCTAAATCAGTGTGTTTAGTTCTTGTTTTAACAGCAGTATTTGAAGCCATCTGTATTGCTGATTGGTTATCTTCGTAAACAACAATAGGATCTGTTACATTAATTCCCATATCAATTAATAATTGCTTATACAAAACTAAATCTGTACATGGTAAAGACAAACATCAGAATTTAGCCTCCATTGTTGACAAACTTAGATGTTTTTGTCTAATAGATCTCCATCCAATCAATGCTTTTCCCAATAATACAGCAGTACCCGATGTAGATTTTCGTGTATTTATGTCTGTAGCAAAACTTGCATCAGCATATGCAGTCAAATTCAGTTCATCTTTTGGCTCCAAATACAATGCATGATGCATTGCCTGTTTCAGATATCTTAACACATGTTTAGCAGCTTGCCAGTATCTTTCAGTGGGCTCAGCATTAAAGCTCGCTAATTGATTAACACTGTATGCAATATTTGGCCTTGACCAATTACTGAGATAAGATAAACTACCAATCAAGGACTGATAAATGTTCTTATCAAAAACAGGACTTTGAACATCATGATGGCTAAACTCCTGGCTTATTGGTGTCTTAGCCAGCTTACAAAGTTCCATTTTATAACTTTTTAGTAATTGGTTAATTTTATCTGCCTTTGAGATCTTGTATCCTCCCCTAGTTCTATCTATCTTCAAACCAAGATATTGTCTAATTTCTCCTAACTGTTTAATCTTAAATTTCTGTTCCAATAGTGAAATTATCTCAGTAGCTTCTTGTTCAGTTTTGGTGATGAATGCTATGTCATCAGTAAACAATAGCAATAATGACACTACACCATCACTTTCTCTTTTAAACAAACATGGATCAGCCATGCCAGCTACAAAGCCTATCTTAGTTAATTCTTTAACAATACATTGGATCCACTCATATCCTGATTGTTTTAAACCATAAAGAATCTTTTTCAATTTCCAGCAATCATTATCAGTATTATCATTTTTGAGACCAAAGGTTTCTTTAAATATATAGTGTGTTGCAATGGTGCATGCAGATAAGCTGTCTCTACATCCAAATAATTTATAATATATTTCTCATTAGCTGCCCACACTAATGCTGCTCTTAATGTAGTAGCCTTCAGACTAGGTGCAAACACTTCATCATAGTCATTTGCTGTCTGACTGAACCCTTGTGCTACTAACCTGGCTTTATGGGTAACAGTCCCATCCACACCTGTCTTCAGTTTATATATCCATTTACATCCTATGTATTCCTGTTCCAGTTTATCCCACCCAATGTGCTCAAGATATTTTGCACTAGCACTACAATAAACATGAGCTGTGCCTTGATCCCAAAATCTAAATGATCTATGGTTGGTCTCATAACCCACAAAAAATAACTTCTTAGTTCTATGTTGCCCTTTCAGTCTTACTTGTGAGGTGCACCTTACTTGTGAGGTGCACTTGCACCCATGCTGGAGCTCCAAATGTGTGTAAGTAACTTAAATTTGGTTTTCTGCCATGCCAACGAGTGAATGGCAATTCTCTAGTTGTTGTATTTACTACATTATTTAAAACATGGGTACTACACATTATGGCTTCACCCCACAGTGTTTCAGGTAAACCTGAATCAGATAACATAGTGCAAGCCATGGCTTGTAATGTTTGTCCTCTTCGTTCTATAAACGAGTTATGTTGTGGTCTGTAAGGTGCAGAACGTTTATGCTCCACACCAGCCAATTTCAGCATATTTTGGAATCTTTTGTTAAAATATTCATTCCCATTATCAGTTACTAAATCCACTGTCACACTGCACCAACGGATGGAAAGAGGATGTAAAACAGAGAAAAACACTTGCCATCCGTTGGTTAATGCGATGCTTCCGTTCTGTACTCACTGCCTCCGTTTTGCTTCCTCTCTATCTGTCCAGCATCCATCTATTGACGTTTCATCCGCTCAGAGGGTTTTGAGCTGCTCAAAACTTTTGAGCGGAAAATGTATCCAATGCATCCGTTCTGCATCCACTAGGCATACGGGGGACATCCGTTCTACATCCGTTACGCATCCGCTATATCCGCTAGGCATCCACTGCACATCCACGCAACTCGCATCCACTCGGACGCAGGGAGGAAGGGGAACAGATGCGGAATGGACGTGCAGTGTTAGAACCACGGATGGACAAAGGATGAAAGCGGATGCAGCTCAAAAACAAAGCATTTTAAATGGAAAAAACGTTCGCAGAGGGGACCTTTCTCGGATATTAAGGATGTCTAGAGGATGCCTAGAGGATGCAAAAGGACACATAAGGGAAAACCTATATTGCCTATAAAAAGGGGGAGCAACTCACCTGCATCTCACTTTCAGACCAGCAGCCCTGCTGTGCAGACCTCTGCAGCCTTCATCTGACTCTTCCTCTTCCACAGCATCCAGTCATGTCCACTGTGGATCGTAACAAACTCCTTTTGGTAGCCACCATCCTTCTGCAACAGTGCAAAGCCATCTACAGGCTCTGTGAACTCTACTACAGGAAGAAAAAGAGCCGGCCAAGAAGCGTCTGGGTCTGAAGATGGATCAGGAGAAGAGCAGAGGACAGACTGTACAACAAGCTGATGGTGGAGCTCAGGAACAAAGACACTCATGCATTCCAGAACTTCATGAGGATGCCTCCAGCCATGTTTCATGAAGTTGTGCAGTGGCTGACACCCAGGTTGACCAAGGCAAACACCAACTTCCGGCCCAGCCTGGAACCTGGGCTCAAGGTGGCACTCACTCTGCACCACCTGGCCTCAGGGACCACCTACAGGAGCATGCAGTATGGCTGGAGGGTGCCACACAACACCATCAGCATTGTGGTCAGAGAAGTGGTGCGGGCCATCATCGAAGAATACCTGGAGGAGCTCCTCCAGTGCCACTCCACTGAAGAAGGCTGGAAGAAAGTTGCAGAGCAGTGGTATCAGAAGTGGAATTTCCCCTTCTGGAGGTTTATCTATCCCACAGCTATCTTAATCCATCCCACAGGTGTCCTAACTCATCCCACAGGTATCCCTGCCCATCCCACTGCTATCTCAACCCATCCCACAGCTATCTTAACCCATCCCAAAGGTATCCCTGCCCATCCCACAGATATTACCCATTCCAAAGGTATCCCTGCCCACTCCACTGCTATCTTAACCCATCCCACAAGCATGCAAAGGCTAAACCATTTCTAAAAGTTTCCACCAAGACTTGATTGACTAAAATAAATGAAGCAAGTGTGTGAAGCAAAGATAAACTTTATTAATAACAAGCTGTAAAACAAAAATGACCGAAGTAAAGTGTCCAAATAAAGTCTACAGGTAGCCACCCAGTCTCTGGCACTCTTCTCTGTCACTCAGAGGTGTGCCCAGTCTCAGGGGTGAAGGATCCAGGTGCTGTGGAGGTGGCTGCTGCTGGAGTGCTGGTCTGAAGTGCCACTGGAGTGCCTGGCCCCGAGGGGACAACAGGTGATGGTGTGTTGAGGAAGCTCTCGGACAGCTGGCTCAGCCCTGTGATGTTGAGAGCTCCTTCCTCCATGCCATGTGGTGTCAGCCCCAATACCGAGGACAGATGTACTGAGACCGGGCTTGGCTGTGGGGTAGAGGAAGGAGCAGTGTAGTGGGGCTGTCTGGTCTGCAGCTGGGTGAGGACTGGCATTGGTGGCATCGGTGGCGTGGCTGGCATCGCTGTCATTGGTGGAATCATTGGCATGGGTGGCATCGGTGGCATCGGTGGAACCAGTGGCAATGGTGTCATCCGATGACTCTGTGCCTGCATCTGTAAGGGCTGCTGCCTGTGCTGCTGGACCTCCTGGTAGCCATAGCCCTGGTAGGTGAGGGCCTGTGGGAAGCCTTGGAATGGGAGGGACATCACCTGGGGTGGAGAAGCAGACCTGGACTGGGTGGGAGCAGGTGCCTCTGGGTCCGGAGGGTTGTGAAACAGCTCCGTGATCTGGTCCTTCACCACCTGGTACTGGGGTTCCGTCATGTCCGTGAGGGACTGGTTGACATAGGTGAGGAAGGGCTTGCGACTGGAGGATGAGGAGTCAGTGTGGACCAGGTGAGAGAGGAGATCTATGCTGCTACGGATGGTGTCCCTGATCTCCAACAGGACAGTGTGGCTCTGCCCCTCCTATCTGGCTCTCTGCCTTTCTGTGGAGGTGGAGCTGTGGGATGATGCGGGTAGGGCTGTGGTGGAAGTGCCGTCTCCTTTCTCCCACTGCACCAGGGAGTCCTCCACGCGCTCCACCACAGTTAGAACACCTGTCCGCGGGTTCTCCACCGTGGCATGCTCCACAGAAACCTGCATGGAGACAGGGACTGACTCTCGGCCGGAAGAGGACTGGGTCACAGCAGGCTGCCAGAGAGAGAGGGTCATGAGAGGGGCTGCTGCTCCTCGGTGGTGGATCTCAACCTCCAGGAAGCTGCCCCTGGCCATGACATAGGTCTCTCTGTCCGTCAGCTTAACCATGTCCTGGCCAGATTTCTTGAGTAGCAGCTTCCGGTACCAGGTGTGCATATGTTTCCACCAGCCGAGGAACACCTCCGATGTGTAGCCTTCCCTCTCCAAGCAGCCTGCTTCCTTTTGGTGTCCCTGTACAGCCGGTGTCCCTTCCGCCACAGATAGTCATTCTCTCTCAGCCACTCCAGCACCTCATCCTCGTGTTCCTCCTCATTGGAGTATTGCCTCCTCTCCCGTTCCTGCATATGCCTCTTCCTCCCTTTGCCAGGACCAGATGGACCCTCATCAGAGGGGCTTCCAGTTTGTAGGGGCTGCTCCTCCACACCACCACCACCACCAGCAGCAGCAGCAGGATCATCAGCAGCAGCACCAACAGCAGCAGCAGCATCACCAGCAGGATCATCATCATCATCAGCAGCAGCAGCAGCAATAGCACGAGCAGGACCAGGAGCACGAGCAGGACCAGGAGCATGAGCATGACTAGGAGCACGAGCAGGACCAGCAGGATGAGCAGAATGAGCAAGACCAGGAGCACGAGCAGTACGTGCAGGATGAGCACGTCCAGGAGCACGAGCAGGACCAGCAGAACCAGCAGGACGAGGAGCAGCTTCAGCAGAGTAAGCACCAGCAGAAGCACCACCACCAGGAGCAGTCTCAGCAGAGTAAGCACCAGCAGAAGCACCACCACGAGAAGCAGCATCAGCAGAGTAAGCACGAGCAGAAGCACCACCGCCAGAAGCAGCATCATCAGCTCCTCCAGAAGCAGAAGCAGCAGAAGCCCCAGCCGCAGAAGAGCGAGCCCGTGCTACAGAAGCCCCAGGAGAAGCAGAGTGAGGGCCAGGGGTCGGGAGGGTGGCCCTGTCCTTCTTGCCAGGGCTGGGAGTAGATGGCTGAGGCTTTCTCTTTTTCCCCATGTTTGTGGGGTTGCTGGCTGGTAGGGCGGCTGGCAGGAAGGCTGGCAGGCAGGCAGCCACCAAGGCTGGCAGGCAGGCAGACACCAAGGCATGCAGCAAGGCTGGCAGGGAGGCATGCACCAAGGCTGACTGGGAGGCAGGCACCAAGGCAGGCAGCAAGGCTGCCAGGAAGGCAGGCACCAAGGCTGGCAGGATGGCAGGCAGCAAGGCAGGCAGGAAGGCTGGCAGGATGGCCTGCAGTAAGGCAGGCAGGCAAGGCACTCAATGCGTCTGGCAGCAGGTCTTTCCTCTGAATGGTGACCTGCTTCCGAGCTGCTTCCCTTTATATCCACGGGGCTGATGCAATAAATCCCCCCCACATGCGCAATTAACACCAGGCATCCACTAGGCTTCCGCTGTGCATCTGCTAGGCTTCCGCTCTGCATCTGCTTCATCCGTTGTGCATCCGCTGTGCATCCGCTTCATCCGCTCGGCGTCCACTCTGCATCTGCTGTATCCATTCTGCATCCGCTTTGCTGAGCCCCCCCAGAAGCCTCGCGGATGTGCCATCCACTCCCATTCACTTCCATCCACTAGGCTTCCGCTCTGCATCTGTTTTCCATCCGCCCTGCGTCCTCTCCCCGTCCGTTCCTTTCCGTTCCTTTCCGTGTTATCCGCTCTGGTTATGCAAATTTTTGCCCCTTTTGAGAGCGGATAACAATGGATGGAACATTTTTCTCAACCACTGTGTCCTTTTTACAAACGTTTTGCATCCATTGGGCAGTGTGACAGGGCCTTAAAGTAATTACTTTACTTTTCATTTTTCTCTCAGCAAACCTTAGCCAATTAAAGAAATGTTGGAATGTTTCTGTTTTGTTCTTCATAAGATAGCAGAAACTGTATCTTGAATAATGGTCCATAATACTCAAAATATAACAGGCACCTCCTAAACTTGGTTTCTTAGGACCAATTATGTCAGCAAACACAACCTCGAAAGGTTCTTTGGTCTTAAACCCATTAAGTCTGTTTGCAGGAGTAACTTTACTCTTTTCTTGAGTACAAGCATTACAATGTAAATATTTGCCACAAGGTTTCAATTGTACTCCCTCTGCCAATTGAACAGTTTGAGCATTTTGAAATTAATATGCCCTAGACGTCAATGTAGTAAATGTATACATTCATCTTTTGGCTTAACATTTTTATAAACTGAGTTAGCCATCTTCCACTGATCATCATGTATTACATATAAATCATTTTTAAAAAATAGCAGTAACACTTTTACCCTCTTTCTCTATTATACAGTTATCTCCCCTAAAGGTTACTACATAACCAAGATTAACTAAAGCCCTTACTTATAGCAAATCAAATTTCAGTTTAGGTACATATAACATAGTTAAATGTTCATTTATACAAGAACAATATGCAGTACCTTCACCTGATGCTTTCATCTTCCATCCATTTGCCAATGAAACATGTTGTTTACTCATGGACATCTTTACAAAGCTTTTTCTATCTTTAGTAATGCACTGTGATGCTCCACTATCAACAACCCACAAATTATTGTTTACAGTTGAATTGCTAGACATAGCTAAACTAACATTCTTTTTGGCCTTCTGGTGTTTATCAGTATTCTATTGTTTTCCCTTCTTACAGAATTTAGCTATGTGTCCCCCAGCCCCACAAGAAAAACGTTTCCTCATAGTATAGGCAGTTGAAGATAAATCCTCTTCTTGTGGTTGTTCCTTTCTCAGTTGGTCCCTATCAAGCCATCTTCTTGCTTCTTCTAGCAATCTTCCAGTTATGTCAGTCAATGTCAGTTTATCTCTGGGCAGGACTTCCAGTGAGGATACATAGTCATCATAACTTTCATACAATGAGGAAAGAATGATGTAAACCTGATGCAGCTCTGAAAATATTAGTTCTTTTTCATGTAGCTCTTGAAAAGTTATTTTCATGAAGTTTAAATGAGCTAGCATATCTCCACCTTTCAGAAGACGTGTTCTAAACAGTTTACGTGTAAGATGTATGTGTGCACCTACACTGTCACAAACATAAATCCTCTTCAAATTCTGCAGCAGACTCTTCTCCATGAATATGGACTAGCTGCTGGTCACTCAGTTTTAGTCCAACTATACAAAGAGCTCATTCATTGTTCTGTTTAAAGTCAGCAATCTTCTTGGCATCATCCTCATTTTCTGGATCCCAAGCATTTACATCTGGTGGATTTTGAATTACATTCCATAAACCTTCTTTACATAGAAGTAGACTGCACTTCATAGACCAGGAAACATAGTTTGTTCTGTCCAACTGGGTTATCAGTGATAGACTTGTTGAAGTGTCTTGTCCATCTTTACCAGGATAGTAAACCATAATTAAACAGGAGAATGTGCGCATACAGGGAGACGTATAAAGAGTAGTGTTGGAATAATATACACTCAGTACACAGATACACTGTACAGTTAATGTAAGTTTTTTCTTCCAGAAAGGTTTAAGCAAAGTCCAAAATAAGAAGTCCAAAAGTCATTCACAGGTTAATCAGTCAGTTTTTCAATCCAGGGATATTCCAGTAACAAAGTCCAGTGACAAAAACAGTTAAGTATCAGACTTACATTAAATCCAGTAATATCAGTCAGTTAGGAAAAATGGAGCAACAGCAATACTTTCCAACAGAAGGAAATAAAGATACATTCTCTTCTCTTCTGAGACTCAGACAAAGACAAACCAGGTTTCTGGCTCCATCTTATGGCCGTTTGAGAAACCACACCCAATTGCATGCTCTTGCATTCCCTTAAAGAGACAGTATTAAAATGTTTATCCTGGTTTATATATTTCTAACCCAAATACCTGTTAGGTGTTTCATATTCCTAACACCTGGCCTTATTTTGTGAGAAACACAGTAGGTAGATGATGAAACCGATAAATAGAATTCTTTATTGGCCAAGTGTGATTGGACACACAAAGAATTTGTCTTGGTGTAAATTCCAGTGAACATAAAGAAAATATATATTCGTCAAGAGTCAAGGTACCACTCTTAATAATAATCATAGGGTAAAATAAGCAATCAAATCATACTAGGAAATGGTCAATAAAAATCATAAGGATTTTAGCGACAACATTACAATCATACAGTCACAAGTGGGAGGGGATGGATGATAAGGAGTGATGAAAAGATTAATAATAATAGTAATGCAGACTTTGTAAATAGTTGGACAGTGTTGAGGGAATTATTTGTTTATCAGCATGATGGCATTTGGGAAAAAACTGTCGTTGTGTCGAGTTGTTCTTTTGTGCAGTGCTCTATAGCATTGTTTTGAGGGAAGGAGTTGAAACAGTTTATATCTGGGACGGGTCAGTAAATATTTGCACAGCCCTCTTTTTGACTCATGCAATATACAGGTCCTCAATTGAAGGCAGGTTGGTAGTAATTGTTTTCTCTGCAGTCCTAATTATCTTCTGAAGTCGGTGTCTGTCTTGTTGGGTTGCAGAACCAAACCAGATAGTTATAGAGGTGCAATAATAGACTCAATAATTCCTCTGTAGAAATGTATCAGCAGCTCCTGATACAGTTCTACAGAGATATAAATCTAATATAAATATGAGAATATTTGTAGCCCAGAATTGAAATGAGAGGTCCTTCATGCTCTCTGAACTTGGTTGTTTTTGTGCAGACATTTCATTACTCAAACTAGGTAACTGGGAAGGAGTCGGGTTTGCTTGCAATTTATGTTCTAGTGGCTTGTCCTCTCTTTATGGAAGATGTAAGCCAGTAACCTTTCTCTCTGGCCCTCAAAAACTGTACAATTTTAAATAGTAATTTTTAACCAGAGATAAGGGGAAACAATTAACCATATTGTTTGACTGAGAATCTTCATGCTACCAAAATTGAATATAATTAAATTTAGGTATAAAGGTATGAAATTAGGCACTTTGGATGACAAGATGGGCAGCTTATACATTTTATAAATAAACAATAAATTGTTACCATTGTTACTGTTTTGTTCTATGTATCCTCCCATTTCTCTTTATGAAACTGCGAAGGTGCTATGCAAAAGCTGAACAAGGTCCTTGGTCCAAGAAAAATTGGGCATCCTTGATAGAAACAATGATGAGAAAATTCACAAAAGGTACAAGATCCATCTGCTTTTGGCATTAAATTCAAGGGCACTGAATGCAGGATAACTTGGTATATGCAATTGAAGTTAACTTATATGATTATAATATATGGGCTGTTATCTTTTGCAGAAAAAAGAAGTGGATAACACTGATCCAGCCTTATCTCTTGCTTTTCTCTTGGGTTTTTAATGGACCACATGAAGAATAGGTTGGTACCACTATTATGCATGTATGTATTCCAGCTAATGAAAAAGTAATATAAGGCAATGCAGTCAATGCAGACACCTCTGGAATCATAATAAGGATGTATTAGTCATTGTGCCAACTCCTACTATAGGGGTTGGATACAATGCAAGACATTATTTTCAGACTTGGAAGTCCTCATTAGAAAAATTCCTTGAACTGTTACTAAAAATATTGTAGATGTGAACACAGTGTTTCAAAGCACCTTATTTGTTCACAACTAAGCATTTTTCAAAAAGCTCTTTCCTAGTAATGATCTGTGCAGTGTTCAACATTGTACTTTCCATTCAATTTGAAGTGTATCATAAAGTTGGAATGGTTTAGTATTTTGATTCCAGTCTGCTCATATGGCTGTATAGCCCCTGTAGGAGATCACATCCAGTGAAAGGGGATGGGTTCAGTGTTCAGCAGGAAAGTGGAATCCAACTTTGATAGGTGCTCAGAAGGAAGAAACAGCATTCTGGCAAAACACCCAGTGGCTACGACACTCTTCTTGCAGAGGAATTGCTTCCAAGGTCTTCCCGTCCTGCCACTTTCCTTTCTGCCCACAGACATGTCTCTAAACCTCTATACCCAGGGCCCATTGCTGCAGACTACCTTGGGCTTGGCTCTCTAGTAAACCTACTTGCCTTCCTTCGTGCTTCTTCTCATCCCTCCCCCCAATCTGAAAAGTTCTGATTGACTAAGTTCAACCTTTGGAAAAAGATTAATCTCCGTGGTTCAAGCAGTTATTTCTCACATCTGCTTTGAGGCAGGGGTCGGCTGCTATGGGTTTGCATGGGTATGGGCGATCTTCTAGTTAAGATTCTGTCCAATTCAGCGTACCTGCAAATCCCACCCCTGGCTGGCCCCGCCTTCCCTTCCCCTTTCCTCACAGGAGTCTCCAAGTGGCCCATTTTGGATGCAGGGCCTGCATGGAGGCTCAGGGAGGGTGAAAAATGGGCCTCCTGGAAGTTCTGGAAGGCCAGAAATGGGCTGAGAGAAAAATCAGAAATGAGCCCATTTCTGGCCTCCAGCGGGCCTCCAGTGGGCCTGCGGAACCCAGGGGGGGCATTTTCATCCTCCCAGAGGCTCAAGGAAAGCCTCCGGAACCCAGGGAAAGCAAAAACATCCACCCTGCCATGGTGGTGCAGGAGGCTGCCCATCATGGCCACGTCCACCCAGCAACCAGGCAGAGAATCAGTTGCCCTGGGTAATGAACATGGGTTTTCTTGTCTTTTTGCTTTTTCAATTGCATTGCTAATAATTCCCCATAAGCTTGAACCTTCAAGCAAAAAAGCCTCTCTTTCAGAAACCAGGACTGGCAGGAGGGCATTCAATACATTGTAGATAACAGTTTCATTTCTAGATGTTCTTAAGGCTCCATGAACAAAGAAAAATGGTCAAGTCAACCTTGGGAAGCACTGAGTATGTACTGTATCTTACCTAAACCCATTTTGATGGTTTTTACTTTGCAAATGTTTCTTTTATGTTTACCACAATACAATCCTCTTTTCTATGGCTATGCTCACATATCATTGGATGCTGTAACTCTTGTGATGAAACTGAACAGATGACTATCTCTAAACCAATCAATATTTGCTTTGAAGTTCTTTGTTATGAAAACTATAAATATTGTGTTCTGAAGAGTGCCTTTTGCAATCCGCCCTAAGCTGGACAAGGAATTGGACAAATTACTTAACCAGGGAATATTAGAGCCTGTAGACTTTGCAAAATGGGAGAGCCCAATAGTGACACCTCTAAAAAAAGATGGCAGCTTGAGAATTTGCACAGACTACAAGTGCTCCATAAATAAATATCCAGTCCCAGTTCTCTAGCACCTGCTGCATTCTTATGAGCCAGGAACCATTTTTGCGAAACTAGACATGTCCCAAGCTTATCAACAGCTCCCTGTTGATGACACAGCTGCTGAACTACAAACTATTGTAACTCACAGGGCGCTTTTAGGTGTAGGTACCTCCAATTTGGAGTCAGCATGGCCCCAGGAATTTTTCAATCATTGATGGAGAAGCTGCTTCAAGGATTACCTGGCGTAATGCCTTATTTTGTCAACATTTTAATATCCACCTCTGACAAGCCTCAGTTATTACAGAGAGTCAGAGGTGTCCTTGAGTGTTTCAGGAAGTCTGGGTTCAAATTAAAGAAAGAGAAGTGCACTATTGCCACTCCACAAGTTGAATTTCTGGTGTACAAAGTTGACTCCTCTGGCATTCACCCAATTGAGTCCAAAATATGGGCTATTCACGATGCACCAACACCAACTAATAAAACAGAACTCCAGTCTTTCTTGGGACTCCTTAATTTCTACACCTCATTTTTGCCCCATAAGGCTTCCATTGCAGAACCTCTGCATAGACTCTTGGACAAACAATCCTCTTGGCATTGGGGACCTAGGGAAGCCTATGCTTTTAAAGCAGTCAAATCATTGCTTACATCTGATGCTGTTCTGATTCAATTAAGCAAAAATTTGCCTTTCAGTTGCAGATGCCTCACCTTTTGGTACAGGAGCCATTTAAGTCACAGACTGCCTAATGGTTCTGAGGCACCCATTTCCACTGACAAAGAGGCTTTGGCTGCAGTTGCTTCAATCAAAAAGTTTCATGAGTTTCTCTATGGGCATCATTTTGAGTTAGTTACAGATCATAAGCCTCTTTTGGTCTTCTATTCAGCAACAGACAAACTCCTCAAATTTTGTTTCCAAGAATGACCAGGTGGACATTATTTCAGACTTCATATTCCTATACGCTGATTCACCGAGCAGGCAAAAGCGTCAGCCACGCTGATGCTCTTCATCGCTGTCCCCTGCCTACTCCAGTGGAGGATCTTGCATAAACCAATGCTGTATTCCAGATCAACCACCTCAAGCTTCCCAACACCGTTTCTGATATTGCTGCCCACTCTGCCAAGGACAAGGTAATTTCCCAAGTCCTTGACTGGGTGGGGAGGGGGTGGCCTAAAGCCCCTTATTCACCTGAATTCTTGCCTTTTAAAATTCACCAGCAAGAATTGTCTTCTTTGCAAGGCTACCTGATTTGCGGAGCCAGGGTAGTGATCACTTCCCAGTTACAGAATTCAGTCTTGGAAGTCCTGCATGAGAGTCATCATGGCATTATCAGGATGAAGGCTCACAGTTATGTGTGGTGGCCAGGCATGGATGCTCAGATTACTAGCTGGGTGAATACTTTCCAGCCATGCCAGGCCACTAGACATTCTCCACCTGCAGCAACTCCAGGAAAATGGGAAGATTCAGGGGCTCCATGGTCCAGGCTGCATATTGATTTGACTGGCCCTTTCCATGGGCGAACATTCTTAGTGGTGGTTGACTCCTTTTCAAAATGGGTGGAGCTAGCCTTCATGACCACTACAATTTCAGAAGCTGTAATTAAGGCCCTGATGAGAATGTTTGCCATCCATGACCTTCCTGACAACATTGTGTCTGATAATGACCCCCAATTCACTTCCTTCAAATTCGAGGTTTTTCTAGCTAACCAAGGAATCAGGCTCCTTTTCACCCTGCCAGTAATGGTCTGGCTGAGAGAGAAACCAGATTTTTCAAAGAGGCCCTGGAGAGGCTTGGCTCCATAGAGTGGCACTCTAGACTTGCTAAGTACCTGCTAATTTAGCATACAACTCCCAGTGCCACCACAAACAGGTCCCCAGCTGACCTTCTGATGGGTTGCCATTTGAGGACCACCTTAGACAGACTCCGTCTGAATTATGCCCCAGCTATGCCTTTAGGCTCCAATAGCCAGGCTAGGAGTTTTGTTGAAGGTGACCAGGTTTATGCCAGGAACTATGCGGGACATCCCTTATGGCTACCTGGTCTAATTGTGGCAATAACCAGCCCTAAGTCATATAGGGCCCAGTTGCAAGACTTTGCAAGAATTTGGTGCCACCACATTGACCAATTAAGGGGGCATTGGAGTACTTCTGCAGGTGGCCCTCTGGATGCCTTTGCTACTTCCCGACTGCTGGTGCCCATAGAAAACCATCTCAGACCTGACAGCAATGCGAGCCTACCTGATCAGTCAACAAGTCCTCAACCCAAGTCTTCTGAAGCTGAGACGACTTCTCCATTGTCGCCAGAGCAGAGGAGTCCCATTCTGCAGCAGCACCTTCAGAGCCAAGAAGATCTGGCTGATTGCACAAGCATCCGAGTTATTTGAAGGACTATGTATGCTCTGTTTGGGGAGAAAGGAGTATTACGTTCTGAAAAGGACTGAGCAGAAATTTTCACTCCGGTCTGAGACTCCAGCAAGAGCGCAGACTGCTCCTATTGGCTGATGCTGTTTGACAGCAGACTATAAAAGGGAGCTGTCAAGTGGTGTCAGCTGTTGCCCATCAGCTGTCTGCCCTGTTAGCGTGGTAGTCACAGCAACCCTTTATTGTTCCAATAAAGTTAAAAGCTGAAGTTGCCTCCACGTTGCCTCTGTCATTCTGCTGCTCACACTACAATAAAAGTAAATATAATCCATTTCTTCCCCCTTTTCATAGGAGACAACACGTTATCAAATTGCTTTTAAACAAATTACTCTAACAAATTGCTTTTAAACGATCTTCTAACTGGTTTGCTTGTTGGAAATGGTATACTGAGGCAGAAATGAGGGCCAGTTTTGGCCATCAGCTTGTCCCACATATTTGCTTTTTGAAGCCTCTTCCTCCTCCTCCCACCAGCTGCATCCTGTTCCAGGAAATCTTCTGGGAGAGAGATGAGACCGAAGGCAAAGAGGTGGGTAAAGAGTTTGTTGAGGGACGATTGCTTGGGTTTCATTGGACCAACAGTTTGAAGAGGACAAAGGGATCGTTTTTGTGGTCCTTCTTCCTATTGAGAAGGTTCACTGAGACAAAACCATGATTTCATTGCTCCACAGGGAGTTCAAACCAAAAGATCAACTCTCCTTTGCCTCAGAAGTCACAGATAAAATCCTGGGGCCTTGTTTTCTCCTCTCAAGCCTTTTGTAAGTAATGATTCTTTCTGGGGTTCAGTTTCTGTGATAGTTCTGCTAGAATACAAGGATGATAGGCAGGAGATTAGGTAAGGCCCAAAGTGAAGTGACAGTTGAGACTCAGCCTGGAAGGGGTTACTGACTATCAGGATTGTATCAAAGTCCTTGGACAAGACAAACAGGCCCTAGAACCTAATCCAAATAAATATTGGCTGGGTTGAAACTAGGTTGAGGCCTTGGTGGCAAATAAATCTTTTGGGGCTTTGCATGTTGAATAAAGCCAGACTGATTGGCTAGTTTATGCTTCAATATGTCAAGCAAAGCTAGAAAATGAGCATTGAGAAATCATATTAAGTCCAATGAAGCCATATTAAAATTCCCTTGCAGGGACAAATTCTTGCTCCATTGAGCCCTCAACAGCAGGAGATGGATGAGCCCAGACAAGGGCTGTGAAGAAGCTGTACAATTGGTTGGATACAGAGTGTGCTCAAATGTCTTTATTATTGTCCCTTCACCCTACTCATCTCAGTTTCTCAGACTTTCTTATTGGAGAAACTAGAGTAAAATAGGATTTAGTAGCTGTATCTTCTCTTCCTTACCTATTAGCACTTGTCTGGTCCTCACTGAACAGCTAGTCTGTTGATTTTCACCCTCTCTTTTTATTTTGAACATCTTTAAAGAAGAACTATTTACTCTTTGTAGTATCTCTCACCAGCCTCGGTTCATTCAGAGCTTGAATTTTCCTGCTAACAGTTTAGGTCTTCCTCTGGAAGACCTTTGGTGACTTCTCCCTTTCCTTCTGCTCCATTTGTTTACAGTTCTTCACTAAGCTTTTTGTGTCATCATATTGGCTTCCCCTGCTATCCTCCATTCTTTTTGTGCCAATGCAGTTGTTTAAGTTCATACTTTTTTGTTAGGAATTCACACACCTGTTGTGCTCCCTTTCCAAGTTCCTGAATTAAGATTTCCCCAGTTTAAGGAAGACCCCTAGTTAAGAGAGGAGCCCATTGTACTAAATTCCAGTTAAATACACAATGGTTCATGTTTATTACACAATGCTATTTATGCAGTATGATACATAAAAATTTGATTTAAGGACAGATTTTAGGAACATTTTTTTCTTAAACTGGGCTCAAAGTTGACTCAGCCTTCCATCCTTCCGAGGTGGGTAAAATCAGGACCCAAATTGTTGGGCGTGATATGCTGATTCTGTAAACTACTTAGAGAGAGTTGTAAAGCAGTGTAAAATGGTATATAAGTCTAAGTGCTACTGCTATTGCTATTTTGTCCTACAATCCATCCCAAGTTTATCAAAACTTTGTCCTAACATTTTGAAAAACAGAACTTGCTACTTCCTCCTTATGTACAGGTGATCCAGGCCCAGTGCAAAGCCTGAAGAGACCCAGTGGAGTGAAGAAGCAGGCCCAAGGACTGCATGGATCACAAAGCACCCCACATGATGCTTGAGAGGATAGACGAGGCCTGGGGCAGCCCATGTTGAATTGCGGAGCAGCACCTATACTAGACCTCCATATCCTAGGCACTCTGAACTCTATTTAATGTCCCACACAATCACTTAACAGCTGCATTAGAGACAGCAGGGATAGGGGTTATTAAGTGAGGCAGTTACATGGGCACCTAGCTGAATAACCAATACTATGTGTGACTATAATGGAGAGATGCCATTATATTGGCAAGTTGAGGATTACTTGTATTCCCAGTTAGTTGATGTTAAGTCAATGGTAGCTGATCCCCTTCTGTGTTCTTCTATCCTCTAAAGCAGGGATGCTACTCAAGGCCTGTGGGCCGAATCTGTGCTTAGATCTGGCCCATACCTGGGAACAGTGAAAGACCTCTGCCAGAGAAGATGGATCCTCTGCCAATGAAGCTGGAGCTCAGGAGGGACGTGCCCAGCCCTCCTGAGCTCTGTTTTCAGCTGTGACGGACTCCTCCTTCCGCCAGTGAAAATGGAGCTCCATTTAAATATTTACAGAATGCGAGGGGGTGTACTCATTTCTGTGAGATAGGTATTGAGAGCAAAACCCATCCTCTTCTAACACTGTAGATCAGGGGTTTCAAACTCACAGCGTCATGGTTTCATCATGCGATGTATAGGGACTTTTCCCCCCTTTGCTAAACCAGGCATGGGTGTGGCCAATGGATGATGCATCTAGCCCTGTTGTAGATGTTACCTAGCTGGGTAATGAAACATCTGCAAGGAAAGACCTACACTCAAAGAGCACCATAGACCCCACAAATATGAAAACATTAGCAAGCTCTTCTTGAGAAACAAAGTTAGAAATGGCTTTTTTACAGATGGATGCTTAACTGCTCCTGTTTCTGAGGCATCTTATTTTCTCTTTCACATCTTATTTGATTAAACTTGCCATGGTTGACCAAGTAAAAACAAGCAGACAATCAAGAAAAGATCAAATATTTCATGAGATACGGATATAATTATTTTGATTATTGGTGGCATTTTGGCTTAAAAACATGCATATAATGTATCCTAGCCTGCATTAAGAGAATGTCCTCAGAGAACATTAATAAAAAGTATTTTGGCTCTCCTATGAGCACAATGGCTCTCATCTATTAATGTAAGCAGCCAGATGCTTTTCAGTCTTATGCATAAGATCTTATGCATATACTTCTAGAAATAAAGCTGTTTCTACTTTAAGAGTTGTATTAGAAACTAACTTCTTAAAATACCCACATCTTTTTTTCTTCAGGTCCCTACTAGCTATATAGCTAATTTTTAAAGTACTGACCAAAGCTATTATGAACAGATGTGCAAATTTTATTTCTGACATCATCGTTCAATTTCAGTAGAGTTTCATTCTGAGTTCTGTTCTGAGCCTCTAATCCAGGGGCATCAAACTCACGGTGTGACAGCAGCATCATGTGACGTATTGGGACTTTTCTCTCCTTTGCTAAACCAGGTAGGGGCAGGGCCAGCACATGATGCA
>BLBF01000007.1:23000297-23020685 GCA_015471245.1 Laticauda colubrina
GTAATTTTGTCCCATAGAAAATTTATCCCGGTGCCTGCAGTCTCTTCAATCTGTGAAGGCTGATATTCTTTCATTCTCCAATTACCTGATTCAACAATGACGAATACCCAAGCAAACTCCTTTTAACCACTGGGCAATTAGATGACTTACTTTCCATCACTGGCAAGCTGTCACTACTTCGCAAAGGGAGATAATGTCTTACAGTTTGCAAAGTTTTTAAGAACACTTTTTTTCCCCAGAACTGATTCTTAATTAAGTCTCCACCAAAACTACCTGTCCAACTTTACAAGCGGATGTGCAGATAAAGTAAGTTTTGACGTGTATCACTGACTCATGCAGGCATTGTTTCTGGGGCTGATAAATTCCCACCTGTGGTTAATTAATTGTTGTTCATGAACAATAGCCAAAGGCCTTGAGGAAACTCATTGGAAAAGTCTGACAGGAAAATATATCCATTGTGGCAGCCTCAAGATCTATATTTCTTTATGGAACTTCTTTTGTCTATAAAGATTAAGGAACTAAGTTAAAAATCTGGAAACCATTCCCAAATTGGACAGTTCTTGTCAAGAGACATGCCTAAAACGTTCTCCAGGTTGATACAGGTTGCTCTCCCACCGAAGTATATCAAGCAGTAAAAGAGGGAGGGGTAAGAAATAATTATCTCCCCCCAATCAGACAATTCCAGTAGAAAAATTATCTGTAGCTCTGGGCTGAACTATGAAATGTTAGCATTCTCTAAGCTTGTTGGTTTTCTTGCAGACATTTCATTACCCAACTAGATAACATCATCAGTATTAGTGAGTATGAGTGAAAGTAGTGAATGGTAATGAAGGTGGACAAAACACAACTGCCGTCTTTTTTGAAGCATCATCAATTTCACAGCTACTGCACGACATGAACAATGACTTTTGTTGTTGTTGTTATGTAGAAATCTACTCTGAAAGCCATTGTAACATTTGGCAGGTTTGGTTCTCTTCCTGACTCAGAAAAGGCAAATAAGAATTTCCTTCAGTTGTCTGAAGAAATATATCAAACATGTTGGTCATTCTCTTCTTTAGAAACATTCCAGGGTTGGAAAAAAATGAACCCAAGTCCACCTGCACTTACCAGAATACTATTTCAGGCTGTGATTCCTTATCAGGAGTCTCCATACTTGGCCATTTCACCCAAATAACCACCTATAAAACATGTTTACATTTAAAAAACAGAAATAAGCCAGCAGGAAAGTTGCTTGTCTCTTGCCATAGTTGCAGCTCCCCAACATCAATGCAATCCCTTCTCCAGACTACTTTCATTTCATAAACAGTGTGTACAGCACAATGCCTTTGTACACAGTCAGTCCTCACTTACAACCACAACTGAACCCAGAATATCAATTGCTGAGCAAGACGTTTGTTACGTGAGTTTTGCTCACTTATTGACTTTTCTTGCCTCAGTTGTTAAGTGAATCACTGCAGTCATTAAGTTAGCAACATGGTTGTTAAGTGAATGTGGCTTTTCCCATTGACTTTGCTTGTCAGAAGGTTGCAAAAACAGATCATATGAGCCAGGACACTGCAACCATCCTAAATATTAGCCAGTGGCCAAGTGTTTGGATCTTGATCACATGACCACAGGGATGCTGCAATGGTTGTAATTGTTGCAAATCAAGGACTACCCATATCAGGACATATAAGCCCCCTAGTTTCAGAGTATTATCAAGGAAGTAAGAATCAATGAGACTTTCTCTAGTGAGTTTTAAAGCTAAGAGGTAGGAGGCAGAAATCTGAAAGAAGAACCTCCAGACAGGGGTGAAGGTTTCCTTGAAGCTTCTGAATTCCTGCTTTTTCAGCAGCTTGAAAGATGGTCCAGAAGTTCACTTCTCTGATAGCTCCATAATGGTATTTTCCATCTGCTGATTGATTGGGTCTAGAGATAATTCCCTTTTCTCTCATCCTCAATACTTATTCTCTGTTGTCGATGTTTTATAGGATTTACACCCAATTAGACAATACAAGAGCTCACCCCAGATCTCCTGAATACATTTCATATTTGTACCAAATATCAAGGTAAGAATAATCTCTGTTGAGAGGAAAATTATTATTTTGCCTAAAGACAAAACAATTATTCCATCCTGTCATTGAAAGGGAACTTCTTGGCCACACTTTGAAGAATTGAAGGACACGGAGGTAAAGAGAGGTAATTGACCATGATTTTCTATTTATATCATTCTGAATCTATGGATGAGATTATAGGCATTTCAGTGGTGAAATGCTACCAGTTTGGCCCACTTCGGCCAAACCGACCCACTAGTAAAAAAAGGCTCTGACAATCAGCTGAGGGGAGAAAGAAGAGAAAAGCGCAAGACTGGCCCTCCCACCCACCCCTGCATTTTTCTGTTCTTTATTCCCTCAGCTGATTGGCACGACAGAGCCTCAGCTAGTGTGTGGCAAGCTGTGCGCACCTGCAAAGTGTGTGATCACTGATCTGGTAGTGAAACTATTAGAATCCCAACACTGAGGAATTTGTATCTTATCTATTACTAACATGCCGGTGGCTCCTAAAGATACTTCTCTGCACAATCCAGGATTTAGCTGTAAGGGGGAAAAACAGGTGTTTGTGAAATCAGTGAAAGCTATGTACAAATAATTCTCGACTCCAATTGAACCAAATTACAAAATGCTCGACTCCAATTTAACTTCAATTGAACCCACAATTTCTGCTGCTCGGTGAGATCATTGTTAAAGCCCATGTCACACTGCCCAACGGATGCAAAAAGGACACAACAGATGAGCAAAATGTTCCATCCGTTGTTATCCGCTCTCAAAAGGGGCAAAAATTTGCATAACCGGAGCGGATAACACGGATGGGGGGAGGACGCAGGGCAGATGCAAAGTGGATGCGGAACGGAAGCCCAGCAGATGGAAGCAGATGGGAGTGGATGGCACGTCCGCTAGGCTTCCGGGGGACCTCAGAAAAGCGGACGCGGAACGGATACAGCGGATGCACAGCGGATGCACAGCGGATGCACAGCGGATGCACAGCGGATAAAGCGGATGAACAGCGGATGCACAGCGGAAGCCTAATGGATGCCTGGCGTTAATTGCGAATGTGGGGAGGATGCATTGCATCAGCCCCGCGGATATAACGGAAGCAGCTTGGAAGCAGGTCACCATTCAGAGGAAAGACCTGCTGCCGGATGGATAGGCTGCCTTGCCTGCCCTGCCTACATGTCTGCCTGCAAGCCTTGATGCCAGCCTTGCTGCCAGCCTTGGTTCATGTCTGCCTGCCAGCCTTGGTGCCTGACTGCCTGCAAGTCTTCCTGCCAGCCTTGGTGCCTGCCTCCCTGCCAGCCTTGGCGCCTGCCTTGGTGCCAGCCTTCCTGCCAGCCTTGGTGCCTGCCTTCATGCCAGCCTTCCTGCCAGCCTCCCTGCCAGCCAGCAACCCCACAACCATGCGGAAGTACAGCAAACCTCAGCCATCTTCTGCCAGCCCTTGCAAGAGGGACAGGGCTACCATCCCGCCCCCTGGCCCTCACTCTGGTTCTGCTGGGGCTTCTGCAGCACGGGCTCACTCTTCTGCTGCTTCTGCTTCTGGAGGAGCTGATGACAAGCACTCCAGCATCAGCCACCTCGACAGCACCTGGACCCTTCACCCCTGAGACTGAGCGACCAAGAGGAGTGCCAGAGACTCTTTTTTGTTTTATAGCTTGTTGTTAATAAAGTATATTTATGATTCACACACTTGCTTCATTTCTTTTTTTTTAATAAAGTCTTGGTGGAAACTTTTAGAAATGGTTTAAGCCTTTGCATGCTTGTGAGATGGGTAAGGATAGCTTTGGTATGGGTTAGGATACCTGTGGGAAGGGTAATAACTGTGGGATGGGTTAAGATAGCAGTGGGATAGATAAACCTCCAGTGCAAGCATAGTGGGACTGTATGGTCCACCCTCCCAGGTGCTACACCTATGGCCCTTTATTATCAATAATAATGTAATAATTATCCACACATGTCAACATAAACACATCTCTTTATTAAATGCCCTGTTCATTGTAGGCCAACCAAACATACATGGCCCAATTTCATCCATGTGATGAGACAGGCTGAAGAAAGCATCCATTAAGCATCTACCATCCTGTCTTGCCACTCCACTGCTCCAGCTGGGGAGTTGCACCAGTGTTTCAGGAGGTTGCGCTGCTTCTTCGCTTCATGTGAGGCTCTGTTGGGGCCTTGCTTATCCTCAGTGTCAATCAGGTTTTGCCCTTGCCTCCATTCCCCAGGCTCCATGTCCCCATTGCCTTGTTGGAGGTACACGAGCCTGTTCTGCAAGACTGGGTAGCAGGTGTGCATGAGATTGTGCAGGATGCAGCAAGCTTCCATGATCCTCCTCACAGTCTCTGGGCAATGCTGCATGGTGGTGAGAAGTACCTGGAACCTATTGGCCAGGATGCCAAAGGCGTTCTCCACCACCCGCCTTGCCCTGTACAGCCTGTAGTTGAAGATCCTCACTTCACAGGTGAGGAGTCTGGAAGTGTAGGGCTTCATGAGGTAGGTTGTGAGGGAGAAGGCGTCATCCCCCACGATGAAGTAAGGCACATTTTGTGTGTCGTTGGGCAGGGGTTCTGGATCTGGGAAGCCCACGATGAGGTTGTGTTCCAGCTCCTCCTTGAAGAGACTGGCGTTGTATACCTGGGCATCTGAAGATGAGCCGTTGCCTGAAGCATCGATGTACATGAACTTGTAGTCAGCATCGACCATGGCGAAGAGGATGATGCTGAAGAAGCCCTTGTAGTTGAAATAATTGGACCCCGACTTGGCTGGAACTTTGCAGGCCACGTGCTTGCCATCTATGGCTCCAACGGTGTGTGGTAAGTTCCACTTCTGATACCACTGCTCTGCAACTTTCTTCCAGCCTTCTTCAGTGGAGGGGTACTGGAGGAGCTCCTTCTTGTATTCTTCGATGATGGCCTGCACCACTTCTCTGACCACAGTGCTGATGGTGTTGGATTGCACCCTCCAGCCGTTTTGCATGCTCCTGTAGGAGGTCCCTGAGGCCAAGGTGGCACAGAGTCAGTGCCACCTTGAGCCCAGTTTCCAGACTGGGCCGGAAGCTGGTGTTTACCTTGGTCAACCTGGGTGTCAGCCGCTGCACAACTTCGTCAAACATAGCTGGAGGCATCCTCATCAAGTTCTGGAATGCCCGAGTGTCTTCGTTCCTGAGCTCCACCATCAGCTTGTTGTACAGTCCGTCTTCTGCTCTTCTGGTGAACCATCTTCGGACCCAGACTCTTTTTGGCTACCTCTTTTTCTTCTCGCAGTAGAGTTCACAGAGCCTGCAGATGGCTTCGCACTGTTGCAGAACGATGGTGGCTGCCGAAAGGACTTTGTTGCAATCCACGGTGGACATGACTGGGTGCTGTGGAAGAGGAAGAGTCAGATGAAGGCTGCAGAGGTCTGCACCGCTGGGCTGCTGTTCTGAAAGTGAGATGCAGATGAGTTGATCCCCCTTTTTATCGGAAATGTAGGTTTTCTGCTAGGCATCCTCTAGGCATCCTCTAGGCAGCCTGTAGACATCCTTAATATCCGAGATAGGTCCCCTCTGCGAACATTTTTTCCACTTTAAATGCTTTGTTTCCATGCTGCATCCGCTAGGCATCCGTTCTGCATCTGTTCTGTGTCCGTTCCGCTTCCTCCCTACATCCGGGCGGATGGAGTTGTGCGGAAGCCTAGCGGATGCCTAGCGGATATTGCGGATGCATAATGGATGCATAGCGGATGCCTAGCAGATGCGTAGTGGATGCAGAATGGACGAACTGGATACATTTTCTGCGCAAAAGTTTTGGGCAGCCCAAAACTTTCGGAGTGGATGAAACATCAATAAACAGATGCTGGATGGCTAGAGAGGAAGCAAAACGGAGGCAGTGAGTACATTGCGTTTTCCAACGGATGACAAGCTTTTTTGTCCGTTTTACATCCTCTTTGCATCCGTTGGTTCAGTGTGACATGGGCTTAAGTGAGTTTTTAAGACTTTTCTTGCCACAGCTGTCAAGGGAACCACTGCAGTTGTTAAGTGAGAAACACAGTTGCTATGCGAATCTGGCTTCCCCATTGACTTTGTTTGACAGAAGGTTGCAAAAGGTGATCACGTGACCCCAGGACTAAGCAACCATCATGAATATATGCCGGTTGCCAAGCATCCAAATGTTGATCATGTGACCATGGAGATGCTGCAACAATGTTAAGTATGAAAAACAGTCATAGGTCGGTTTTTTAAAATGCTGTTTTAACTTCAAACAGTCACTTAAATAAATGGTTATAAGTCGAGGACTACCTATACATATTTCCTGACTCTTGGTCAAGGTGATCTAGCTTCAATCATTTCCAAGAGGTCAATGCTTTGGTCACAACTTTTCTCACTCAAGGTTAGGAGCTCATTTTCACTAAAATCAAATAAAGGTAGGAATAAGGATAGGAAGATTCATACATGTAGAGAATTGCTCCACCTACTGAAAATCATGAGAATTATCACTAAGTGTTGCATCCTATGATTTATGATGAATATTTCTTTAAGCCCAGGTTACATTGCACCAACGGATGGAAAGAGGATGTAAAATGGAGAGAAACACTTGCCATCTGTTGGTTAACGCGATTCATCCGTTCTGTACTCACTGCCTCCATTTTGCTTCCTCTCTAACCATCCAGCATCTGTCGACTGAGGTTCCATCCGCTTAAAAAGTTTTGAGCTGCTCAAAACTTTTTGAGCAGAAAATGAACCCAACGCGTCCGTTCTGCATCCACAACGTATAAGAGGAACATCCGTTCTACATCCATCGTCATCCATTACGTGTCCGCTAGATCCGCTGGGCATCCACTGCGCATCCGCGCAACTCAAATCCACTCCAGCGGAAAATGGACACAGGGAGGAAGCGAAAAGGATGCGGGACGGACGCGCAGCGTTAGTAGCACGGACGGAGAAAGGATGAAAGTGGATGCAGCTCGCATACAAAGCATTTAAAACGGAAAAAACGTTTGCAGAGGGGACCTATCTCGGATATTTAGGATGTCTGCAGGATGTCTAGAGGATGCAAAAGGACACCAAGTGGAAAACCGATATTGCCTATAAAAAGGGGGAGGAGCTCACCTGGATCTCACTTTCAGTCCAGCAGCCCTGCTGTGCAGACCTCTGCAGCCTTCATCTGGCTCTTGCTCTTCCACAGCATCCAGTCATGTCCACCGTGGATTGTGACAAAGTCCTTTTGGCAGCCACCATCCTTCTGCAACAGTGCGAAACCATCAACAGGCTCTGTGAACTCTACTACGGGAAGAAAAGGAGGCACCCCAAAAAAGTCTGGGTCCGAAGATGGTTCGCCAGAAGAGCAGAGGATGGACTGTACAACAAGCTGATGGCGGAGCTGAGGAACGAAGACCCTCGTGCATTCCAGAACTTCATGAGGATGCCTC
This sequence comes from Laticauda colubrina, assembly GCA_015471245.1. Taxonomy (NCBI): domain Eukaryota; kingdom Metazoa; phylum Chordata; class Lepidosauria; order Squamata; family Elapidae; genus Laticauda; species Laticauda colubrina. Next base: position 23,007,737 of record BLBF01000007.1, read on the forward strand.
CAGCCATGTTTCACGAAGTTGTGCAGGGCCTGACACCCAGGTTGACCAAGGCAAACACCAACTTCTGGCCCAGCCTGGACCCTGGGCTCAAGGTGGCACTGACTCTGTGCCACCTTGGCCTCAGGGACCACCTACAGGAGCATGCAGTACAGCTGGAGGGTGCCAAACAACACCATCAGCATTGTGGTCAGAGAAGTGGTGCAGGCCATCATCGAAGAATACTTGGAGGAGCTCCTCCAGTGCCCCTCCACTGAAGAAGGCTGGAAGAAAGTTGCAGAGCAGTGGTATCAGAAGTGGAACTTCCCCCACACCATTGGAGCCATAAATGATAGGCCTGCAAAGCTCCAGCCAAGTCGGGGTCCACTTATTTCAACTACAAGGGCTTCTTCAGCATCATCCTCTACGCCATGGTCGATGCTGACTACAAGTTCATGTACATCGATGCTTCAGGAAATGGGTCAGCTTGCGTCACCTCAAGGAGGGGCTGGAATGCAACCTCATCATGGGCTTCCCAAATCCAGACCCCTGCCCAACGACACACAAGATGTCTCCTACTTCATCGTGGGGGATGACGCCTTCTCCCTCAGAACCTACCTCATGAAGCCCTACACTTCCAGATGCCTTACCCGTGAAGAGAGGATCTTCAACTACAGGCTGTCCAGGGCAAGGTGGGTGGTGGAGAACGTCTTTGGCATCCTGGCCAACAGGTTCCACGTACTTCTCCCCACCATGCAGCATCGCCCAGAGACCATGAGGAGGATCGTGGAAGCTTGCTGCATCCTGCACAATCTCATGCGCACCCGCTAACCAGTCTTGCAGAACAGGCTCGTGGGCCTCCAACAAGGCAATGGGGACATAGAGCCTGGGGAATGGAGGCAAGGGTGAAACCTGATAGACGCTAAGGATGTGTAAGGCCCCAACAGAGCTTCACATGAAGGGAAGAAGCAGCGCAACCTCCTGAGACACTGGTGCAACTCCCCAGCTGGAGCAGTGGAGTGGAAAGACAGGATGATAGATGATAAATGGATGCTTCCTTCAGCCTGTCTCATCTCACTGATGAGATTGGGCCATGTATGTTGGGTGGGCCTACAATGAACAGGGCATTTAATAAAGAGTTGTGTTTATGTTGACATGTGTGGATGATTGATTACATTATTATTGATAATAAAGGGCCATAGGTGTGGCACCTGGGAGGGTGGACCATACAGTCCCACTATGCTTGCACTGGAGGTTTATCTATCCCACAGCTATTACCCATCCAAAAGGTATCCCTGCCCATCCCACAGCTATTACCAATCCCACTGCTATCCTTACCCATCCCACAAGCATGCAAAGGCTTAAACCATTTCTAAAAGTTTCCACCAAGACTTTATTGACAAAAATAAATGAAGCAAGTGTGTGAAGCAAAGATAATCTTTATTAATAACAAGCTGTAAAAGAAAAATGACTCAAGTCAAGTGTTCAAATAAAAATAAAATAAAATAAAAATAAAATCAACAGGTAGCCACCCAGTCTCTGGCACTCTTCTTGGTCACTCTGAGGCATGCCCAGTCTCAGGGGTGAAGGGTCCAGGTGCTGTGGAGGTGGCTGCTGCTGGAGTGCTGGTCTGAGGCGCAACTGGGGTGCCTGGCCCCGAGACGACAACAGGGGACGCTGTGTTGAGGAAGCTCTCAATCAGCTCGCTCAGCCTCGTGATGTTGAGAGCCCCTTCCTCCATGACATGGGGTGTCAGCCCCAATACCAATGACAGATGTACTGAGGCCGGGCTTGGCTGTGGGGTGGAGGAAGGAGCAGTGTAGTGGGGATGTCTGGTCTGCAGCTGGGTGAGGACTGGCATCGGTGGCATCAGTGGCGTGGGTGACATCTGTGGCGTGGCTGACATCGGTGGCATGGTTGGCATTGGTGGCATCAGTGGCACCAGTGGCATACGATGTACCTGTGCCTGGACTGGGAAGGGCTGCCTGTGCTGCTGGACCTCCTGGTAGCCATAGCCTTGGTAGGGGAGGGCCTGTGGAAAGCCTTGGAAGGGCAGTGACATCAACTGGAGTGGAGGAGCAGGCCTGGCCTGGGTGGGAGCAGGTTCGTCTTGGTCTGGAGGGTTGTTAAGAAGATCAGTGATCCTTTCCTTCATCACCTGGTACTAGGTTCCTGACATGTTCATGAGGGTCTGGTTGACGTAGGTGAGAAAGGGCTTGCGGTTGGAGGATGGGACGTCAGTGTGTACCAGCTGAGAGAGGAGATCTACGTTGCTCCTCATGGTGTCTCTTATCTCCAGCAGGACAGTGTGGCTCTGACCCTCCGGTTTTCCTCTCTGCCTTTCTGTGGAATGGAGCTGGGGGTGGATGTGGGTTGGTCTGTGGTGGAAGTGCCGTCTCCTTTCTCCCACTGCATGAGGGGGTCCTCCACACGCTCCGCCCGAGGTAGTACAGCTGTCGGGGGGGTGTCTCCATGGTGGCATGCTCCACAGATACCTGCCTGGACACAGAAGCTGCCTCTTTGCCAGAAGAGGACTGGCTCTCTGCAGGCTGCCTGAGAGAGAGGATTGTGAGAGGGGCTGCTCCTCGGTGGCGGATCTCACCCTCCAAGAAGCTGCACTTGGCCATCACGTAGGTCTCCCTGTCCTTCAGCTTGACCTCGGTCTGGCCAGATTTCTTGAGGTGCAGCTTCCCGTACCAGGTGCGCATGTGCTTCCACCAGCTGAGGAGCACCTCTGAAGTGCAACCCAGGCTCTCCGCCTTCTCTTTCCAAGCAGCCTGCTTCCTCTTGGTGTCTCGATAGAGCCTGTGTCCCTTCCGCCAAAGATATTCATTCTCCCTCAGCCACTCCAGCACCTTCTCCTCATGTTCCTCTTCGATTGTGTATTGCCTCCTCTCCCGTTCACACGTCTGCCTCTTCCTCCGTTTGGCAGGGCCATATGGGCCCTCATCAGAGGGGCTTCAAGGTTGTAGGGGCTGCTCCTCCACACCACCACCACCACCAGCAGCAGCAACAACAGTAGCAGCAAAAGCAGGACCAGCAGCAACAGCAGCAACAGCAGCAACAGCAGGACCAGGAGCATCAGGAGCACCAGCAGCACCAGCAGGACCAGGAGCACCAGCAGGACCAGCAGGACCAGGAGCACCAGCAGGAATAGGAGCACCAGCAGGACCAGGAGCACCAGCAGGACCAGAAGCAGCACCAGTAGAGTAAGCACCAGCAGAAGCACCAACCCCAAGAGCAGTGCCAGCAGAGTAAGCACCAGCAGAAGCACCAGCATCAGGAGAAGTGCCAGCAGAGTAAGCACCAGCTGAAGCACCAGCACCAGGAGCAGTGCCAGCAGAGTAAGCACCAACAGAAGCACCAGCACCAGGAGCAGTGCCAGCAGAGTAAGCACCAGCAGAAGCACCACCACCAGAAGCAGCATCAGCAGAAGCACCACCACCAGAAGCAGCATCAGCAGAGTAAGCACCAGTAAAAGCACCACCACCAGAAGCAGCATCAGCAGAAGCACCATCTCCAGAAGCAGCATCAGCAGAAGCCCCAGCACCAGAAGAGTGAGCCCGGGCAGCAGAAGCCCCAGCAGAAGCAGAGTCAGGGCAGGGGGTGGGAGGGTGGCCCTGTCCCTCTTGCAAGGGCTGGCAGCAGATGGCAGAGGTTTCCGTTTCTTCCCCATGGTTGTTGGGTTGCTGGCTGGCTGGCTGGCTGGCTGGTTGGCTGGCTGGCAAGCTGTGTCTGGAAGCAGGTCTTTCCTCTGAATGGTGACCTGCTTGCGAGCTGCTTCCCTTTATATCCGCGGGGCTGACACAATGCATCCTCCCCGCATGCGCAGTGAATACTAGGCAACCGCTAGGCATCCGCTAGGCATCCGCTAGGCTTCCGCTCTGCATCCGCTTCATCCCCTCAGCATCCGCTCTGCATCTGCTCTTTCCGTTCTGCGTCCATTTTGCTCTGCTCCCCCGGAAGCCTTGCGGATATGACATCCTCTCCCATCCGCTTCCATCCGCTAGGCTTCCGTGGAGCATCCGCTTTCCATCTACCCTACGTCCTCCCCCCGTCTGTTCCTTTCCATCTTGTCCGCTCTGGTTATGCAAATTCGGGGCACTTTTGAGAGCGGATAACAATGGATGGAACATTTTGCTCATCCGCTGTCTCCTTTTTACAAATGTTTTGCATCCGTCGGCCAGTTTGACAGGGCCTTTATGATTATGATCATGATTTATCACTTATTGCTTGTATGTACACTGAGGGCTTATGTACCAGAGACAAATTCCTTGTGTGTCCAATCACGCTTGACCAATAAAGAATTGAATTCTTTTCTATTCTATTCTATTCTGTTCTATTCTGTTTTTTGTGTTGATTTTTTGGGGGAGGAAAGAGGCATTATGCAAATGGTAAGTTGCAACTGAAGGACTCTGTAAAGGGCATTTTTTAATTGCCCTATAGGCTGTATTCTGATTCAATACACTTGTAGCTAAAAACACATTTTCTTAGTTTTGGCCCCTTGTGTTTTCACACTGCATTATAACATCCTGCATATTGAGACTTGTTTGAAAATGATCCAAATAGAACTGTACACAAAAGATATGTGAGTTATCTGTCAAATTGGATATTCTGATTTATGTCGTGAATTTTAGGCAGATGGGTATATGAATTTGTAGATGAAAGGCTTTGCTGATGATCCTAGAAATAAGAAAGGCTTGCCTTAATCCAATTTCTAGTTGAGATAAAAGCTATCACAAGGATTGAAAGACTAGTTTGTAACAAATGTATTGCTACAATCATTCTCACTTGTTTTTAATAAAAGAACAGGCATGCCAGTCCCTGGAGAAATAGGCATTTGATGATAACTGTTTTATATATGTTATATACCTTGTTTGTATACTTCTTGTATCAAAATCAAGAAAACAAGGAAATGCTGTCTGCAGTTTAGATGGATTTTCCAGTTTGTTTTTCACAGAAGCTCGAGGATTAAACTCCTTCAACAAGACTAAATGACATTTCTAATATTTCTGAATGCCAGCAATGTTTGAAAGGAAACAAACAAAATACAGGGTTGAATTGTCATGCATTGAAACCCTCTTAGGATACTGAACCAAAATAACTTCATTTAATTAGTGCTGTTGCAAACAATATCTGAAAATATGTTAGTTTACACCATTTACATGTTACCATTAATAGACAACACATTATTTTTAAAAGAAAAAAGAAAAGACAAACTCTGGTAGAAATTAAACATTTTTTATATCTTATATTTTAAAAAATCCCTTCCCACTTTCTAGGTGTTTGGTGCCTTCCTAAATCTTGGGACCTCAGTAGGAACCCCTGTCACTTGGCACTGCTTCATTTATCACCATTGCTGCATTCTGGTCCTTGTCTACTACAACAGAGGTCTCCAACTTTTTCCTCAGCTTTGCTGGCTAAGGAACTCTGAGAATTGAAGTCCACAAGTCTTAAAGTTGCCAAGATTGGAGACCCCTGTACTACAACATCTGCTTGATTGGCCAGACAGATCTGCCTCTTGGTTTAAATCTGGAAACCTCACAGAAATACACAGAATCTTAGCTCTGTTCACAACTTTCTGTGAAATTTCCCATCTGGGCTTGATAGGGTCTAGCCTAGGGGTATCAAACTCACATCGTCATGACAGCATCATGTGACATATTGGAAATTTTTCCCCTTCGCAAAACTGGGTGCTGGCATGGTGAGCATGTGACACATTCAGCCTGTGGGCCAGGAGTTTGACGGCCCTGGTCTAGCCTGTGTAGAAGTTCCTTGATAGTTGTGCCATTCAGTATATGCTGTTCCTCCTACATCACACATCCTATCCCTGAGGACCATAGTCTGCACCTTGAGTCTAATGTGTCAAACCCCTGCTTCTATGGATCTGGTACTCAGTGCCTGTTAGTACCCCTCCAACCACTGATAAGATTACCCAATGTTTTCCATTTTGACTATGGTACATCCCATGTTGAGCCTTGTTTTGCCATAGAAGCCACTGTACATTGTGAGATATTTCCAGATCTCCACATGGACAGTTTCCATATCCTCCTTTAGCCAGCTCACTATACTGGCAGGTTATCTGATGAATGGCAGAGCATACATGCTGATGGTGTTGATCTGGCTTTTGAGGACCTGTCTTTGATGTTACTTGGATGCTTCTATCTTCCTTGCTTCCTCATCATGGTTCCCATGTGACTGTGGGATAACAAAGTATTTATAGCTGATCTGTATCTCCTGTGTGGCCCACTGATAGTTCCAAATTCTACCTTATCAGTCTTAACTATTTTCCCTTTCTTGACTACCATCTGGCCCACATCTTTCCAGTACAAATGGCATCTCAGTATCCTTAATGTAGACCCATATCAGATGGATCAGCAAGTCAATGTCTCATTCAGTCTTCACATATAGTTTGATGTCAACCATGTAGAGAAGGTAACTAATGCTAATTCCACTCTTGAACTTGCATCCATATCCAGTCCTTGGGATTATTTTGGGATTATGCTGAACACCACTGGGACAATGCATCATCTTTGTATGACATTTGTGTAAGCTCCTTCACTCAAGCAGCTTGGTTGCAGCACAGTGATTAGAACACAGCTTTTGATTTGGGAGATTGGGCTTTGAATCCCAGCTGGTACCTACCTTATTAGTAGGGGTCCTTGGGCAAAGATCCCTTAATGCTTTGTCTGTCTACTTACATTTGAGTGTGACATGAACCTGAGGAGTCATGACAGTTTAGACATCACCCAGTTTAACAAGGTCTGCATCAGATGTTGGGGAATCAGGACCATCTGACAGTGAGTGGGCTAATGGAATAAACCACACATAGATGAAGCAAGAGAACCTGGAACTGTTGAATATGAATCTTCCACTGATGCTTATGACAGTTTCTATATTAGCCATTAACAGAAATTTTGAGGACTACTAATCACATAGTGCTTTACAGAAAAAGATCATACATATCTTAACCTGCAGGAAGAAGGTAAGTAGCTCCATGTCAGGTAACAAAATGACATAGAGCTTCACTGTTGTAATACTAGCAGTGGCATCCAGGTTTCACTGTAGAAAAAAAGCTAGGGTTAACATGGCTTTATTTCCCGGTTGAAGAAATATAAAGAGGAAGTAATTGAATGAATACAGGATAAGGCCTGACTTCATTCATTCATTTTATATAGTAGATACAAAACACTATTTACATGAATTAAGATAATTAATGCTTGCATTGTGATAATTGGCATACATTGAGCACAGCAAGCACAAATTAAGTGACATTTCTGTTATATCAACAAACATACTTAACTCTGTGTGAATGAATTGCAGACAGCAATCACATTCTGATAGCATCTGCAGCCGAACTGAATTGTTCATTCATAATAGGTGTTAGTACCTTCAAAGTAAGATTCCTAGATTAGGTGAATGAAATGCAATATGTAATAATCATATTGAGAACCTGGGATAAAATATAATTTTGGTTATGTATCCCGAAGAGAGTCATAATTGTGTGTTCCTAATCATAAGGCTAAAATGAAAAAAAAAGATATTGTGAAGTCAGAAACCACTGTTTACAATCCCGTCTCAACCATATGTAGCTATCATTTATGGTAGTAGTTCATCATTTTGGTGAATGAAGTCAAGATTTTTCTTGTTTATACTGCTTCAATCTCTAAATTGTAGTTTAGAAAAGCTACAGAAAAAGCTTAGATAAAATATAATTCCGGGGTTCAAATTAATGAAAACCTAGGGAAAATGATTTTTTTGTGAAAATTCTTTTTGTGGAAATGTTTATATTGCATATCTGTCCTTACTATAAGTCAGATAAATCAATGATACTAGCATTTTTTAGCACACTTTCATTAAAAAATATTGCTATTAACAACATTTTAGAATAACCAGAGATTGGATTCTCACAAGATGCTTTGTTGCCCAGAGGAAGAACAAGAAACAATGGTATTTACTATTACAAATATCAAAGACAATCAAACTAATTTATACATTTATTTTTATATTTGTACACTGCCAAATTCATTGAGGCTCATGGTGGTTCACAACAGCAAAACATATCAGCTATTAAAACACCCCAGCAAATCATTCTGTGTGTAAAAATACCAAATATAACATATAAGTGAATTCAAAATTCACTTATAAGGCAACACTCAACCATTTTTCCCACTATAAGCTAAAGGGCTGTCCTTTTACAATCATACCCCTCTATATGTTCATCCCGTTTAGAGACATGGATTATAGGTTTTTGCCCAAGTGGTTTTATTTAGTAATACATGTTATCTAAACATAATAAAGACATGTTTATGAAAAAAATCAGAACCTGAGTAAAACGAATCCTACCTGAATCTATGGTTTAGATATTTAAATTGGTTTAGATATTTAAAAGCTGCTACATAATATCTCATAGAAACCTCTAAAAAATATTTTAATCGCAAAAATAAAATAAAAACTCTTCCTTCCAATGCGGCATTAACTGCAATCCAGTCTTTAAAAGCCCGGTCCCACTGGCTGACGCAAAACGTATGCATAAAGGATACAGTGGACAAGCAAAATTTTGGGGGTTGCTCCATCCATTGACTTCCGCTCAAAAAATTGGCAAAAATTTGCATAAACAGAACGGAAAAGAACGGATGTGGGTAGTATGTAGTGGGGATGTTAAATGGATGTTCATAGGAAGCCTAGTGGATGAAAGTAGATGGGAGCGGATGACACCTCCGAAGGGGTTCCGGGGGAGAATTGCGAAGTGGACGCATAGCGGAAGGGGCGGATGCATAGCGGACAAAGCGGATGCATCACGGACGCCTATCGGAAACAAAGGGGAAGCCACATACATGTATATCGGGTGCAAAGTGTTCACTGCGCATGCAGGGAGTATGAATTGCGTCAGCTCCGTGGATATAAAAGAATGCAGCATGCATGCAGTCAGCATACAGGGGAAAGACATGCTGCCACATACATCTAGCAGGAACACCATGGTTCATCAGTCAGGCAAGAAGAGAAAGCCCTTGCCTACTCGTTCCAGCCCTGGCAAGAAGGCCAGAACCAGCATCCCACCTCCTGGCACTGACTCTGAAGCTGCTGCTGCTGTGGTGGACCAGCCCCAAGGCCCTCAAAACCCTGCTGCTGAAGGCCCTGTTGCTCAAGCCCCTAAAGGCCCTGCTGTTCAAGCCCCTGAAGGCCCTGCTGAAGCCCATGCCAGAGGGAGGAAGAGGCAAGGGAAGGAGAAGGGAGAGAGGAAACAGTACACCATTTCCAAGGAGCATGAGGATGAGGTGCTGGAATGGCTGAGGGAGAATGAGTACCTCTGGAGAAAGGGCCACAGACTGTATTGCGACACCAAGAAGAAGCAGACAGCTTGGAGAGACAAGGCAGAGAGCCTGGGGTACACTGCAGAAGTAGTCCTAGGATGGTGGAAGCACATGCACACCTGGTATGGCAAGCTACACCTCAAGAAATCCAGGCAGGCCACTGTCAAGCTCACTGACCAGGAGATGTACGTCATGGCCAAGTGCAGTTTCCTGGAAGGTGAGATCTGCCACCGAGGAGCAGCCCCTCTGAGACCCCACTCCCTCAGACAGCCCACAGACAGCCAGTCCTCTTCCAGCCAGGAGCCACCTACCATTTCCAGGCAGGTGTCTTCAGAGGACCTCATGGCAGAGACCCCCCCCCCCGAGAGCTACACTCCCCATGCCGGCAGACTTGGAGGATCCCATGGAGGATGAAACCCTGCTGTCACAAAGGAAGGAAGAAGAAGCAGCCACCAGAGCCCCACCCTCACCCACCAGACCCCCACCCTCATCCCCAGCTCCAGAGGATGCAGGCAGAGAGGTAGACTGGAGGGCCAGGACCACAGTGTGCTGTTGGAGATCAGGGACACAATGAAGACCAGCACAGAATTTCTCTCTCAGCTGGTCCACAGTGACATACCATCCTCGGGCTGGAAGCCCTTCATCACCTACGTGAGCCAGACTCTCAGGGACCTGCCCGAGGCCCATTACCAGGTGATGAAGCAGAAGATGACAGCACTTCTGCACAACCCTCAAGGCCCAGCTGAAGCTGCTCCTACCCAGTCCATGTCTGCTAATCCACCCCAGGCGATGTCACAGCCCTTCCACGGCTTTCAACAGCCCCTCACCTGCCAAGGCTACAACTACCAGGACTTCTCACAGCAGAAGCAGAACTTCCCAGTCCAGGCCCAGGTTCATCGCATGTCACAGACGCCACTCCTCACCCAGCTGCAGACCAGACCGCCCCACTACACTCCTCCCTCCTCCACCCCACAGCCAAGCCCGTCAAGGGACAATCTGTCATCAGTATTGGGCCTGACATCTCAAGTCCTTGATGAGGGGCCTCTCAACCTCACGGGACTGAGTCAGCTCTCGAAAAGCTTCCTGAATACACCATGCCCTGCTGTACCCTCGGGGCCAAGCACCCCAATGGTGCCTCAGACCAGCACTCAAGCCAAAGCCACCTCCACAGTCCCTGCCTGCTTAAAGCTGAGACCATGGACATGACTCAGAGTGACTAAGAATAGTGTCAGAGACTGAGTTGTACTTCTTTGTTTAAGACACTTTGCTTGGTTCATTTTGGTATTTTAATGAAGTCATAAAGTTTACCTAGGAAAGTTAATAAAGGTTATCTTTGCTTAACACACTTAATACAGTTTACTTGGTCCATTTTGCTTATTTAATAAAGTCATAAAGTTAAGAAAGTTAATAAAGGTTATCTTTGCTTAAGACACTTGGTTTATTTTTTTTACTTAATAAAGTGTTGGTAAAAACTTTGAACAAATGGTTAAGCCTTTGCATGCTTGTGGGATAGATAAGGATAGTTGTGGGATAGATAAACCTCCAGTGCAACCATAGTGGGACTGTATGGTCCACCATCCCAGCTGCCACACATATGGACCTTTATTATCAATAACAATTTATTCATTGATCAACACATTTCAAAATAAACAAAGCTCTTTATTAATGCTCTATTCACTGTAGGACCACTCAACATACATGGAACAATCTCATCAGTGTTATGCAACAGTCTCAAGGAAGCATCCATTTATCATCTATCATCCCGTCTTGCCACTCCACTGCTCCAGCTGGGGAGTTGCACCAGTGTCTCAGGAGGTTGCGCTGCATCTTCCCTTCACGTGAAGCTCTGTTGGGGCCTTGTACATCCACAGTGTCTATCAGGTTACGTCCTTGCCTCCATTCACCAGACTCCATGTCCCCATTCCCTTGTTGACGGTCGGCAAGTCTTTTCTGCAATACTAGGTAGCGGGTGCGCATGAGATTGTGCAGGATGCAGCAAGCTTCTATGATGCTCCGCACAGTCTCTGGGTCATGCTGCATGGTGGTGAGAAGTATCTGGAACTTGTTGTCCAGGATGGCAAAAGCGTTCTCCACCACCCATCTTGCCCTGGACAGCCTGTACTTGAAGATCCTCTCTTCACGGGTGAGGTATCTTGAACTGTATGGCTTCATGAGGTAGGTTCTGAGGGAGAAGGCGTCATCACCAACGATGAAGTAGGGCACATCTTGTGTGTCATTGGGTAGGGGGTCTGGTTCTGGAAAACCCATGATGAGGTTGCGTTCCAGCCCATCCTTGAGGTCACTTGCATTGTATACCTGGCCAACTGAAGTTGACCCGTTGCCTGAAGCATCGATGTACATGAACTTGTAGTCAGCATCGACCATGGCAAAGAGGATCATACTGAAGAAGCCCTTGTAGTTGTAATAAGTGGACCGTGAGTTGGCTGGTGCTTTGCAGGCCACGTGCTTCCCATCTATGGCTCCAACGGTGTGGGGAAAGTTCCACCTCTGATACCACTCTTCTGCAAGTTTTCTCCAGCCTTGTTCAGTGGTGGGGCACTTGAGGAGCTCCTCCACATATTCTTTGATGATGGCCTGTGCCACTTCTCTGACCATTTTGCTGATGCTATTGTTTGGCACCCTCCTGGCATACTGCATGTTTCTGTATGTGGTTCCAGAGGCCAGGTGGCACAGAGTCAGTGCCACCTTCAGTCCAGGGTCCAGGTTTGGATGGAAGTTAGTGCTAGGCTTGGTCAACCTGTGTCTCAGACGCTCTACTAGTTCATCAAACATGGCTGGTGGCATCCTCATGAAGTGATGGAATGCACGAGGGTCTTCATTCCTCAGCTCCTCCATCAACTGGTCATACAGTCCAAACTCCATTTTTCTCACGATCCATCCTCGGACCCAAACAGCTCAAAACTTCTTGTGCGGATGAAATCTCAGTGGACAGATGCTCGATGGATAGAGCGTATGAAACACATATGCAATGAGTACACAATGGATGCATAGTGTTTTCCAAAGGATGGCAAGCTTTTTTTAACATTTTACATCCTCTTTGTATCCGTTAGTGCAGTGGGACCGGGCCTTAAGTGTAAAATTGCTAGGTTTGAAGTCTCGCTTTTCCATAATTGTCAAAAAGTCACTTTTAGATGATATATATAGATGTGTGTGTGTGTGTTTTTAGGCTTTCGCGGGTACTTACATGTGTGCTGTTTAGCTTCCTTCAGGTATTATCCCACGTCATTGTAGTTCTGTTAAAGTTGTAGCAACGTTTCAGTAGAATCTCATCTGCCATCCTCAGGCTTCTGTATAGAGTTAGTTCCTGGTTTCAAATTTGAGGCTGGTCCATTCTGATTGGTTGGGAGCCTGGATCTGTATTCATTGGACTTGGAGTTTGATTGATTGGTGTTTCTGGTTTCTTCTGTCTGTTTTGTGGCTTTGATTGGCTGGTAACACTCTGTTCTTGTGTTGGAGGCTTTCAGTGCAGCTTGGCTCCATGTGAAGGGACGGCTGCTCTTCATTAGCAATCTTCTATTCATTAGCAAGCTGGGTTTCACCTGGGTGCCTGGTGGGGGGGTGTTTGGGTTGGAGCTAGACTCCCTCTGATATACATATATATATATATATATATATATATATATATATATATATATATA
>BLBF01000007.1:23020695-23035164 GCA_015471245.1 Laticauda colubrina
ATATATATATATATATATATATATATATATATATATATATACACACACACACACACACACACACATTCTGAGGTTTTCGTGGGTATTTGTATGTGGATCTTAGGTTATTCGGGTTTTCTCCCACGTAAAATTGGATGTATCTAGGCGCCGTTTCGATGAAGTCTCATTTATCATCTTCAGGCTTATTTCTTCATCTCTGTGCTTCTCAGAGTGATGTGAGCTTGCAGCTGCTTCATCCTTTTAACTGCTAGTTGGGGTGTGACTTGATTGGGTGGGTCTTGGCTGTGTTCTGATTGGCTGGGGGGGTGTTCTCATTGGTCAGGGGTTTGGCTGTGTTCTGATTGGTAGGGAGGTTCGCTGTGTTCTGATTGGCTGGAGGTGTGTTCTGTTCAGGTGGGGACTTGGTTGTGCTCAGGTTAGTCTTAGTTACTGGGGGATTTGAGCTGGTGAGCTGTGATCTTGTTGGTTATCTTCGTGTTCGTGGTCGTGCCACATCTTCATGGTGGGTGTCAGTTCACTTCTTTTATGGGTCAAAGGGGTTTGAATCGGGTAGTGATGCAGCTGCGGTATGGCTTCTGGTCCGTGGTCATGTCTCATCTTCTGTGTGAGTGTCAGTCTTTTTTCTACGTGGAAGTGTGGTGGTAGCATCTTGTGTGGTACTGGTGGGTGTGGGTCTGGTGTCATTCTTCATATTAGGTACTCGTTTATTAATGAGGGCAGGTTTCCAAATGGCTGATAGGCGGGAGGTATCATCTTGTTTATTAATGGTGTGTGGGTGTTTTTCTATCTCTATGGCTTCTCTGATTATTCTGTTGTTCAAATGTTCAGTTCTGGCGATAGTTGTGGTATTTTTAAAGTCAATTTCATGTCCTGTGGCTTTGAGGTGTTGGACCAGGGAAGAGGTCAGTTCTTCTTTTTTGATTGAGTTCTTGTGTTCTTCAATGTGTGCACTTATTTTTCTGTTAGTTTGTCTGATGTATGTGGTGGAACAGACTGTTGAAGGGATTTCGTATACTCCTTGGTTTTCCAACTCGATTTTGTCTTTACGGTTTCTTAGGATGGTGGATATTTTTCTGTTTGTGCAGAATGCTGTTTTAATGTTGTGTTTTTGGAGGATCTTGCTGATTTTGTCTGTAGTGCCTTTTATATATGGGAGGAGGGCTTTCCTGTTCTCTTGTTCTCTGTCTTGGCTTTTGGTTGGGGTTTCTTTTTGGATTAGGTGGGTAATCTTCTTTTTTTTGGAATCCCTTGGCTGTTAGTACATTAGTGAGAGTGTGTAGTTCAGTTTTTAAGTGTTGTTCGTTGGCTAAGCATTTTGTTCTGGAGATGAATGTTACAGTTACAGAATTGATTTGTGCTGGGTGGTGGTGTGAGAGTGCATGTAGATAGCAGTTTAGGGATGTGTTTTCTTCTGGAAGATGGTGTGTCCTAGGGAGCCATTGGATTTTTTGTATACTAAGACATCTCGGAAGGGAAGTTGTTTGTTGGCTTCTGTTTCCATGGTGAATTGTATTTTGGGATGTAGGCTGTTGAGGTGTGTGAGGAAGTTGTTCAGTATTTCTTTCCCATGTGGCGAGATTATGAAGGTGTCTACTACGTATCTGAGCAAGAGTTTGGGTTTTCTAGAGCTTGTTTTTCAAAGTGTTCCATGTCAAAGTTTGTGATGACAGGTGAGAGGGTTGATCCCATGGGTGCTCCTTCTATTTGTTTGTATTTTTGTCCATTGTAGGTGAAGTATGTATTGGATAGGCAGTGGTTGGTAAGATCTAGGATGTACTTGGGGTGGTTGTATTTGTTTTGGATGGCTGTCAAGGCTTCTTTTATAGGCACTTGGGTGAAGAGGGATATGACATTGAAGCTCACTAGTAGGTCGCTGGGTTGTAAGTTTTGTTTCTTTTTGATCTCGATGAACTGGAATGAGTTTCTTACATGTGAGTTGATGGATTCTGCATAGGGTTGTAGTTGTTTGGTGAGAAATTTGGCTAAGTTTTGTAGAGGTGAGCCTATGGAGCTGACTATTGGTCATAGTGGGGTTCCTTCTTTGTGTATCTTGGGGAGACCATACAGCTTAGGGCATCTGGATGATTTTTCTCTGTGTTTGATTCTTTGCTGGATTTCTTCGCTGATGGGGGAGGCTTTTATTTTGGATCTGGTGGTTTTTTCTAAGTAGGTGGTGGGGTCAGTCTTTAGGGGTTTGTATGTGGGGTCTTGGAGTAGGTTGATTAACTTGGTTTGGTATTCAGATGTATTCATAGCCACTGTCATGTTGTCCTTGTCTGCTGGTAGGATTATTATGCTGGTGTCTTCTTTCAGGTTAAGTCGTGCAATTTGTTCTTCTTTGGATAAGTTGCTTTTGGGTTGTTTGCTAGTACAGAGGATGTTGGTGATTTCGAGTCTGATTCTGTTAGCATCATCAGGGTTGGTTTTGGTCAGGCTAGTTTCAACTCCACGTATGATGGTTTCTGTGGGGAAGCCATAGAGATACAAAAATGCCCACACAACATGAATAAACGAGATGATACCTCCCGTCTACCAGCCATTTGAGAACCTGCCCTCATTAATAAGCGAGTACCGAATATGAAGAATGACACCAGACCCACACCCACCAGTACCACACAAGATACTACCACCACACTTCCACGTAGAAAAAAAACTCACACCCACACAGAAAATGAGACATGACCACGGACCAGAAGCCGTACTGCAGCTGCATCACTACCCGCTTCAAACCCCTCTGACCCACAGAAGAGGTGAACTGACAACCACCATGAAGATTTGGCATGAGCACGAACAAGAAGCCAAACAACAGGATCACAGCTCACCAGCTCAAATCCCCCAGAAACTGAGACTAACCTGAGCACAACCAAGCCCCCACCTGAACAGAACACACCCCCAGCCAATCAGAACACAGCCAAACCCCCACCCAATGAGAACACACCCCCACCCAATCAGAACACAGCCAAACTCCCACCCAATCAAGTCACACCCCCAGTAGCAGTTAAAAGGAAGAAGCAGCTGCAAGCTCACATTACTCTGAGAAGGACAGAGCCGAAGAAACAAGCCTGAAGATGATGAATGAGACTTTATCGAACCATTGCTTAGATACTTCCAATTTTATGTGGGAGAAAACCTGAATAACCAATTATATATATTTGGTTTTCTTAAGTTTTTGTGGGTACTTACATGTATGCTGTTCAGCTTCATTCAGGTATTATCCGACAACATTATAGTTGTGCTTTTAAGTTGTAGCAATGTTTCGGCAGAATCCCATCTGCCATCATCAGGCTTCTGTATTGAGTTCATCTGTGAGTCAGGCTGTCACAACCATTTCAGTTTTAAATTTGAAGCTAGCCTACGCTGTGCCAGAATGGTTTTTTTTTCTTCATCCTGATTGGTTGGGAGTGTTGGTTTGTGTTCATTGGTCTTGGAGTTTGCTGTGTTCTGCTTGATTGGTGTTTCTGAGGAAGCTGGCTTGGAGCCCCTCCGTGCTCAGCTGGGGACAGGGGGGAAGACAAAAGCACCAACGTGGGAATGGCCCGGAGACACGTGTCAGCCCTACTCCTTCACCGCCTCTGCCGCCTAACCCTCCACCCTCACAACGCCAGCTCCTGGTTCAAATTTTCATCCCATAGGGGCTCCTCCAGTTTGTTTGTATCTTTGTCCTTTGTATATGAAATATGTGTTGGTTAACAGTGTTTAAATATGGTTAAACATATTTCATATACAAAGGACAAAGATACAAACAAATTGAAGGAGCCCCTAAGTGATCACCACTGTCACCCGTCATTGCAAACCTGTTCATGGAAATATTTGAATCCAGAGCCCTGGCTAATGCCACCCACAAACCCAAACTATGGCTAAGATACATCGATGACACATTTGTGATTTGGCCCCATGGAAAAGAAAACCTGAACAATTTCCTAACATACCTAAACAGCACACACCCCAAAATCAAGTTCACCATGGGAACGGAAACAAAGAAACAACTACCATTCCTAGATGTACTAATCTACAAAAGAACAGATGGCACACTAGGACACGCCTTATACCAGAAGAAAACACACACCAACCACTATCTCAATGCCCAATCCCACCACCACCCAGCACAGATAAAT
This sequence comes from Laticauda colubrina, assembly GCA_015471245.1. Classification (NCBI taxonomy): domain Eukaryota; kingdom Metazoa; phylum Chordata; class Lepidosauria; order Squamata; family Elapidae; genus Laticauda; species Laticauda colubrina. Next base: position 23,024,811 of record BLBF01000007.1, read on the forward strand.
TCCATGGCCAAAACACTAATCACCAGAACCAAATGACTGGCAGACAAGACACATATAAAGACTGAACTATGCACCCTGACTAAAGTACTGACAGCTAATGTCTTCCACAAAAGCAAAATCACCAGCTTGATCCACAAAAACACACGAAGACATAATGGAGACCTAGAAGATGAACAGACCTATGGAACAGCTGTCCTGCCCTACATAAGAGGTACTACAGACAAAATCAGTAAGATAGTACACAGGCATCACATCAAGACTGCCTTCAAAACAGACAAAAAATAGCAGCCATCCTTAGAAACCCCAAAGATAAAACTGACCTGGAAAACCAAGGCATATACAAAGTCCCCTGTGCATCATGCCCGGCCACATACATTGGACAGACCAATAGAAGAATAAGTACCCACCTGGTTCACCTGGATGAACACAAAAATTCAGTAAAAAAGCTGGAACACACTTCCTCACTAGTCCAACACATGAAAGCCACAGGTCATAGCATCAACTTCAATGGCACCAAAATAAAATGGCACCACTATAAAAAACCCCAGCCACAAAATTATCAGAGAAGCCATAGAGACTGAAAGAAGACCTGGAAGCATGAATAGAAGAGATGATTCCACTAGACTGTCAATCATTTGGAAGCCTGCACTCTGAAATAGAAAGATCTCCACACCACAAGCCAGGCAAACACCTGGGCACAAACAGATCCCCCCTGATACCTCCAGCTTAAACACACCCCAACCAGGCCCCCAGATGAAACCTAGCTTCCTAACAAATGATAGCCGTCCTTTTACTCAGAGCCAAGCTGCACTAAAAGCCTCCAATACAGGAACACAATGTTGCCAGCCGATCAAAGTCACAAAACAGACAGAAGATATTAGAAACACCAATCAAGCAGAACACAGCAAACTCCAAGACTAGTAAACACAGACCAAGACTCCCAACCAATCAGGATGAAGAAAAAACCATTCTTGCAAAGCAGTAGGCTAGCCTCAAATTTAAAACTAAAACGGCTGTGATAGCCTGATTCACAGACGAACTCAATACAGAAGCCTGATGATGGCAGATGAGATTCTGCTGAAACGTTGCTACAACTTTAAAAGGACAACTACAATGACGTGGGATAATACCCGAAGGAAGCTGAACAGCATACATGTAAGTACCCGCGAAAACTGAAAAACACACACACACACACACACACACACACATATATATATATATATGTGTGTGTGTGTGTGTGTGTTTGTGTGTTTGTGTGTGTGTGTGTGTTTGTATGTATGTATGAATGTATGTATGTATATGTATATGTATATTTATATGTATATATATAGAGAGAGAGTGGGTGAATTATTCTGCTCTTTCTTTTCAGCCTGTTGAGGTATTCAGGGCAACCAAATGGCTGTTATTATCAATAAAATATACGACAACGGGCTATAATGTGATACCAGCTGACCTCAAGGGTTTTTCTCATCAGCTTTCATTGGAGGGTTGTGACTCTGGATCATTCAAATGCATTTCTTCTCATGCCAGAAGAGATTTCCTTCCATGTATGCTCATTAGAGAGAGAGAATGCCAAGTCTTTTGACCTTTCCTTAGTCTAGAGGAAAGCTTACTTCTTCTAATAAAACAGTCTTACACTTTGTGGTCTTCAGGAGCTAACCAAATAGGAGTCAGTGCTTTCATTCCAGGGAAAAAACCACTCATCTTTTTGCAGAGAGAAAAAAAATTCAAAATGAAGAGAAACTGCGAAGGTTGGATCGAGGCTAACAATTTCAGTGCTGTAAATGGGGACAAAAAGCTGATGTCTCACTTTGACTTTTCCTTCCAGCCTTTTTCTCTCTTATCTTCTGATGTAGCAGCCCTCAGACGTCCATGGAGAAACCAATCTTGGTTGTTTCCACAGCAAGACTCCTGGAAGCTGTTAATGTCACTGTAAAATTAACTTCCCTCATCTGTTTTCCAAACTAAAAAAATTAAATCTCTCCCTCTCCCCTCTCTCCCCCCTCTCCCCCCTCTCCTCTGTATTTTTACTCTTCAGTGATCATTTTTTTACTCTTCAATGATCATACTCTTCAATGATCATGTTTATTGGGATGACAGAATTTATAACAGAATTCATTATTATAACTAAGTATATTAACATTTGGGGTACTTTAATTTTGTTATAGTTATAATAAAATAACCACAGATAGATAAGAAACCAGCAAAAAGTAGACTATGTGATTTGATTTGTAAGATTTTAGAGGCCACTGTATTAGGTGTATTTTACCTAAAAATCAATACTTTTTGTCCTGTACCCCATATTCTGTTACATTAGTGTTCATCTTAAACTTCAGATGACAGGAATCAAAAATATAATATTAATTGACTACTTCAACATTCTGCAGAGAGCAATACATCCATAGAACATATTGGGACAAGACTCTGCTTTTCTCAAAATAAGTCATTCTTCTTCTGATCCAAGACAGTCCTTACTTGTCATGGGCTCAGATTTGAACTGCTGTCTGAGCAGGCAAGGGAAGGAGCCAACACACCCAGCAAATGCAACTGCCATCACTATCTGACCATGAGGCACAGACTTATTTCCCCCTCCCAATGCAAGAGGATGGTGGGTTGCAAAGAGACTGGAGCAAAGGTGCTCTGCAAGACTGCTAATGTAGAAGGAGCCTCTCCCCACAAAATAAGCTACACTGGGGCTGCTTCTATTAAAATGGAACAGCAAGTTCTCCATCAATAATAGCCACTCATTAACTCCCATTCCATGTACCTTGACTTGTGACCCTCGTAACTTGGGCCTTGAAGTTGGACCAGCTGATGGATCTGCTAAAAAGCTCTATCCCTCAACTCCACCTGAGTACCATTTTGATTTGAGACTCTTGTAAGCCAAATTTGCTGGACGTTGGGGAGGGAAACATGTCTCTACATGGCAGATATGTGTGTTTGTGAGTCTGATTTATATAGAGCTCTGGTGGCTCAGTGATTGAAATGCAGTATTGCAGGCAAACTCTGTTGGCGCCAGAAATTAGAACCTGATGGGGCTCAAAATTGATTCAACCTTCCCATCCTTCTGAGGTTAGTAGATTGTTGGGGTCCAGCTTGGTGAGGGCAATATGCAAAAAAGGCTTTGACATTCAACATTGTCCAGAGAGTGCTGTGAAGTGCTATGAGATGGTATATAAACTCCTCTTGCTATAGTTGTTTTGTAAATGGAACAAAAAAAGCTGCCTTGTGTATTTTTTGTGTGCTTGGTTTGGGACAGGATACCAGCAGGGGCTGCTGGGAGCTGGGATTCAGCCCTGTCTGAAAAGTCGCAGGCTTTTTAGCTATGCCATAAGCTTTGCAGTTCTCTGGGTTCTTTTTGCATCCAGATCTCCTGCTCCACTTTTTGGGCTCATCACCGTATCTGATCATCTGGGATTTCTCTTTCCCTCCCTATCACATGACCTGTTTATAACTTTTTCCACTGGGTCTGTTAGCTTCAGCAACCAGTAACTTTCTTAAGCAGTTGCTTAGCAACTGTGTGTGTTTGGGTGTGTGTGAACTATTCTGAAGTGAACCAATGCATTCTGCTCCACTGACCCCTTTTCTGATGGAATATCATCTTCACAAGGCAATTTCCATTTAATGTTAACCATCAAAGCATCTTAAGCCAAATAAATTGCCCGAAACCTTTATATCCCCTGAAGGAGGAGTTCTCTCCTTTCATAGCAGGCCTTCTTCTACCAACAAAGGCAGGTTTAAAAGAAAATCCGAAAGGCCATCAGCAAATGGATACCATGGTTGTCATTGTGACAATGTCTTCATCATTTGATCCAGGATTGTTTCTTGCTTGCTTCCTTTCTCAAATGCAATTTTCTCTGAAGATGGTGCTGGGCCCAGTGAATTTGAAAGGATTGGAGCTCCTACTTTTTCTCCATCTCTTGCAATGCATATGAACTCAGGCTCTTGATTCCTTAAATGCCTTGAAGTAAGTTTTTCCAATAATAAACAACTATGAAATCAAAATGGGACAGGATAAAATATGGTGTGTGGGGGGTACACTGATCCTTAAGGAATGTTCTTATTATTTTCTTCTTCTTATTTTTTTTCATTATTATCTCTGCATATCCTCAAAGGGAGCGCAGTTAGGCTATTTTACCAACTCACAATAACCAAGAAACAGATTGGAAGAATGGTAAATCCTTTGGGTTCATCATATTATTTTTTGTCATCCAATTTGTATATTCTGATGTTTAATAATAGGCTCTTCTCTGATCTAGAATCAAAGACAATGGAGATGTAGATACAGGTAGTTCTCAATTTAAAACCATTGATTTAGTGACCGTTCAAAGTTACAACAGCACTGAGCAAAGTGACTTATAACCATTTTTCACATGATCATTTCAGCATCCCCATGGTTACGTGAGCAGAATTTGGATGCTTGGCAACTGATTCATATTTATGGTGGTTACCGAATCCCAGGCCATGTGATCATCTTTTGTAACCTCCTGACAAGGAAAATCAGCAAGGAAGCCAAATTCACTTAACAACGGTCCCACTGGCCAATGGATGCAAAACGTATGCATAAAGGACACAGCGGCCGAGCAAAATTTCAGGGGTGGCTCCATCCGTTTTCATCTGCTCCAAAAATTGGCAAAAATTTGCACAAACAGAATGGAAAAGAACGGACGTGGGTAGTATGTAGCGGGGATGTTAAATGGATGTTCATAGGAAGCCTAGTGGATGAAAGCGGACGGAAGCAGATGACACCTCCGAAGGGGTTCCGGGGGAGAATTTCAAAGCGGATGCATAGCAGAAGGGGTGGAAGCATAGCGGATGAAGTGTATGCATCACATATGCCTATAGGAAACAAAAGGGATGCTGCGCAGATGTATATCGGATGCAAAGTGTTCACTGCGCATGCGGGCGATATGAATTGTGTCCGCTCCACGGATATAAAAGGATGGAGCACACAGGCAGAATAGTCTATTATGACTCAGAATAGTCTCAGAGACTGAGTTGTTTACTTGTTTAATAAAGTTTATTTTTGCTGAAGACACTTAATAAAGTTTACTTGGTTCATTTTGTTTACTTAATAAAGTGTTGGTAAAAACTTTAAAAAAATGGTAAAGCCTTTGCATACTTGTGGGATAGATAAGGATAGTTGTGGGATAGATAAACCTCCAGTGCAAGCATAGTGGGACTGTATGGTCCACCATCCCAGCTGCCACACATATGGACCTTTATTATCAATAACAATTTATTCATTGATCAACACATTTCAAAATAAACAAAGCTCTTTATTAATGCCCTATTCATTGTAGGACCACTCAACATACATGGCACAATCTCATCAGTGTTATGCAACAGTCCCAAGGAAGCATCCATTAATCAACTACCATCCGGTCTTGCCACTCCACTGCTCCAGCTGGGGAGTTGCACCAGTGTCTCAGAAGGTTGCGCTGCTTCTTCCCTTCACGTGAAGCTCTGTTGGGGCCTTGTACATTCACAGTGTCTATCAGGTTACGTCCTTGCCTCCATTCACCAGGCTCCATGTCCCCATTCCCTTGTTGACGGTCGGCAAGTCTGTTCTGCAACACTGGGTAGCGGGTGTGCATGAGATTGTGCAGGATGCAGCAAGCTTCCACGATGCTCCTCACAGTCTGTGGCTCATGCTGCATGGTGGTGAGAAGTATCTGGAACCTGTTGGCCAGGATGCCGAAGGCATTCTCCACCACCCGTCTTGCCCTGGACAGCCTGTAGTTGAAGATCCTCTCTTCACGGGTGAGGTATCTTGAACTGTACGGCTTCATGAGGTAGGTTCTGAGGGAGAAGGCGTCATCACCAACGATGAAGTAGGGCACATCTTGTGTGTCATTGGGTACGGGGTCTGGACCTGGAAAACTCATGATGAGGTTGAGTTCCAGCCCATCCTTGAGGTCACTTGCATTGTTTACCTGGCCATCTGAAGCTGCCCCATTGCCTGAAACATCGATGTAGATGAACTTGTAGTCAGCATCAACCATGGCAAAGAGGATGATACTGAAGAAGCCCTTGTAGTTGTAATAAGTGGACCCTGAGTTGGCTGGAGCTTTGCAGGCCACGTGCTTCCTATCTATGGCTCCAACGGTGTGGGGAAAGTTCCACCTCTGATACCACTCTTCTGCAAGTTTTCTCCAGCCTTGTTCAGTGGTGGGGCACCTGAGGAGCTCCTCCACGTATTCTTCAATGATGGCCTGTACCACTTCTCTGACCACTTTGCTGATGCTGTTGTGTGGCACCCTCCAGGCATACTGCATGTTTCTGTATGTGGTTCCAGAGGCCAGGTGCCGCAGAGTCAGTGCTACCTTCAGTCCAGGGTCCAGGTTGGGATGGAAGTTGGTGCTAGGCTTGGTCAACCTGGGTCTCAGATGGTGTACAAGTTCATCAAACATGGTTGGTGGCATCCTCATAAAGTGATGGAATGCACCAGGGTCTTCTTTCCTCAGCTCCACCATCAACTGGTCATACAGTCCAAACTCCATTCTTCTCACGATCCATCCTCAGTCCCACAGAGCTCCTGGACGTCTCCTTCCTCTCCTTCTGTGTAAAACTTGATACAGTCTGAACAGGTTTTGGTTCTGGTGATGAATGAGCGCAGCTATCATACGGACTGTTTCTTCATCCATGGTGGAGAACAATTGACGATGTTGAAGACCAAGACCAAGGGTGATGAGGTCTGTACACCATGGCTGCTGGACTCATACTGAGATCCAGATGATTTTCTTCCCCTTTTTATAGAAAATATCAGTTGTACGCTAGGTGTCCTTCTACATACTCTGGACATACTCCAGACATCCTAAATATATGAGATACATCCCAGATACAAATGTTTTGTCCATTTTTAATACTTTATATACAAGATGCATCCGCTTACATCCTTTCTATTTCCGTGCGACTAACGCTGTATAGACGTTCCGTGTACCTTTTGTTTTCTCCCTCTTTCCATTTTCAGCTGCAGTGGATGTGTGTTAAGGGGATGGCCAGAGTATGCTGAGAGGATACAGCGGAAGTTTAATGGATGATAACGGACATAGAACGTTTGTTGTCCGTATATGTCGCAGATGTACATCGTATGCGGCGGAAAGTTCATCCATTCAAAAAGTTTTGTACAGCTCAAAACTTTTTGCGCAGATGAAATCTCACTGGATGGATGGTCCATGGATAGAGCGTATGAAACATATATGCAGTGAGTACACAACGGATGCATCGCGTTTTCCAACAGATGGCGAGCTTTTTTTAACGTTTTACATCCTCTTTGCATCTGTAAGTTCAGTGGGACCGGGCTTTTAACTTAGCTACCTAGATTCCCTTCACAACTGTGGCAGGAAAGGTTGTAAAATGGGAGAAAACTCACTTAACAATTAACTTGCTTAGCTCAGTTGTGGTCGTAAGTCAAGGACCACCTGTATTTATACCTGAAGGTGGCCTCCAATTTCTCTTGGTATCTGAAAGGTGAGCAGATTGTTGTTAATTCAGATAAAGCAGTCTGATGCATAAAACTTTAATTCCACGACCCTGAATGCTTTTTTAATGCAATTGCAGTCTGCTGCTTTAGGGTCACCTCTATGTTTGCAGAGGGGCTTCCTGATGATTCTTCCAAGAGGGTGTAAAATTGTCCTGGAGGTGACTGTGAAAAATACAGGCTGTGCACAGCATCAACAATTTGTCTCCAAGGTGATCACATGTCATGCCCAAGTATTCACTCAGGACCCATCTTAGGAAACCTGTTTTGACTACCTGAGAGAACAGAGCCACAGCAGAAGCTAATGAAAGTCAAAGAGGATATTCTATGACTGCTGGGGTTATTGCATATGTTTGTGAGAGAGAGGTTGTCTGTGCCCCGCCCCTCAAATACCTGAGTGCATATCTATTTTCATATCATACACAAATACACATATAAGCAAATGCAAGGTTTAATCTTTGGCTATGAGATTTAAAGAAGTAATTTATTTATTTGGCTGCATATTTTTTGGTTGCATGCTTTATTTTAAGTGTTGCTATTTTTCAAAAAACAACAACAACCAAAGGGTCCAAAAATGAATAAAATAATCTTCAGTTAAAAAAATAGGAAAAAAATCACCTCTTATAAAACAAAACAATTAAAATAAGGAGATGAAGCAACTAAAACCAAATTTTAAATGTGGGTGGTAAGGTAATCTTAATTTACCTTGCTTGTTTTAGATGATTATACTTTTTACACATACCATCCATGAAATCCACAAAGAAATATAAATAAATACAGACACACATAGATGATAGATGATAGATAGAGAGAGGATAGATAGATAGATAGATAGATAGATAGATAGATAGATAGATAGATAGATAGATAGATAGATAGATAGATTGATAGAGGTAGAGGTAGAGGTAGAGGTAGAGAGAGAGGGAGGGAGAGAGGGAGAGGGAGAGGGAGGGAGAGGTATAGGGATAGAGATAAATAGATTAGAGAGAGGAGGATGGATGGATGGATTTTGGTCACAGTCTGAAACTTTGAATTAATCCTCAGTATAATATTCCATATTCTTCTGTATTTTTTGCTAAGTTAAAACATCTAGATAGATAAATGTATTAGTTTTATATTCCACCTTTTGTTCAGGAACTCAAGATGGTATACACATATACATTTTAAAATTTGGAGGACATGCTTTTTCTTTTCTTTTTGCTTTGACTACCCCAGACTTTCCCAACATAAAGAACCAATTGATGCCTTCAGTTTCCAGATTTGTTCAACCAGCATGGCCATTACTGAGAATTCTGGGTGTTGAAGTTCATAAATCTAGAAGATATTGAGGTTCGGAAATTATATGCATTCTCTCTTGTACTACTGATTGTTTCCCACAAAGCCTGACGCATCATGATTCAAACATTTCCCATGGTCTTTATAACCATATTCAGGTGTTTGTTACTTCAAGGATGTTTTTTTACTGAAAATATAATGCTGGCCAAGAATTTTTACAGTGTTGGGCAAATATTTCTGTTCTGCATGCAGATATACTATTTGATAGACTGCAACATATGCTTCAGGGTTTCATTAAATATCTTAATACATTTTCAGTGCCTTTTATTGTAACTCTAGAGAGCAATTTCTCCTTAATTGATGGCTAGGAACATATCTTCAGCTCTACGATTTTTTGCTAACCAGAGGGGGTTTTCTTGCACTCAATATTTTAGCTCAGAAAAGTAAAGAAGTTACCTACCATTTATATTTCTTCCTGATTTACATATGTGAAACAGAGTGGTTTTAACTATGAACGTTTAATGTCATTAAGAACTGAGGTGAGAAAAAAATGCCAACTTAAAGTCAAATTCACCAACTTGGAAAGAGAAATAATTGAACTTTATTATTTTAAATCCCAGCACTTTTTTTCCCCAAGGTGCTCTGGACAATGCTTCTTTAATATTTCTCTCTTTTTAAAACCCTCATTATATAGTTGTAGGAATTAGGCAGTTGTAAAGTGGGTCACATCTGATTTTGTGACCTTGTTACCATGGATTAATGAAGTTGTTAAGCAAATTGTATAGTCATTAAGTGTTAATATAAAGCAACTGTGTTTAGCTTCTTCCATTGATCTTGTTTGGGAAGGTCACAAATAGAAATCATATGACCTGGAATCCAGCAACTATTGCAAGACATGTTGGTTGCCAAAGTAGGAAGTTACCACCCACCCCTCTCCTAGAAAAATGAAATATTTTAGGAAATTCTAAAAGGGCAGCATACTTCCCCTAAAAAAGAGAAGTAGAAACTCAAAGAGGTTAAAAACACAGTCCTCCCACCCTTACCAATGGGGCCATTAAGGCCGAGCCAAAGTATTTTACATAACAAAGGTTGCCATCTCAACACATGGCCCGGGAAGATTACATCAGACAGCACTCAAACAAAATCATACAAAGTTAGCTAAGATCCCTACCCCTTGGGAGTCTGACAGCCAATGGGATATATTTCTTAAACAGGAACAGGAAAAACTAAGGTGGGACCCAAACAGAGAACATAAAATTCAGGCTCTCTCAAGATTTCAGCCCTTTTTCTTTCTTCTTCACCCAACATCTTGAAGCATGTGCTTGCCTTTTTTCTTCACCAAGCCATGTGTTCCTGTCCACCATTAAATCTTCTTTCCAAGCAATTTCCATGATTCCAGTGTCTTTATCCCCACTTGAAACTGAACCCAGAAGGGTATTTCTTCCAACACCAAGTTTCCAAATTTTGATCAGGTGACTGTAAGGATGCAGTAAAAAAGCTGGAACACACCTCCTCACTAGTCCAACACATGAAAACCACAGGTCACAACATCAACTTCAATGGCACTAAAACCCTAGCCACTATAGAAAACCCCAG
>BLBF01000007.1:23047570-23064619 GCA_015471245.1 Laticauda colubrina
TCTATATCTATATCTATATCTATATCTATATCTATATCTATATCTATCTATCTATCTATCTATCTATCTATATATTCATCAATCTTTTTACTTGCTCCTTTGAAGAGAGAGAGAAAGAGAGGAAAAAAAAATGAGTCACAATATTGAAAGAATCACTAAAGAAAATCTATTACTATCTCTTGCAATAGATCTTCTGTGAATGGAGTGCCATCAGCCTCTTATAGCAACAGAACCGGTGCTTGATTTATCTGATCTTTCCTGAGTGATGAGACTTAAGTTCCTGTTTGTTTTCTTTACACTCCATATTCTGAATTGAAAGCTTTAGGGATTTCTCATCCCTCCCACGTAGATTTTTCTCCAAGTCAGTTTCTGTGCCCCCTTTTCATTTTGAAAGCATTCCGTCATCTACTCCATGCAGGCAGTGAGTTATTTATTTAATTGTGTGGCATCTGGTAGGCCACTGATAGTTCTCAAAGCTTGTTGCACAGGGTACAGCACTAACAGGCAAAATCGAGATTGTTCTTGGGGAAAACAGTTTCAGCTGGATGGAGTTAAGAAAATTCCAGAGAGGAGTGAAATCATAAAGTCCTGCTTTTTTTTAAGGATGCTCTTATTCATAAAACCATACTCTAGTCACTTGAAACATTTGATTTTATTTTACATTTTTTTGAACCTCATATCTCCCTCAGAGAGGAATTATGGACAGAAGACAGTAAAATATTACAAATTAACAGAGTTGGACCTTCTAGGCCATCTAGTTTAACATTAAAATATAAAGGCAGTGTATAAAATTTCGAAATTTAAAAAAAGAGCCAAGGCTGATTAAAAATGGTTAAAATTAGTTTAAAAGATGAAAAGGAGGGCTTTCAGGGGAGTAGACCAGTGGTGGTATTCTACCAGTTTGGCCCAGTTCAGCTGAACTGGTAGCTCTAAGGATAATCTATGAGTGAACCTGTTCATTCAGACTATCAGCTGCTGGGCCCATCCATCCACCCCCGCTCTATACTGAACTTTATTTCCTGGTTTTGAAGCTCAGCTGCTTTGTGCAGTATAGTTGCAAAACCTTTGCATGCACGCAAAGCATGTGTTTGGCGTGTGCACGCAAAGCATGCCCACCAAGCCATACCCACAGAACTGATGGTAAAAAAATTTGAAACCCACCACTGGAATAGACATCCCTACTGCTATGTTGCTCCTCTGGACTCCCCACACGAGGGCACAGAACCATGTTTTCACTTCTTTCCTGAAGCCAAGATGGTGGGGATCTGCCTTACCTGGGGAGCGGGGAGAACATTTCACAGGGCAGGGGCCACGGCAGAGAAGGCCCTTTTTCTGGACACTCCCAGTCAGAGTTCTTTAACTGATGGTGCTTGCAACATGCCTCCCCTGCCTGACTTAGGTGGGATGGCCAATGTTATGGGATGAAAATAGGCAGAAAGTTTCTGCAGAAAAATCCATTAAAAAATTACAGTTTAAATATATGTAGGCATATTCCCCACAGATTATGGATATTTCTTTTCATATTAGGTCTATCCCTAATAAATCTGTCAGTAACACAGATTAAGGCATTCCTTTTAATCAGATGTGTCCAACTTGAATCATCCTATGGGTCCCCCAAAGCATTGAATGCTGTCCCTGGAGATGCCCTGAAACTATTACTGAATCACAATTTTTAATGAAGCAGAAAGGTTTCCATTACTATATATTAAGTATATTTCATTTTAATTAAATGGAAATGAAATGAAATTGAGTTTTTTGCCCTGGCACAAGCTATTTCCTGTGGAGAGTGGTCCCTGGCATGCCACTCGAAACCCAACAGCCTTGAATTGGGGAAAAAAAAAAACTTAATACACTTCTGTTTTCCATAGTAGATACAAAATAAGATTCAGTGTCTAACTTCTTTATTGATTGGGGGGGGGGGGCAAAATGATAGATTCATTGATAAAGGTTGATTCACTGATCCAGTACAGTGTTATTTGCTTGCAAAATTAATTGAATAGGTCAATATTATTAATGTTGGAAGAAAAAAAAGTGACAGCAGCCTGCCTTCTATATTCTGTACTAATCAAAATTTCTAGAGACAAAGCTAGATAAAGAGCATTGTAGTAGCCCAACCTGGAGCATGTGCATAACCAATTTAAATCAATTTTCTTTCAGATGACAGATGAAGCTGACATATCCGTTGATAAAAGATGTGTTCACCCCTAAACTGTCTCTGCTTCTTTTAGGGAGTCAAGCTCCATCTAGGTATTTAAAGACCAATGATTTTTCTGGAAGTGCATGCACATAGAACCACTCATAGAACTGATAGGAAAAAATGGAAACTCACCACTGGATGGGATGGGATAGACTTGGCTTGGCTTGGCTTGGCTTGGCTTGGCTTGGCTTGGCTTGGATTGGATTGGATTGGATTGGATTGGATTGACTTGGATTGGCTTGACTTGGATTGGATTGGACTGGACTGGATCACAATGCTGTACCACCATCTTGCAAATTTTAAACTCTGCCCCCTGCTTGCCTGCTGCTGGTGGTTAGGTTGTTTTTATCTCTTAGATTGTTATCAATCTGCCAACCTTCTCAATGTATCCTTCCCTCTTCTTCAGGATTCCTTTCAATTGAAAAATTGTGCCTTATCTTATATTTTGCTTTTAGCATGTTCATCGGGTAGGACTTGCCCACCTTAGTTGATCTGGATAGTCGAGCAGAGACTTCCAGACCATGAGGTAGATTGGGAAGGCAGAAAGAAACATCCTGGAGAAAGAAAAGCTACTTCATAAAATATTGGGGAGAAAAGAGCATGGATGCAGACACCAGCAAGCAAGATTGAGTTGAAGGCATCTTCACTCCCTCAACTTTTCACCTGCCTATTTATTTTAAATTAATGGTATGTACAGTACACACAATAGATATTTGTAATTTATGTTTAAATGACATTATTATATGCTACATAACAGCAAACTCATTCTCACCAATCTGGAGATGCTTGCATTTTTTAACATATACATAGAAGGATGATATACACACACAGTATTTTCATACTGTGAAATTGAACTCCTTCTTCATTTAATTATTTTCATTGTAAATGCATTTTTAAAAACTCTTCAAGTTTGAGATAAGATCCTGTAACTACACCTAAATCTGACTATCCTAAATTTATCTCACCACCACCCCCAAAAAATCAAAATTCCCACAGGGCTTAAAATGATAAGAATAAGTGTTATATTATTTACATATCATATAAATAATGGATTAAAACTATATTTTTAAACAAGGCAAGATTTTCTTTATTATTATTCTATTTATCCAGTTATTTATTTTGTGATTTATTTATGTTATTCATCGGATGTCACCCACATTAATATTCTCCTTCCTCAAAAAAAATATTTAATAAAAATAGTGTATATCTTTTAACTATATCTGTTTGTGTATAATAATGAGCACGCTTCCGAATTCTTGGAAAGATTGAAAGGCCTAATGTGATTAAGCCAAGGCAACTAGCAATTAACAGCAAAATCAAAGAACCTTGATGCCATAAAATATGATGCAGCATTACAGATGCTAATTACATTTGTAATAAATGGGGGAGGCATGATGTTCAGAAACCTTCTACATAAGATAATCAATTTCCTCCATTAGCCAAGGAAGTGTATTAAAGCATAGGATGTATAAATCATTCAGCAAATTAGTGTACCTGTTTCAGTACATCATGAATCAGGAATGTTATATTAATACTACAAATGCAAATCATTAACTGAATTAGGCAGGGAGCAGGAAGAGTCACTTGGCTGGACAACCTTCAGAGCTGTATCCATAGCAGGACCCCATGAAAGGTGAGGTCTAGTCGCAGTCAACCATCGATCATGCATCTGACTCCTTCCCTCTCCCTAGCTCTGCACTGTGGAAGGAAGTGCCTTGGTTCACTGGGTTGTGTGCAGACCTGACACCTGTACAGGGCCGGGGTATAATCTTTGAATCATATAGGTATCCTTTTGAGATGAGACATCTTCATCAGAGGTGCTCCATACACTCATAAAAGAAGAAAAAAGTCTGTACGTCTGCAAATTAGTATCTACAGTACTAATTTGCAGACATGAAGCAGGGGGGTCTAAGCAACCTCTATCTTTAAGGCCCTGTCACATTGGCCGATGGATGCAAAACGATTGTAAAAAGGACACAGCGGACAAGAAAATGTTCCATCCATTGTTATCTGCTCTCAAAAGTGCCCCAAATTTGCATAAACAGAGTGGACAACAACGGAAAGGAAAGGACAGGGAGAGAACTTAGCCAGGATGGAAAGCAGATGCTCCATGGAAGCCTAGCGGATGGAAGCAGATGGGAGCAGATGACACATCCGCAGGGCTTCCGGGGGACCACAGCGAAGCGGAAGAAGTGAATGCAGAGCGGATGCCAAGCGGATGAAGCAGATGCAGAGCGGAAGCCTAGCGAATGCCTAGCAGATGCACAGCGTTCACTGCGCATGCAGGGAGGATGCACTGCGTCAGCCCCATGGATATAAAGGGAAGCAGCTCGCAAGCAGGTCACCATTCAGAGGAAAGACCTGCTGCCAGACACAGCTCCAGCCAGCCAGCCAGCCAGCCAGCCAGCCAGCCAGCAAGCCAGCAACCCAACAACCATGGGGAAGAAGAGAAAGCCTCAGCCATCTGCTGCCAGCCCTGGCAAGAGGGACAGGGCCACCATCCCACCCCCTCACCCTGACTCTGCTTCTGCAGGGGCTTCTGCTGCTCGGGCAAGCTCTTCTGGTGCTTACTCTGCTGGCGCTGCTCCTGCTGCTGGTGCTTCTGCTGGTGCTTACTCTGCTGGCACTGCTCCTGGTGCTGGGGCTTCTGCTGGTGCTTACTCTGCTGGCACTGCTCCTGGTGCTGGGGCTTCTGTTGATGCTTACACTGCTGGCACTGCTTCTGGTGCTGGGGCTTCTGCTGGGGCTTACTCTGCTGGCACTGCTCCTGGTGCTGGGGCTTCTGCTGGGGCTTACTCTGCTGGCACTGTTCCTGGTGCTGGTGCTTCTGCTGGTGCTTACTCTGCTGGCACTGTTCCTGGTGCTGGTGCTTCTGCTGGTGCTTATTCTGCTGGCACTGCTCCTGGTGCTGGGGCTTCTGTTGGTGCTTACTCTGCTGGCACTGCTCCTGGTGCTGGGGCTTCTGCTGGGGCTTACTCTGCTGGCACTGCTCCTGGTGCTGGGGCTTCTTCTGGGGTTTCTCTGCTGGCACTGCTCCTGGTCCTGGTGGTTCTGCTGGTGTTTACTCTGCTGGCACTGCTCCTGGTCCTGCTGGTCCTGCTGGTGCTCCTGGTGCTCCTGGTCCTGCTGGTGCTGCTGGTTCTCCTGGTCCTGCTGGTGCTCCTGGTGCTGCTGGTGCTGCTGGTCCTGCTGGTGCTGCCGGTACTGCTAGTGCTTATTCTGCTGCTTATAATCCTGGTCCTGCTGCTGCTGCTGGTGCTGCTGGCGCTCCTGGTGCTGCTGATCCTGCTGGTCCTGCTTTTACTGCTACTGTTGTTGCTGCTGCTGCTGCTGGTGGTGGTGGTGGTGTGGAGGAGCAGCCCCTACAACCTCGAAGCCCCTCTGATGAGGGCCCATATGGCCCTGCCAGAGGGAGGAAGAGGCAGACGCGTGAACTAGAGAGGAGGCAATACTCAATCAAAGAGGAACATGAGGCGGAGGTGCTGGAGTGGCTGAGGGAGAACGAGTATTTATGGCGGAAGGGACACAGGCTCTATCGAGACACCAAAAGGGAGCAGGGTGCTTGGAGAGAGAAGGCGGAGAGCCTGGGCTACACTTCAGAGGTGCTCCTCGGCTCATGGAAGCACATGCACACCTGGTACAGGAAGCTGCACCTCAAGAAATCTGGCCAGGCCGCGGTCAAGCTGACGGACCGAGAGACCTACGTGATGGCCAAGTGCAGATTCTTGGAGGGTGAGATCCACCACCAAGGAACAGCCCCTCTCACAACCCTCTCTCTCAGGCAGCCTTCTGAGAGCCAGTCCTCTTCTGGCAGCTCCTGTGTCCAGGCAGGTATCTGTGGAGCGTGCCATGACAGAGACCCCCCTGACAGCTGTAGTACCCATGGCAGAGTGCGTGAAGGACCCCCTGACGCAGTGGGAGCAAGGAGAGGGCACTTCCATCACAGGCCAACCCGCATCCACCCCCAGCTCCACCTCCACAGAAAGGCAGAGAGGCAGACAGGAGGGGCAGAGTCACACTGTCCTGCTGGAGATCAGGGACACCATCAGAAGCAGCGTAGATCTCCTCTCTCAGCTGGTACACACCGACGTCCCATCCTCCAACCACAAGCCCTTTCTCACCTACGTCAACCAGACGCTCATGAACATGTCGGAACCAAAGTACCAGGTGGTGAAGGACAGGATCACTGATCTTCTTCACAACCCTCCAGACCAAGATGAACCTGCTCCCACCCAGTCCAGGCCTGCTCCTCCATCCCAGGTGATGTCACTGCCCTTCCAAGGCTTTCCACAGGCTCTCACCTACCAGGGCTATGGCTACCAGGAGTCCAGCAGCACAGGCAGCCCTTTCCAGTCCAGGCACAGGTACATCAAATTCCACCTGTGCCACCGATGCCATCGATGCCACCGATGCCACCCACACCACAGATGCCACCCACGCCACAGATGCCACCCATGGCACAGATGCCACCTACACCTCACCTCAATCACCTGAAGACCAGACATCCCCACTACACTGCTCCTTCCTCCACCCCACAGCCAAGCCCGGCCTCAGAACATCTGACATCGGTATTGGGGCTGACACCCCATGTCATGGAGGAAGGGGCTCTCAACATCACGGAGCTGAGCCAGCTGTCTGAGAGCTTTCTCAACACACCATCCCCTGTTGTCCTCTCGGGGCCAGGCACCCCAATGATGCCTCAGACCAGCACTCCAGCAGCAGCCACCTCTACAGCACCTGGACCCTTCACCCCTGAGACTGGGCACACCTCCGAGTGACCAAGAAGAGTGCCAGAGACTGGGTGGCTACCTGTTGACTTTATTTTTGCTTTGGACACTTGACATGTGTCATTTTTCTTTTACGGCTTGTTATTAAGAAAGATTATCTTTGCTTCACACACTTGCTTCATTTATTTTAGTCAATAAAGTCTTGGTGGAAACTTTTAAAAATGGTTTAAGCCTTTGCATGCTTGTGGGATGGGTTAAGATAGCAGTGGGATGGGCAGGGATACCTTTGGGATGAGTTGAGATAGCTGTGGGATGGGCAGGGATACCTGTGGAATGGGTAATGGTTGTGGGATGGGCAGGGGATAACTTTGGGATGGGTAATAGCTGTGGAGTGGGCAGGGATACCCTTGGGATAGGTCAGGATAGCTGTGGGATAGATAAACCTCCAGTGCAAGGATAGTGGGACTGTATGGTCCACCCTCCCAGCTGCCACACCTTTGGCCCTTTATCATCAATAACAATGTAATCATTGATCCACACATTTCAACATAAACAAAACTCTTTATTAAATGCCCTGTTCATTCTAGGCCCACCCAACATACATGGCACAATCTCATCAATGTTATGCAACAGCCTCAAGGAAGCATCCATTAAGCATCTATCATCCTGTGTTGCCACTCCACTGCTCCAGCTGGGGAGTTGCACCAGTGTCTCAAGAGGTTGCGCTGCTTCTTCCCTTCATGTGAAGCTCTGTTGGGGCCTTGCACATCCAGAGTGTCTATCAGGTTTCGCCCTTGCCTCCATTCATCAGGCTCCATGTCCCCATTGCCTTGTTGACTGTCCACAAGACTGTTCTGCAAGACTGGGTAGCGGGTGCACATGAGATTGTGCAGGATGCAGCAAGCTTCCACGATCTTCCTCACGGTCCCTGGGCGATGCTGCATGGTGGTGAGAAGTACCTGGAACTTGTTGGCCAGGATGCCAAAGGCATTCTCCACCACCTGTCTTGCCCTGAACAGCCTGTAGTTGAAGATCCTCTCTTCACGGGTGAGGTATCTAGAAGTGTAGGGCTTCATGAGGTTGGTTGTGAGGGAGAAGGCATCATCCCCCACGATGAAGTAGGGCACATCTTGTGTGTCGTTGGGCAGGGGGTCTGGATCTGGGAAGCCCATGATGAGGTTGCATTCCAGCCCCTCCTTGAGGTGACTGGAGTTGTATACCTGGGCATCTGAAGATGAGCCGTTGCCTGAAGCATCGATGTACATGAGCTTGTAGTCAGCATCGACCATGGCGAAGAGGATGATGCTGAAGAAGCCCTTGGAGTTGAAATAAGTGGACCCTGACTTGGGTGGAGCTTTGCAGGCCATATGCTTGCCATCTGTGACTCCAACGGTGTGTGGGAAATTCCACTTCTGATACCACTGCTCTGCAACTTTCTTCCAGCCTTCTTCAGTGGAGGGGCACTGGAGGAGCTCCTCCAGGTATTCTTCGATGATGGCCTGCACCACTTGTCTGACCACAATGCTGATGGTGTTGTGTGGCACCCTCCAGCTGTACTGCATGCTTCTGTACGTGGTCCCTGAGGCCAGGTGGCGCAGAGTGAGTGTCACCTTGAGCCCAAGTTCCAGGCTGGGCCGGAAGTTGATGCTCTGCTTGGTCAACCTGGGTCTCAGCCACTCCACAACTTCGTCAAACATGGCTGGAGGCATCCTCATGAAGTTCTGGAATACACGAGGTTCTTCGTTCCTCAGCTCCACCATCAGCTTGTTGTACAATCCGTACTCTGCTCTTCTACTGATCCATCTTTGGACCCAGATACTTCTTGGCCGCCTCCTTTTTTTCCCGTAGAACAGATGAAAGAGCCTGTAGATGGCTTTGCACTGTTGCAGAACAATAGTGGCTACCAAAAGGAGTGTGTAATGGTCCGTGGTGGAGATGACTGGATGTTGTGGAAGAGCAAGAGCCAGATGAAGGCTGAAAAGTTCTGCACAACAGGGCTACTGGACTGAAAGTGAGATACAGGTGAGTTCCTCCCCCTTTTTATAGGAAATATAGGTTTTCCGCTTGGTGTCCCTTTGCATCCTCTAGGCATCCTGTGTACATGCTAAATATCCGAGACAGGTCCCCTCTGCGAATGTTTTTTTTCGTTTTAATGCTTTGTATGCGAGCTGCATCCACTTTCATCCTTTCTCCATCCGTGCTACTAACGCTTTGTGTCCGTTCCGCATCCTTTTCGCTTCCTCCCTGTGTCCATTTTCCATTGGAGCGGATGCAAGTTGCGCGGATGCGCAGCGGATGCCTAGCGGACATAGCGGATGCGTAACAGATGACGACGGATGTAGAACGGATGTTCCCCGTATGCGTTGCGGATGCAGAACGGATGCGTTGGATCCATTTTCCGCTCAAAAAGTTTTGAGCAGCTCAAAACTTTTTGAGTGGATGGAATCTCAGTTGACAGATGCTGGACGGATAGAGAGGATGAAAAACGTAGGCAGTGAGTACAGAACGGAAGCATCGCGTTAACCAATGGATGACAAGTGTTTCTCTCCATTTTACATCCTCTTTCCATCTGTTGGTGTAGTGTGACATGGGATTTAAATCTAAGTATTTTGTGATATTCTCCTAGCCACCATGTTAGTTAGAGGTGCAAAACTAGCATAAGGAGAAAGGATGCAACAGGCTTTGTGTAACTCATTACGGGACTGAAGCCTATTTTCGAAAGGGGTTTCTAGAGATGTCAGTGAGGTCTTCCTAGGGTCACAGGACATGATTTACACACATCTCTTCTGAATCTGTTTTCCTTTTTTATTATTAGGACAAGTTTATATTGGAAAATAATTTCAGCACTAGGGGAAGACAATAGATAAGGCTCATTTATATGCATCTAGCCATTGAAAAAAAATAACTGGATAGAAAAGCCACCTGTCCTGTTGGCTAAAGGAGAAAAAACATATTTTACAATAGGTTCCAAGGGCAGCTGATTTTCACTTTTGACAAATTTTTGTGAGTCTTCTTTTTTGAATATGTGGACAACACCCAACCCATGTATCGTACAAATGGGGTAGGGTTTCTATTGGAACGTTCCATTTTGCTAATTTACATGTTCCATGCAAGTAACCCTTGCTCTTGGTATATTCTCAGCAGCATAATCTGACTAAAAGTACAGGTAGTCCTTCCTTACAACCATTTGTTTAATGACTGTTCAAAGATACAATGGTCCTGGAAAAATTGACTTATGACCAGTTTTCAGTCTTATAACCAGGGGTGGGATTCTCTTGGTTCAGGAGACCCTCTAGCTATGATGATCAGCTGGCTCTGAACTGGTTCCCTGCAATGATCATGTGGGCCTGCCCACCCACCCCTGTGCTTTACTCATCTATATCTGCTCAGCTGATTCGCACAGCAGAGTGGATTGCCAGGCCTCAGCCTTGTTACTTCCCCAAAGCAACATTGAAGGTAAGTAATTGCAATAGCTGTGCATGTGCGTGCAGTGTGCATTAGGTGCACATACGCACAAAGTGTGTGTCCACACACAAAGCATGTGATTAGGAAACCAGTTGTTACACCGGGACAATCCCACCCCTGCTTACAACCATTTCAACATCTCCATGGTCATGTGATCAAAATTTGGGCACTTAGCAACCAGCATGTATTTATGATGACTACAGTGTCCCAGGTTCATGCAATCACCAATTATAACCTTCCCAGTTGGCTTCCAACGAGCAAAGTCAATGAAGGAAGCCAGATTCACTTAATAACCATACAATTCAGTTAACAACATCAGTGAGTCACTTAACAATTGTGGAAAAAAAGGTTGTAAAATGGGGCACAACTCACTTAAAAACTATCTTGCTTAGTAATGGAAATTTTGGGTTCCACTGTGGGTATAAGTCAAGGACTATTGACTTACTTGTGGTAGACTTTAAAGCAGGGGTGTCAAACTCAAGGCCCAGGGGACGGATTTGGCCCACAGGGTGCTTAGATCTGGCCTGCAAGGCTGCTCTGGAAACAGTGAAGGACTGACCCACAGTGCTTCTGTCAGTGAAAATGGAGGCATTCCTGAACTATGTTTTCACTGGCAGAGGGTTACACGAGGTCGTCACCGCTGAAAATGAAGTTCGGAGACAGAGCTGGCAGAGCACTCAGGCCACCACAGGTGCCCCTGACACGTGTGATGTCAAGCTGGACACGCCCACCCTGGACATGCCCACTCCCCCCCCGAGGTCAAACACTACCCTGATACAGGCCTCAGTGAAATTGAATTTGACACCCCTGCTTTAAGGGTTCAGAGTAACAGCTCAATATAAAGAATTGAACATGATAGTCCTTACTAAATCATAGAAGGTGAAGTTTTAAACTATTCATTATTTTTAAGCCATGATGAAATGGGTGGGTGCTACCTGAGATGCCTACAATTTCAGAATTATTCCTAATATAAAGCCTAGAGATGACAACAGTTTGAGGACCAATGGTTGTATTTAAATCCTGGCCAAGAAAAAGAAGTGGTTTTGAAACACACTTTTTTTTTCTTTATAAATCTTTATAAAATTATCTTGGACTTAATTTTTTGCAGATTTCTTGAATTATCTCATAGTTTCCCCTTTCAAAGAAGATTGTTTTCTTTTGGGGTTGTCATTGCTTGGTGTTCTCCAGAGACTAAAATAAAACATGTGGCTGTCTCATACAGAAAACACATGTTATAATCTCTTCAGCTGGCACTGAATAATATGACACTGCCATTTAGGTGTGAATGGGATTTCAGTATTAATCCTGACTATTGTAACACAACAACACCAACCTCCATTAATATATTGAAGTCCTGTTAATGTTAATGGGGGAAACTGATTCTTCTGATGCTGTATTTAGCAGACTGTTAGAGTTCCCGTTATTCTAGTTTGTTCATTGTTTGCTTTAGGAAAGAGCAGGACACATAAAAATAACAAATTAAATTGCACAATGACTCTGACTATGTAGCTGCTGCTTAACTATGTGATGGGATTCAGCATCCAGATGCTGAACTAAGGCAGAAAAACCTGCTCTGAAATGAATTGTTGAGATGTTTCTTTCTTTTACTAATAAGCTTTATTTTTTAAGGAACTTTACCATTAAAAAAAAACAAAACAATTGTACATATTTCTAAAGGTAACCTTTCCTCACACCCAGTTTTCAGTTCTATAAGCTGCCTTCATAAATCTCCTTTATCGTTCAACTGGTAAGAGATAATCAGAGTCCCTGGTCTGGGCCAGGCTAATACTTCCTTTCAGTGACAGGCTAGAATATCAGTTACCATCACACGGATACAGTCATCTTTTGTCTCTGCTTTAATACGAAATAAGATGCATTAAGAATATCGGCAGAATATTCTGCTCAAGGTCAGATGCAGAGCACAGTCAGATGATGGCATCGGAAAGCAATACCTTTTGGGCAGAATTGCTGGCTCTTTTCTTTAAAGGATGAAACTAATCCTATGGTGAGGGGATGAAAAATAGAAAAAGTGGCATTTTATTTTCATTTAGAGTGTAAAAACATTATGCATTGTAAACTATTAAAGTAGAATAGGTAAAGGTAAACGTTCCCTTCTCACATATGTTCTAGTCATTTCTGGCTCTAGGGGGCGCTGTTCCTCTCCATTACAAAGTCAAAGAGCCAACGCTGTCTGAAGATGTCTTCGTGGTCATGTGGACACCATGAATAAGTGCCAAAGGTGCATGGAACACTGTTACCTTCCCACCAAGTGGTCTCTATTTTTATATTTGCATTTTTATATGCTTTCGAATTGCTAGGTTGCCAGAAGCTGGGACAAGTAATGGGAGCTCATTCTGTTATGCAGTGCTAGGGATTCAAACTACTGACCTTTCTGTTTGACAAGCTCAGCGTCTTAGTCAGTGAGCCACCATACCCCTTAAAATAGAATAACAATTGTTAAAATTGTTATTAAAGTATAATAACAACTGTTAAAACAAAAGAACAGCAACAACATTTCCCCCACCCCCCAAGATCCTTCCCACATGGCAGTTGGTGACAAAGCTCCAATGAAGAGGCTGAGTAGACAGACCTTAAATTAAAGAAAGCTAAATGTTGTCTTTATTTCTCCCTTCAAGGATCCTTCTCAGGAGGTTAATAATTGAATTGACCTGGTGGGGTGAGATGGGGTGAGCTAGAACAGGGAAGGAAAACAACTCAGATGATCACCCTGAGTTTGTTCAAACAGACCTTACAAGTTTACTTCTCTCCTTTCAATAGGGCTACCAACTCTGGTATGGAAAAATCAGGATGATTACAGATACTCGGAGAGAAAATTAGTGTAGACTGTGTCCCATCCCAATTGTGGAGCCAAGATTTGGTAGCCTGACTTACAGGGACCACTTTAAGCCCATGTCACACTGAACCAACGGATGCAAAGAGGATGTAAAACAGACAAAAAACCTTGCCATCCGTTCGAAAACGTGATGTATCCGTTCTTTACTCACTGCCTCCTTTTTGCTTCCTCTCTATCCGTCCAGCATCCATTTATGGACATTTCATCCGCTCCAAAAGTTTTGGGCTGCCTAAAACTTTTGCGCAGAAAATGTATCCAGTTCGTCCGTTCTGCATCCGCTACGCATCCATTATGCATCCGTTACACTTCCGCTATATCCGCTAGGCGTCCGCTACGCATCCGCGCAACTCCATCTGCTCCAGCGGTAAACGGACACAGGGAGGAAGCGGAACGGACACAGAACGGATGCAGAACGGATGCCTAGTGGATGCAGCATGGAAACAAAGCGTTTAAAATAGAAAAAACGTTCTCAGAGGGGGCCTATCTAGGATATTAAGGATGTTTACAGGATGCCAAGAGGATGCCGAGAGGATGCCTAGCGGAAAACCTATACTGCCTATAAAAAGGGGGAGCAACTCGCCTGCATCGCACTTTCAGAACAACAGCCCAGCGGTGCAGACCTCTGCAGCCTTCATCTGACTCTACCTCTTCCACAGCATCCAGTCATGTCCACCGTGGATTGTAACAAAGTCCTTTTGGCAGCCACCATCATTCTGCAACAGTGTGAAGCCATCTGCAGGCTCTGTGAACATTACTGCGAGAAGAAAAGGAGCCACCCAAAAAGAATCTGGGTCCAAAGATGGGAGGGTGGACCATACAGTCCCACTATGCTTGCACTGGAGGTTTATCTATTACCCATCCCACAGGTATCCCTGCCCATTCCACAGCTATCTCAACCCATCCCACTGCAATCTTAACCCATCCCACAAGCATACAAAGGCTTAAACCATTTCTAACCAGTCCCAGGGGTGAAGGGTGCAGGTGCTGTGGAGGTGACTGGTGCTGGAGTGCTTGTCATCAGCTCCTCCAGAAGCAGAAGCAGCAGAAGCGCCAGCCCCAGAAGAGCGAGCCCGTGCTGCAGAAGCTCCAGCAGAACCATAGTGAGGGCCAGGGGGCGGGATGGTAGCCCTGTCCCTCTTGCCAGGGCTGGCAGCAGATGGCTAAGGCTTGCTGTGCTTCAGCATGGTTGTGGGGTTGCTGGCTGGCAGGGAGGCTGGCAGGAACCAAGGCTGGCAGGAAATCTGGCAGGGAGGCTGGCAGGAAGGCTGGCAGGGAGGCCGGCAGGCAGACATGAACCAAGGCTGGCAGGAAGGCTGGCAGGCAGACATGAACCAAGGCTGGCAGGAACGCAGGCAGCACGGCTGGCAGGCAGACCTGCTGGCAGCAAGGCTTGCAGGCAGGCTGGCAGGGTGGCTGGCAGGGAGGCTGGCAGCAAGGCTGGCAGGCAGACATGCAGGCAGGGCAGGCAAGGCAGTTGATGTGTCCGGCAGCAGGTCTTTCCTCTGAATGGCGACCTGCTTCCGAGCTGCTTCCGTTATATCCGCGGGGCTGATGCAATGCATCCTCCCCGCATGCGCAATTAATGCCAGGCATCCGTTAGGCTTCCATTGTGCATCCGCTAGGCTTCCGCTGTGCATCCGCTTCATCCGTTCGGCGTCCGCTCTGCTTCCGCTGTTTCCATTCCGCATCTGCTTTGCTGAGGCCCCCCGGAAGCCCTGCGGATGTGCCACCCACTCCCATATGCTTTCATCTGCTGGGCTTCCGTTCTGCATCCGCTTTGCATCCGCCCTGCGTCCTGCCCGCGTCCGTGTTATCCGCCCCGGTTATGCAAATTTTTGCCCCTTTGGAGAGCGGATGACAACGGATGGAACATTTTGCTTGTCCGCTGTGTCCTTTTTGCATCCGTTGGCCAGTGTGACATGGGCTTTAGTGGGAATGTAACAGCATTCCATGCACCTTTGGCATTTAGTCATGTCGGTCATATAACTATGGAGATGTCTTCAGACAGTGCTGGTTCTTCAACTTTGTAATGGAGATGAGCACCACCCCCTAGATCCGGAAACGACAAGCACGTAGGTGTGGAGGGAACCTTTATCTTTACCTTTTCCTCCAATAGTTTAAGTTTAATTTTCTTTGGAAATTATTTTGTTTTATTTACCTCCATAACAACAGCTGACTGGTCATTGGGGTTACAGCTGGATCACATTATGAACAAAGATTATGAACAAACATTATGAACAAAGAAGGCCTTCAAAGAGCCCCAATTCCAGACAAAATGAGAGAAGTGAGGCTGCAATGGTACAGACACGTGGTCAGAGCTAGTGTGGAATATACAGTGGGACAGGCACTTGTACTCAGCCCCAATGACCAGTGGCCTCAAGGATGACTAAAAAAAAATCAATGGATGGCCTGCCTGTGTAATGACATACAAGCTGTAGGCATATGCCCTGCCAGTGCTGCAGACCAGGCAAAGTGATGGGAGAAATGCAAAACCCCATGATACAATAGGAATAACATAAAGAACAAGAAGAACAATAGCCTGGGTTGACCAAAGAAGTGACTGGTACAAAGCTCCCACGACTCAGGATGGACTTGAATTTGGCTCTCTGATTCTTGTCAAGTTATGGAACCACTACACCACACTAGCTCAGTCAAATGGAGTAAGAGAGAAAGGTTCAGGTGAGAAGTCATCTGGAATGGTTGTCAAGGCCATGTCACACTGCCCAACGGATGCAAAAAGGACACAACGGACGAGCAAAATGTTCCATCCGTTGCTATCCGCTCTCAAAAGGGGCAAAAATTTGCATAAGCAGAGCTGATAACATGGAAAGGAACGGACGTGGGGAGGATGCAGAGCGGATGTATAGAGGATGCAGAGCGGATGTATAGAGGATGCGTAGAGTATGCATAGAGGATGCATAGAGGATGCGTAGAGGATGCAGAGCGGATACGTAGAGGATGCAGAGCATATGCAGAGCAGATGCATAGAGGATGCGTAGAGGATGCAGAGCGGATGCAGAGCGGATGCAGAGCGGATGCAGAGCGGATGCAGAGTGGATGAGCTGCATCCGCTTTCATCCTTTCTTCATCCATGCTACTAACGCTGCGCGTCCGTTCTGCTTCCTCCCTGAGTCCATTTACCGCTGGAATGGATTTTAGTTGTGCGGATGTACAGCGGATGCCTAGCGGATATTGCAGATGAGTAATGGATGCAGAACGGATGTCCCCCATATGCCTAGAGGATGCAGAATGGATGCATTGGATACATTTTCCGCTCAAAAGTTTTGGGCAGCTCAAAACTTTCTGAGCGGATGAAATGTCAATAAACAGATGCTGGACGGATAGAGAGGAAGCAAAACGGAGGCAGTGAGTACATCGCGTTTTGCAACGGATGGCAAGCTTTTTTGTCTGTTTTACATCCTCTTTGCATCCATTGGTGCAGTGTGACATGGGCTTCAACTGCTTTGTCTCCTTTCAGGGACACCTTCCATATGGCAGGTGCTGAGAATGGAGACATGGAAGAATATACTGAAGCTTAAAATACAGACCCATTCTTCAACAAAGGCTCATCATTGGCATGTCATAAATATATGTCTTGATAAATAGTGAACTCAACATATAATGAATCTTTTATAAAATGATAGGTAGATGATAGATAGATGGGAGAGAGAGAGAGGGAGGGAGGGAGGGAGAGAGAGGGAGGGAGGGAGGGAGGGAGGGAGAGAGAGAGAGAGAGAGAGAGAGAGAGAGAGAGAGAGAGAGAGAGAGAGAGAGAGAGAGAGAGAGAGAGAGAGAGAGAGAGAGAG
>BLBF01000007.1:23068509-23209369 GCA_015471245.1 Laticauda colubrina
AAGAAGAAGAAGAAGAAGAAGAAGAAGAAGAAGAAGAAGAAGAAGAACAACAACAACAACAACAACAACAACAACAACAACAACAACAACCACCTTTGGGAGTTCTCTCATTTTCCTTCTATTGAATGCTGATGCCAGAGTAGCAAGGTTCTCTGCAGGAAGGATATCGGAATAGATATTTTGTATTCTAACCTCACAATGGAATCTATCAAGATGGCAGTAACACAAAAAGCAGACATGCTCCTTAATGGAAGAAATGCATATTCAGTAGACATTGTATATCAGCTTTTTCTCACCTTTCTCCTTTCACATTTCACTGAAGACGTAATTTTTTACTCCAAGACTTGCTTCCAATCTAGTTTTTCCTTCTCTGTCCTGAATAACTCTTTTGTAATTTGACTTGAGGCTTTATGGCCATATTATCTCACCCCAATTTAGGTTATTTCAATTCAGAATAGAGCTGGAAGGAACCTTGGAGGTCTTCTCATCCAACTCCCCTGCTCGTGCCACAGCAGTTCACAAACTACATTTTTCAAATTAAGGGTGGCTTCTTTCCATCAAGGTGAGAGTCATAGTTAGTAATAGAAGTCCATCAAATGGAGATTCTTAATGGTGGACTTAATCTCTCAGAACATGATTCTTCTGGACGACTCCAGAATCCGAGGGAAATAAGAAGAATGTGAGATAGTCACACTGTGTGTAGGGGGCTGGTCTACTTTCCGGTGGGCTTATTTATATTCATGTTTAAATTGTTTTTGTGTTTTATTGGTTGTTTTATTGCACCCCATCCAAATCACATTGCTGCAGTGAGCAGCTATATAAATTTGTTGAAAGGTCGTCCTAGTGAAATCAAAGCCCTGCTTTTAATGAAAACTGTTTAATAACTATATACAATATTACATTTTATGTCTCATCTGGATGAAGCAAATGGGGAAAAAAGTAACTTCTGACAGTGTGACATATTAAAACGAAAGGAAAAGTCATGTGTAAAAATGAAATATTGCAACAGTTGAAAATAATAATAGCAATAGCACTTAGACTTATATATTGTTTCACAGTGCTTTTATAAGAGTCTCTAAACAGTTCACAGAGCCAGCAATCTGGGTCCTCAATTTACCCACCTTGGAAGGATGGAAAGCTGAGTCAGCCTTGAGTTTGGTGAGATACGAACTGCTGGACTGCTGGCAATCAGCAGTCAATCAAAAGGGGAGATTATAATTATTATAATTATATATTTTTATATATTTTATGTGTGTATGTATGTATGTATGTATGTTTGTATGTATGTGTGTATGTATATTATAATTCCTTTTTCAGTGTGCTTTCTTTTCCAAGAAAAAGGCAATAGTATAAAAAGGATTACCTCACCAGATATTTTCAAAAAATTCATATATTTGGTTAAATGTAGTGTTTTAGTATCCTGCATTTTGAGAAACCTTGTCTTTTCTCCTTTTTTTGCAACATTTTCCCCTGATAGCAACAAGCTAGAAAATATTATATCCCATGTGACACCTTCATAGGATACTTCTATATCTTAATGTCAAATGACAGTAGTATCTTGGCATTTTTCTCGGTGCATCTAGATTATTTGATCTTCAACAGCCCTTTTTTGATCATTTTCAGATACATAAGGGATAAAGCTTGCATTGTGTCAGCTTGCTACACTATTCTGATCTACTAAAGATACCCTCTAAATTCCACATTCCATATTCTACCATGGCTTTCCCTTCTCCATGAATTCTAACATAATTTTAACTTAGTAGGATAATTTCTGCATTCAATTTGGGATTGGAATACACTTCTTTCAATTCACTTGTAATATTATCCTACTCTCTACTATTAATGAATGCATGAGGATTGCCAGAACCCTGTAAATGAGATAACCTTGATTTGATCAAATATGTAACTGTATTATTATTTTTAGATGTGCTTTATTATAAGCCTTCACAAAAGAATTTTAGATTATTGCAAAAATTTCATATTCTACATTTGAGGATAAAGCTATCCTGGATTTCTAGCAATATTTTAAAAATGCAACAACAAATTGAAATCCAAAGAGCCAACATATGAAAAGCCCATGTCCCACTGCACCAACGGATGCAAAGAAGATGTAAAACGGACAAAAAAGCTTGCCATCCATTTGAAAACGCGATGCATCCGTTTTGTACGCACTGCATATGTGTTTCATACGCTCTATCCGTCAAACATCCATCTACAGCTATTTCATCCACTCAAAAAGTTTTGAGCTGCACAAAATTTTTTGAGCGGATGAACTTTCCGCCGCGTACGATCTACATCCGCGACACATACGGGCAACAAATGTTCTACGTCCGTTGTCATCAGTCACACGTCCGCTGTATCCTCTCGGCATCCTCTGGACATCCCCTCAACTCACATCTGCTGGAACTGAAAGCGGAAAGAGGGAGGAAGCAAGAGGTACACGGAACATCCACACAACATTAGTACCATGGAAATAGAAAGGTTGTAAGCAGATGCATCTCGTATACAAAGCATTAAAATGGACAAAATGTTTGTATATGGGATGTATCTCGGATATTTAGGATTTCTGGAGTATGCCTAGAGTATGTGAAAGGACACCTAGCGGAAAACCGATATTTCCTATAAAAAGGGGGAGGAAATCACCTGGATCTCACTATCAGTCCAGCAGCTGTGGTGTACAGATCTCTTCACCCTTGGTCTTGCTCTTTCACATCATCCATTGATCTCCACCATGGATCATCACACACTCCTTATGGTAGCTGCGATCATTCAACACCAGAACCAAGCCCTGTTCATACTGTTTCACCTTTTCTATGCAAGGAGAAGAAAGAGATGTTCAAGAGATGTGTGGGTCCGATGATGGATCAGGAGAAGAGTGGAGTTTAGATTGTATGACAAGCTGATGGTGGAGCTGAGGAATGAAGACTCTCGTGCATTCCATCACTTCATGAGGATGCCACCAGCCATGTTTGATGAAATTGTAGAGCATCTGAGACCCAGGTTGACCAAGGCACGCACCAACTTCTGTCCCAACCTGGACCCTGGACTGAAGGTGGCACTGACTCTGCGGCACCTGGCCTCTGGAAACACATACAGAAACATGCAGTATGCCCGGAGGGTGCCACACAACAGCATCAGAACAGTGGTCAGAGAAGTGGTGCAGGCCATCATCGAAGAATACGTAGAGGAGCTCCTCCAGTGCCCCACCACTGAACAAGGCTGGAGGAAACTTGCAGAAGAGTGGTATGAAAGGTGGAACTTTCCCCACAACGTTGGAGCCATAGATGGGAAGCACATGGCCTGCAAAGCTCCAGCCAACTCAGGGTCCACTTATCACAACTACAAGGGCTTCTTCAGCATCATCCTATTTGCCATGGTTGATGCTGACTACAAGTTCATGTACATCGATGCTTCAGGGAATGGGTCAGCTTCAGATAGCCAGGTATACAACGCCAGTGACCTCAAGGATGGGCTGGAACGCAACCTCATCATGGGTTTTCCAGATCCAGACCCCCTACCCAATGACACACAAGATGTGCCCTACTTCATCGTGGGTGATGACGCCTTCTCCCTCACAACCTACCTCATGAAGCCCTACACTTCAAGATACCTCACCCGTGAAGAGAGGATCTTCAACTACAGGCTGTCCAGGGCAAGACAGGTGGTGGAGAAGGCCTTTGGCATCCTGGCCAAAAGGTTCCAGGTACTTCTTACCACGATGCAGCATCATCCACAGACTGTGAGGAGCATCGTGGAAGCTTGCTGCATCCTGCACAATCTCATACGCACCCGCTACCCAGTGTTGCAGAACAGGCTTGTGGACCGTCAACAAGCGAATGGGGACATGGAGCCTGGTGAATGGAGGCAAGGATGAAATCTGATAGACACTGTGGATGTAAAAGGCCCCAACAGAGCTTCACATGAAGGGAAGAAGCAGCGCAACCTCCTGAAACACTGGTGCACCTCCCCAGCTGGAGCAGTGGAGTGGCAAGACAGGATGCTAGATGGTTAATGGATGCTTCCTTGAGCCTGTCTCATCACACTGATGAGATTGTGCCATTTATGTTGAATGGCCCTACAATGAATAGGGCATTAATAAAGACCTTTGTTTATTTTGAAATGTGTTGATCAATGAATAAATTGTTATTGATAAAAAAAGGTCCATATGTGTGGCAGCTGGGAGGGTGGACCATACAGTCCCACTATGCTTTCACTGGAGGTTTACCTAGCCCACAGCTATCCTTACCTATCCCACAAATATCCTTACCCATCCCACAACTATCCTTACCCATTCCACAGCTATCTTTACCCATCCCACAACTATCCTTACCCATCCCACAGCTATCCTTACCCATCCCACAACTATCCTTACCTATCCCACAAGCATGCAAAGGCTTAACCATTTTTTCAAAGTTTTCACCAACACTTTATTAAGTAAATAAAATGAACCAAGTGTGTGAAGCAAAGATAACCTTTATTAATAACTGTCTTTAGTAAACTGTATGACTTTATTAAAAAAGCAAAATGAACCAAGTAAAGTGTCTTCAAGCAAAGATAAAGTGAACAGGTAACAACTCTCTGGCACTATTCTCAGTCACTCTGAGGCATGTCCATGGTCTCAGCTGTCAATCAGGCAGGGATTGTGGAGGTGGCTGTGGCTGGAGTGCTGGTCTGAGGGGCCATTGGGGTGCCTGGCCCCGAGAGTACAACAGGGGATGGTGTGTTCAGGAAGCTCTCAGTCCCGTGACTCAGTCCCATGAGGTTGAGAGGCCCTTCCTCAAGGACCTGGGATGTCAGGCACAGTACTGAAGACAGATTTTCTGTTGAGGGGCTTGGCTGTGGGGTGGAGGAAGGAAGAGTGTTGTGGGGCTGTCTGGTCTGCAGCTGGGTGAGGTGAGTTGTCTGTGGCGTGCGATGTACCTGGGCCTGGACTGGGAAGGGATGCCTCTGCTGTGGGAAGTCCTGGTACTCATAGCCTTGGTTGGTGAGGGGCTGTTGAAAGCCGTGGAAGGGCTGTGACATCGCCTGGGGTGGAGGAGCAGACCTGCACTGGGTCGGAGCAGGTTCAGCTGGGCCTGGTGGGACGTGCAACAGTGCTGTGATCTTCTCCTTCATCACCTGGTACTGGGTCTCGGGCAGGTCCATGAGGGTCTGGCTCACATAGGTGATGAAGGGCTTGCGGTTCGATGATGGTATGTCGCTGTGGACCAGCTGAGAGAGAAGATCTGTGCTGGTTTTGATTGTGTCCCTGATCTCCAAGAGGACAGTGTGGCTCTGTCCCTCCAATCTGCTTCTGTGCCTGCTTTCTGTGGAGGTGGAGCTGGGGGTGGGTGTGGGTTGGTCTCTGGCTGCTGCTTCTTCTTGCTCCATTTGAGACAGGGAATCCTCCACATCCTCTGCCATGGGGAGTGCAGCTGTTGGAGGGGTCTCTGCCATGGGGCCCTCCAAAGACACCTGCCTGGACACGGTAGCTGTCTCCTGGCTGGAAGAGGAGTGGCTCTCTGTGGGCTGTCTGAGGGAGAGGGTTGACAGAGGGGCTGCTCCTCGGTGGTGGACCTCACCCTCTAGGAAGCTGCACTTGGCCATGACGTACATCTCCCAGTCAGTGAGCTTGACAGCGGCCTGGCCAGATTTCTTCAGGTGCAGCTTGCCATACCAGGTGTGCATGTTCTTCCACCATCCCAGGAGTACATCTGAAGTGTAGCCCAGGCTCTCTGCCTTGTCTCTCCATGCTGCCTGCTTTCTCTTGGTGTCGCAATAGAGCCTGTGGCCCTTTCTCCACAAGTTCTCATTCTTCCTCAGCCATTCCAGCACCTCCTCTTCATGGTCCTCAGAAATGGAGTACTGTTTCCTCTCTCTCTTCTCCTTGCCTTGCCTCTTCCTCCCTATGGCAGGGGCTTCAGGGCCTTCAGCAGCAGGGCTTTGAGGGCCTTGGGGCTGATCCATCACAGCAGCAGCACCAGCACCACCACCAGCAGCAGGAGAAGCACCAGCAGCACCAGCAGCACCAGCAGGAGAAGCACCAGCAGCAGCAGCAGCACCATCAGGAGAAACATCACCAGCACTAGCAGCACCAGCAGCACCAGATGCAGCAGGAGAAGCACCAGCAGCAGCAACACCAGCAGCAGCAGCAGAAGCACCAGCAGTTTCAGAGTCAGTGCCAGGGGGTGGAATGTTGGTTCTGTCCTTCTTGCCAGGGCTGGCAGGTGTTGGCACAGACTTTCTCTTCTTCCCTGACTGACGAACTTCTTTCAAGATGTCTCTGGCAGCAGGTCTTTCCTCTGAATGCTGACTGCTTGCGAGCTGCATCCTTTTATATCCA
Source organism: Laticauda colubrina (assembly GCA_015471245.1). Classification (NCBI taxonomy): domain Eukaryota; kingdom Metazoa; phylum Chordata; class Lepidosauria; order Squamata; family Elapidae; genus Laticauda; species Laticauda colubrina. The sequence goes on from BLBF01000007.1 coordinate 23,074,832, forward strand.
TGGAGCTGACGCAATTCATCCTCCCCGCATGCACAGTGAATGCTTTGCATCTGCTATGTATCCATTACGCATCCGCTCTGCATCCTATAGGCGTCCGTGATGCATCCGTGTCATCTGCTATGCATCCACTTCACTATTCTCCCCCGGAAGCCCTGCAGATGTGTCATCCGCTTCCATCCACTTCCATCTGTTAGGCTTCCTACAAACATCCACTTACCATCCTCGCTATGTACTACCCACGTCTGTTCCTTTCCGTTCCTTTCCTTTCTTTTCCATTCTGTTTATGCAAATTTGGGGCACTTTTGAGAGCGGATAACAATGGATGGAGCCACCTCCAAAATTTTGCTCATCCGCTGTGTCCTTTTTGCATACGTTTTGCATCCGTCAGCCAGTGTGACCTAGCCTTAAAATACAAGCCAATATGCTTATTAGAATAAAATAGCTTTCTGCAATTAGCAAGGGAGGAAAAAATATAAAGGAACACAAAGTTTCAGTAAAGGTCCTGTATTTTTTACATTTAAATCTGGAATCAAATCTCAGAAAAGTAGGAAACACATGATATAATGTATTTTCAAACTAATGCAATGGAAATTATACTTTGAATAGCTCCGGTGCCAGTTCTCAAGGAGAATTACTTACACTATGAAATGTGAATGTTAAAGTTCAAACTTCAGCTTATCATCTGAGGTTTGTATTCTGCGCCATATTGGTAATAATTAAAAATTGATGGCCCAGGGTCTCAAGATCATGCTAGTGGGTAGGAGCAAGTGTGCTAGATCAGTATCCCCCAACTTTTTGGACACTAGGGACCAATTCTGTGGAGAAAAGTTTTTTAGTGGACTCATCTTCATTCTGCAAATGGGGCTTTGCTTATTTTTGCGGCCCAGTTTCTGGCATGCCACAGATTGGTCCAAGGACCAGGGGTTGGGAACCCCTGTGCTAGATTATTAGTTAATATCTACTAAATTACCTCCTTTTGGGAAATGATTTTTATTGCGAGCATCTTCACACATTTGCTCATGTCCAGGAATATTAGCACACTATTAGCAATAGCACTTCAACTTATATGCTGCTTCATAGTGCTTTACCACCTGGTTTTGTGACAAGCCTGGGATTGATTTTATGGTTCATTTTGTTACTGTTTGTTTTAATGTTGGCTGCCTATGGGGTTGTATATTGGTTTTTAGTGTTTTAGATTTGAATTTGCAAGCTGCCCAGTGTCTATGGAATAATAATAACAACACCAATGGCATGACAAAGTAGCAACAATGGTGTATTGAACTATGTGCAAGAAAATATTATTTGCCTGCAAGCAAGAACTTGTGTGACCACAAAATACACACAAAAGTAAGAGAAAATGAAGAAGGTAAATTGCCCTGCAAATTTATAATTCAAACACACAACATCCCAGACTTAACAATTGTTGATAAGAAAGACAAAAAATATCTGGATAATGGACATAGTAATATCCAGAGGCAGTGGAAGAGAAGAGGAAGAACTGGAGAATCACAAAAAATAAAGTCCTGCAAATAGAAATGAAATGACCATGGCAAAAGAAAGCAAACATAGTAATAGGTGCCTTGGATGTAAACCTAAAACAACTAGAGCACCACCTGAACACTGTTGTCATTGAGGAAATTATACCAGTCAATTGCAAAAGGCAACTTTACTCAGAATAGCTGTGATGATACCTTTCATACTGTCAAACAACAATCAAACAATAACTGCTTATCTAGTGTCCTTGAGGAGGATTCAATAGATCAGGAGTGTCAAACTCATGTCATCATGGCAGCGTCACGTGACATATTGGGATTTTCCCCCCTTTGCTAAACTGGGTGTCGGTGTGGCCAGCATGTGACTCATCTGGCCCATGGGCCAGGAGTTTGACAGCCTTGCAACAGATGGATAAAAATCCCAAATCCAGTCTAAAACTGTAGCTGAAATGAATCCTAATAATATCATCTTGAGGTCAGACCACAATGATCAACCTATAATTTTAAAATTGCTAACAATAAAAATTCATTCATCCATTTTGTTTCCTGATGCTCTTCAGGAACACAACTATACATTCAGGATTGTTCAATCAGAACATGTTTTAAAAGTCATTCAGCCTACTTTGAAGTCTACTCAGACCTTAAATTTTAGATCATAGATAACAGAAGATGAAGTTTTACAGGAAAACAAAATTAATAAATGTCTTTAACTATTTAACTAATTAATAAAACCTTGGTATCTGGAGTATCAACTCCTTCCAGCTAGTTTAATGTGGATTGTGCCGCTGCTGTTAAAAGAAAATTAAGGGATTCAGATCTTACACCAAGTTTTCATGCACTGAAGATAGAAGATACCAAAACAGAGTTAAAAATTATAACACTATATAGAAGAAACAAAGCCAAGGAAGAGTTCTGGTAAATTAATAAATGTTTCTTTACACAAAAACTTTAAGATGTTTTAGAATTTGATTTCCAAGGTTTTCATTGCTCCCTCAGTCCCAGACTGCTGTATACCATTCTAAGATCAGGGGAGAAAAAGAAATCCGATCTATTTTTATGCAGCAGCAGCAGTCCAATTGTGAATATAACAAAACAACATCAGATCAAAGCTGCTTGCTATCTCAAAGAGAGAGACCAGCAACTGAGAAAGAGATCTTCAGCTTATTTTAAAAGTAAAATTGGGCAAGGCTCCTGGCTGGGTAATATGTCCATTGAACTTTTCAAACAAAATCTTGATAGAGTGGGAGGTAGGTACTTGTGGCTTTATTTACTATAATAGATAGTTCTGATTTAATCCCCTTTGGCTGAAATAGGACTATAATTATTCCCTCATACAAGAAAGGAAAAAATGGAAGACCTTTTTTAATTATAGGCAGATTAGCTTGCTGCCACCTTGGGGAAAACTTGATGCTAGGCATCCAAATGAAAAATTAACCTGCTATCTTGACACACTCTCTACTTTAATAAATGGCCAGGCTCTTTACAGAAAATAGAGATCAACCATTGACCAAAGTTTTATATTAATGTTTCTAGTGGGAAAACATGCCTGTTTTTCTAAAAGACAAACTATTTGCTGCTTCTATAAAATTAAGGGTTTGCTTTTGAAAATGATGATCACGCAAATGTTGAGTTAAAGAAGAGATCTTGGTACCTGACATCTAACTTAAGCATTATATCAAGATAGTAGAATTTAGGTTCGATGCAATTTTTAAAAAGGCTTATTTACAGGTGGCAAGGAGACAAGGTTATATTTTGGCCCAATTTTATTAACATCTATGTTAGTAATTTGCAGATTATTTCATTCTGAGAGTGATTGTCTGTCATTAGCCAAAAGGAACATGCATTTTAGTTTAGGGTTAGTGTTCCTCTTTCATTGACTAAATTAGGTTTAAATTTCCAATTTGAGGCATTATGACCAAATACGACCAAGATAACCAATTACAAATAAAACTAAACATTTGGTTATTGAGAAAAAAAATACATCAGTATTTGCAGAATTCATGTTCATAGACTAAATTAGGTCTAAAACTCCAATTTGAGGCATAAGTCAAGTATGACCAAGATAACCAATACAACTAAACTTTTGAATGTGTGTGTGTGTGTGTGAGTGTGTGTTTGCAAAATTCAAATCCATATAATTCAAATTGAGAATTTTAGTTAACTGGTATTTTATTCAATCAGGCTGTGTCCGAGCAACCTCAGTGTAGTGTGGTCATTTTAAAAGCAGAAGCTTCTATGATAGCTTGCTTTGATACTTTGATTCAGAGGGTGGGGGAGATTTGTCTCTGAGAAGTGTAATTTTTTAGTGCAGATATCTCAAACACAGGTGGTATTCAGTTCAGACAACTGGCAAATCCCACCTCTGACTGGAGATTTTCCAGTATCCTTCCCCTACCACGCCCACCAAGCCCTGCCCACAGAACCGGTAGTAAAAAAATTTTTTGAATCCCACCCCTGATCTCAAATCATGTATAGCTTTCCCATTTGAGTTGCAGTTGTGAAACACAGTAAGTGTTTCCTATTGAAGAGTAAAAAGGGGAAAAAGGTTATTTAAATATATCCAAAAGTTGCACTTGTGTGAACCATTCCTGTATTCCCAACTCCATTCTTTACTATCAACCACAGAGCCGGAAAGATCAGGCCAGTCACAAGACTTTCCCATCGATAACCTTGCAAAGCATTATTCAGTGCAAAACATTATTCCACTGGCATCTTTCCCTAATTGAATCAAGGCAAAGATTTCCCTTTCTGTCCTTCTGTTGGGATCAGTGCAAGTCTTCATAATACATGCTTTTCAGTAAAACCAGAAGCATTAAGCTGACAATAAATAGTATCTCTTATAATCCCTTTGAAGTTAATTGCTTGATTGGGAAAACCTTTTTTATACTGTTCATCATCAATGACTGGACTTTTTTTTAAGGAACTGTCAAAACTGTTAGTTAACCAGAACAATAGTATTGCAAAAACCATATTTCAAGTAGTACAAAGTCCATCCTGTGCGGCCTTCAATAGAAACTGTCCTAGACCTACTAATGTTTTTTAGTATCTACCATGCCACTCAAAAGCCAAGGATGGCTGTTATTTTGAAGTACTTTTCACCATCTTGTCCTAAGGGATTAAGCTGGCTGCCCTCACCCCCAAAGACTATATCAAATTGCAAGGCTGGTTTAACGAGCTAGGGTAGGCCAGTTCCCTGCCCATTGGGGCATATGAAGTTTTAGCAAAGTTCGATTATCTTTTTCACTTCAAAAATCTCCCAGAGCTGCCAACCTTATCTCTTGCTCGATTCTCATTATAAAGGGACCATTCCTTGGTTTTGATACAGTGGTTTCAGTGATGGGTTTCAGTGATGGCAGCATATCTTCAAGACATTTCGCCCAAAACAGATACTGTGGTGACATGCTTAACCAAGTTACTTAATTAATCCATTTTTCTGGATTCACACAGTATATTGAATTATAAACCAAACAGACTGAGCTTGCAAGAGAGCTAGCATGTGGGGAAAAAACCCAAAAAGCTAAAATACAAGTAAGTTTAACCAAAGTGCACATGTAGCTCTTGATTTCTTTCGCTGAGTTGCTTACACATACTGTGTGAATTTTAGAATATTAGCAGCTCATTTCAGTCCTTACCGACCCATTTTTTTTCTAAATGCTTATGGCATGCAGAAGAACACAACATCATTTGAACAACTATCGCTTAGTGACAAGAAATGACTAAAGCAATCGAATTATCATTGTGCTTTTCAGATGATGCTATTTCATGGAACACAAAACACTGAAAGGACATCACTGAATGGAATACATGAAAAAAGGCAAGTCAAAAAGCACAGACTTCTTATTAAGTAGATATCAATGAAAACTGTTAACATACATTCCCCTGGTTCAGTTATGTTGCATGTATCCCAGTAAGTATCCCAGACAGTAGGGCATGCTGTATACAAATCTATTTATCTATGATTCAGGTGTCAGGATTTTATTCATGAAACCCCAGGTATTCATTCTTCTGGGAGAAGAGGTTTTCTTGGATTTAGATTGGACAATTCCTTCTTTGATCCAGTGGATCAATTTAACTCAGGGCTGAAGCTGACGATGCTCCCTAGTTTGGGTAATGAAATGTCTGCAAGAAAACAACCAAGATCAAAAGCAGGGACCCCTCATTTCAACAGTGATCTACAAAAAATTATCCTTTGTTGGATCAATTTAATTCAATCCTGGGACAAGTGTGAAATGGCCAACACCACAAATTTGTATAAAAAGTCATTTCTGACCTGTAAGCAAAATAGACGTGGATTGTCATTCAGTCCTCCTTGGCAAAGACCTCTGCAGTTGCTGGAGATCAATCAATGGACCCACAGCAATTTCCTTGCTTGGCTTCCAAAGATAGCTTTAAATATGAAGAGATCCTGTACAGGTAGTCCTTGATTTATGACTACAATTGAGCCCAAAATATCTGTGGCTAAGTGAGACAATTGTTAAGTGAGTTTTGCTGCATTTTATGACATCTCTTTAAAAACTAAGTGTATCACTGCCCTTGATAAGTTAATAACACAGTTGTGAAGTGAATCTGGCTTCCCCATTGACTTTGCTTGTCAGAAGGTTGCAAAAGGCAATCATATGACCCCAGGATGGTGCAATTGTCATAAATACGAGTCAGTTGAATTTTGAACACATGACCCTGGGGATTCTGTAATGGTTGTAAACATGAAAAATAGTCATAAGTCACTTTTTTCAGTGTTGTAACTTTAAACAGTCACTAAACGAACTGCCGTAGGTCGAGGTTTACCTGTAGTTGAACTGCACTGCCTTGTCCTACCTTCACAGCAACTGCTTCAGTGAGAAATTAATTGTGGTATTTCCATTTGGGTCAAAGTGAAAATGTGTGGGCTGAATTCCTCTTTTTAAGCATCTTTCCTACAATTTGTCCTATCTATTTTTAAGAAAGAAATGGAACATTTGAGAAGAAGAAGCAACTTTTGCAGCAAACAGCAGCCGAGGAACACAGAGTTATATCCAGGGTGATAGCTGGCAATATAAATTATTCTTTCATGTTTAGTTCAAAGTACATTTGTCTAAAGAAAGTCGGATGGCAGCTAGTAGTCCTTAGTGATTGACAGTGGCTTGGTAGCCTGAGCCTTTGAAATAGATGTTTGCTGAATCTCTTCATCCTTTGAACAGGCTATAAACTAGTTTCTCCCCCCCCCCCCCCATTGGATGTGCATTTATTTTTAGACCTTCTACAGGTACATCGAAAGCACACTCACGGATCCAGGTATGAAGAATGAGCTTATCAGAAGCGCAGCTTAAAATGGAGCTTTGGCCTTTTTGGACCATAATCTTAATACTTTCTCCCTGGGAGGGAGGGGGGAAAGCCACAACTGAAGCCGCAATGGCCCAAAAAGGCAAATTAGAGAAATGATAGAATAATATCTGACCATTAATATCGGATTAGATTGCACACCTTCAGCACAAAAGGCCATTGTTCAGCTTTAGACTAGCATCAATGCTGCAAATGCAAAGCTAGTAAAATATTAATAATAAAAAAGGACTGGGGATATCAAATAAATTGCTTCACAGAGGGAAAGTGGCCTTGCTACTGGTATTTAAAAATCACTGAAACAGCCACATCCCCACTCCCCTCTTTTGAATTGGGACATATCTGCTGGATCTGAAGATGAAAGAACAATTAAACTGCTGTGAGAAGAGCACTTTCTCCCAAATGGATATATTTAGCAGCTGCCTTTCACAGCAAGTGATTCATCTGTCTGCCCAGCTTTGCCTTCTAGGGCTGACTGCAGAAGCTGGGTAAGGTTGCCAGCAGACACCGCTTTGAATTAAGCCAAAGCAAGACTTTCTTTGTGCACACAATGGGCTCTTATTCTCAAAATACAACTTGTGGATAGTGTTGGAAGAAAAAATCCAGTTCCAGTTCCAAGCTGGGAATAAAATGGAGGCTGATTGGAAAGAAATATTCTGTTTATTGGTGAAGAGAAACCAACACACACACACACACACACACACACACACACAGCGTGCGGTTCTGGGATAGCTGACAAAATGGAGTGTATCAAAATGGAGTGTATCAAAAATACCTTTTTGATTTCTATGGGATCATCTAAGTGTCCTGGCTGGTTCTATAGGTAAAAGGGGAAATGCAAATCCTAGGTGTTTGTCTGAGCTAATCTTGTCTTGCCTAATTGCTTATCTGAAGTTTCTGTCTGACCCAGTTCTTCTGAATGGATTACCAAATCTGCATTTCTAAAAGCTGGCCTCCTCAGTTTCTGCTTGGGGCAGGGAGACTGGTGCTGGTTTCTGCCTCCCTGAAGATTGTTTTCCCCATTTCTCCTTTAGAGGAAATATTCTATCCTGCCTTTCTTTATATTCCTCAAAAGATTTCATTCTCTAGGAGGGTAGGTGGGTGCTAACTTTCTACAATAGCACAATTAGACAACCTTGAACGTTCAGTGTTAAGATATCCAATATAAATCTCTGCATTTATTTTTATGATATGCAGGTATAAATACTGCTGACTCCTGGCTTTTGCTCTTTTCAAAAGTCCTGGACACAGTTTTGACTTCAAGATTTAATCTATTTAGAAGTGCCTCTTTTAAAAATGTGTGTCTGAATATCAAAGAAAAACAGAGTTGGATTGGATTTTTAAAAAAATCAGATTTCCTATCATCTTAGCTCATTAGTTTGTTTATCTTAGTTCATTTAACCTCCACAATATTTCAGGGCTTTGTGTTTTTGTTTTTTTATTGTAATGTCATTACAGAGCCACCATGGTGCAGTGGTTAGAATGCAGTACTGAGGACTGTTTCTGCTGACAGTTGACTGCCTGCAGTTTGGCAGTTCGAATCTCACCAGGCTCAAGATTGACTCAGCCTTCCATCCTTCTGAGGTCAGTAAAATGAGGACACAGATTATTGGGGGCAATATGCTGACTCTGTCAACTGCTTTGAGAGGGCTGTAAAGTACTGTGAAGTGGTATATAAGTCTAAGTGTTATTGCTATTATTCTTGCATACTTTTTATTATTATTTTGCATTTCACTCTTTTAATAATTAAAAAAAATGATAGGAATGAAAATTCTTTGTCAACAAGAGGGAACCTTAATTCCATTGCCCTGTAATTTGGGGAAAAAAATGTGCAAAAAGTAAGGTTTTTCTTTCTCTTTTTAAACCACTTTGGGCAATGGAAGGTTTAATTAAGCTATTAGACAGTTATTAATTGATTGCAAATTAAGCAATCCACCACGAGGCATGCATTCAATTGGCACAGATGCTGTTGTCTGGAACAGCTGCATTTAAACACAGCCAGCATTGGAGGATTTGGGAAAACCAGCATAATCAGCTGTTCTGAATGGACACAGTTGATCGAGCAGCAGCCAAGCTAAGCAGAAGGAAGCTCACTCAAATGATTCCCATAAAGCCCATGTCACACAGCACCAATGGATGGAAAGAGGATGTAAAATGGAGAGAAACACTTGCCATCCGTTGGTTAATGCGATGCATCCGTTCTGTACTCACTGAGTCCGTTTTTCATACTCTCTATCCGTCCAGCATTCATCTACTGTGATTTCATCCGCTCAAAAAGTTTTGAGCTGCACAAAATTATTTGAGCGGATAAAGTATCCAATGCATCCGTTATACATCCGCTATGCATACGGGGAACATCCGTTATACGTCCGTTGTCATCCATTACGCGTCCGCTATATCTGCTAGGCATCCACTGCGCATCCACGCAACTCACATCTGCTCCAGCAGAAAACGGACACAGGGAGGAAGCGAAACAGATGCAGAACGGACACGCAGCGTTAGTAGCACAGACGTAGAAAGGATGAAAGCTCGCATACAAAGCATTAAAATGGAAAAAACGTTCACATAGGGGACGTATCTCGGATATTTAGGATGTCTGCAGGATGTCTAGAGGATGCAGAAGGACACCTAGCGGAAAAACGATATTTCCTATAAAAAGGAGGAAAAATCACCTGGATCTCACTTTCAGTCCAGCAGCCCTGCTGTGGAGACCTCTTCAGCCTTGATCTTGCTCTGGCTCTTCCACAGCATCCAGTCATCTCCACCATGGATCGTCGCACACTCCTTTTGGTAGCCGCCATCATTCTATAACAGTGCGAAGCCCTCTACAGGCTACTTTCACCTGTTCTCCGTGAAGAAAAGGAGGCGTCCAAGAAGTGTCTGGGTCCGAAGATGGATCGCGAGAAGAGCCGAGTACAGAATCTATAACAACCTGATGGTGGAGCTGAGGAACGAAGACCCTCGTGCATTCCAGAACTTCATGAGGATGCCGCCAGCCATGTTTGACAAAGTTGTGGAGTGGCTGAGACCCAGGTTGACCAAGGCAAACACCAACTTCCAGCCCAGCCTGGACCCTGGACTGAAGGTGGCACTGAACTCTGCTCCACCTGGCCTCAGGGACCACGTAAAGGAGCATGCAGTACGCCTGGAGGGTGCCACACAACACCATCAGCATTGTGGTCAGAGAAATGGTGCAGGCCATCATTGAAGAATATCTGGAGGAGCTCCTCCAGTGCCCCTCCACTGAAGAAGGCTGGAAGAAAGTTGCAGAGCAGTGGTGTCAGAAGTGGAACTTCCCCCACACCGTTGGAGCCATAAATGGCAAGCACGTGGTCTAAAAATCTCCAGCCAACTCAGGGTCCACTTATCACAACTATAAGGGCTTCTTCAGCATCATCCTCTTCACCATGGTCGATGCTGACTGCAAGTTCATGTACTTCAGGCAACGGCTCATCTTCAGATGCCCAGGAATACAATGACAGTCACCTCAAGGAGGGGCTGGAACGCAACCTCATCATGGGTTTCCCAGATCCAGACCCCCTGCCCAATGACACACAAGATGTACCCTACTTTATCAGGGGGGATTACGCCTTCTCCCTCCGAACCTACCTCATGAAGCCCTACACTTCCAGACTCCTCACCCATGAAGAGAGGATCTTCAACTACAGGCTGTCCAGGGCAAGATGGGTGGTGGAGAAGGCCTTTGGCATCCTGGCCAAAAGGTTCCAGGTACTTCTCAACACCATGCAGCATCGCCCAGAGACCGTGAGGAACATCATGGAAGCTGGCTGTATCCTGCACAATCTCATGCGCACCCGCTACCCAGTGTTGCGGAACAGGCTCATGGACCACCAACAAGGCAATGGGGACATGGAGCCTGGTGAATGGAGGCAAGGGCAAAACCTGATAGATACTGTGGATGTGCAAGGCCCCAACAGAGCTTCACGTGAAGGGAAAAACCAGTGCAACCCCCTGAAACACTGGTGCAACTCCCCAGCTGGAGCAGTGGAGTGGAAAGACAGGAAGATAGATGCTTAATGGATGCTTCCTTCAGCCTGTCTCATCATACTGATGAGATTGTGCCATGTATGTTGAGTGGCCCTACAATGAACAGGGTATTTAATAAAGAGTTGTGTTTATGCTGAAATGTGTTGATGAATGATTAAATTGTTATTGATAATAAAGGGCCATAGGTGTGGCACCTGGGAAGGTGGACCACACAGTCCCACTATGCTTGAACTGGAGGTTTATCTATCCCACTGCTATCCTTACCCATCCCACAGATATTACCCATCCCACATGTATCCCTGCCCATCCCACTGCTATCCTTACCCATCCGACAAGCATGGCGGATCCCACAAGCATGCAAAGGCTTAAACCATTTCTAAAAGTTTCCACCAAGACTTTATTTACTAAAAGAACTGAAGCAAGTGTGTGAAGCAAAGATAAACTTTATTTATAACAAACTTTAAAAGCAAAATGACCCAAGTAAAGTGTCCAAAGGAAAGATAAAGTCAACAGGTAGCAACCCAGTCTCTGGCACTCTTCTCAGTCACTCTGAGGCATGCCCATAGTCTCAGGGATGCAGGGTCCAGGTGCTGTGGAGGTGGCTGCTGCTGGAGTGCTGGTCTGAGGTTCCATTGGGGTTCCTCTCCAATGGGGTTCCTGGCCTTGAGAGGACAACAGGGGATGGTGTGTGGAGGAAGCTCTCAGATAGCTGGCTCAGTCCTGTGATGTTGAGAGCCCCTTCCTCCATGACATGGGGTGTCGGTCCCAAGACCGATGAGAGATGTTCTGAGGCCGGGCTTGGCTGTGGGGTGGAGGAAAGAGCAGTGTAGTGGGGATGTCTGGTCTGTAGGTGAGCGAGTTGAGGCGTGGGTGGCATCTGTGGCGTGGGTGGCATCTGTGGCATCAGTGGCATCTGTGGCGTGGGTGGCATCTGTGGCTTCTGTGGCATCGTGGCATCGGTGGCATCGGTGGCATACGATGTACCTGTGCCTGGACTGGGAAGGGCTGCTTGTGCTGTTGGAGCTCCTGGTAGCTGTAGCCTTGGTATGTGAGGGCCTGTGGAAAGCCTTGGACGGGCTGTGACATCACCTGGGGTGGAGGAGCAGACCTGGACTGGGTCGGAGCAGGTTCAGCTGGTCCTGGAGGGTTGTGCAGAAGACCTGTGATCCTCTCCTTTATCACCTGGTACTGTGATTCGGACATGTCCATGAGCATCTGTTTGACGTAGGTGAGGAAGGGCTTTCTGTTAGAGGATGGTATGTCGGTGTGTACCAGCTGAGAGAGGAGATCTATGCTGCTTTTGATGGTGTCCCTGATCTCCAGCAGGACAGCTTGGCTCTGCTTCTGCTGTCTGGCTCTCTGCCTGCTTTCTGTGGAGGTGGAGCTGGGTGTGGGTGTGGGTTGGTCTCTGGTGTCAGCACCCTCTCCTTGCTCCGACTGCGTCAGGGGGTCCTCCATGCGCTCCGCCATGGGTAGGGCAGCTGTCGGGGGGTCTCCATCGTGGGTGCTCCACAGATACCTGCCTGGACACAGGAGCTGACTCTTGGCCAGAAGAGGACTGGCTCTCTGTGGGCTGACTGAGAGTGAGGATAGACAGAGGGGCTGCTCCTCGGTGGTGGATCTCACCCTCCAAGAAGCTGCACTTGGCCATCACGTAGGTCTCCCAGTCAGTGAGCTTGACCGCGGCCTGGCCAGACTTCTTGAGGTGCAACTTCCCGTACCAGGTGTGCATGTGCTTCCACGACCGGAGGAGGATCTCCAAAGTGTAGCCCAGGCTCTCCGCCTTCTCTCTCCAAGCTGCCTGCTTCCGCTTGGTGTCTCGATAGAGCCTGTGTCCCTTCCGCCAGAGGTACTCGTTCTCCCTCAGCCATTCGAGCACCTCATCCTCATGTAACTCTTCGATGGAGTACTGTCTCCTCTCCCTATCGTGTCATTGCCTCTTCCTCCCTCTGGCAGGGCCTTCTGGGCCCTCATCAGAAGGGCTTTGAGGTTCTAAGGGCTGGTCCACCACACTACCAGCACCAGCACCAGCAACAGCACCAGCAGCATCAGCAGCACCAGCAGCACCAGCAGCAGAGTAAGCACCAGCAGAAGCACCAGCACCAGGAGCAGGAGCAGCACCAGCAGAGTAAGCAACAGCAGAAGCACCAGCACCAGGAGCAGCACCAGCAGAAGCACCAGCACCAGCAGAGTCAGCACCAGCAGCAGAAGAAGCAGCACCAGCAGCACCAGCAGCAGAAGCCCCAGCAGAAGCAGAGTCAGTGCCAGGGGGTGGGATGGTAGCCCTGTCCTTCTTGCCAGGGCTGGCAGGAGTAGGCACAGGCTTCCTCTTCTTCCCCATGGTTGTTGGCTGGAGATGTATCTGGCAGCAGGTCTTTCCTCTGAATGGTGACCTGCTTGCGAGCTGCATCCTTTTATATCCGCAGGGCTGACGCAATGCATCCTCCCCGCATGTGCAGTGAACGCTTTGCATCTGCTAGGCATCTGCTAGGCATCTGCTAGGCATCTGGTAGGCGTCCATGATGCATCTGCTGTATCCGCTCTGCATCCGCTCTGCATCCGTTCCTTCTGCTGCGCATCCGCTTCGCTGTGCTCCCCCAGAAGCCCTGCGGATGTGCCATCCGCTTCCATCCACTTCCATCCGCTAGGCTTCCATGGAACATCCACTTAACATCCTCACTACGTCCTCTCCCCATCCGTTCCTTTCCATTGTTGTCCGCTCTGTTTATTTGGGGGCACTTTTGAGAGTGGATAACAACGGATGGAACATTTTCTCATCCGCTGTGTCCTTTTTACATACTTTTTGCATCCATCGGCCGATGTGACAGGGCCTTAAGAGAGGATATCTGTAGCTCAGGGTTGAACTGTGGAGTCGTATCCTCAAGTAATATCAACAGTGCTAGAAGGAAGTGGAGTGTGCTGTAACAAGGTTACTAGTTTGGTAATGAAACATCTTCAAGAAAACCATCACATTCAGAGAGAACCAAGGATTAGAATTCTGGAGATCCTGGAACTAATTAGATTCCTTGCTGTGGTCTCCAAAGGATCAAGGCTTTGTTATAATAAAAAAAAATTAAGGATGATGAACAGGTAATTGCTTATTTGATGACCTTGTTCATTGCAGCTTCTGCAGCACATGGAGAGAATAATGACTACTTTGATTTGGTGGGAATGCAGTCCAGGGGCCCAGCGCTACCTGCAGTAGAGTTTGTTGGTTTGCCTATCAACTCCTTCTCCTTGTATTGGAGCTGGCTATATTTGAATTCTTACTGATGTACAGATTCCAGTAACATTACACTGAAGAAGAGTATGGTGAGAAAAGAAAATGTAATCCATCAAGGGGGGGAGATAGATGATATGATGCAAAAGTGAGTTTTTGGACATGGTGACATATTTCATTGCACTTCAGTTGACTCCCCCCCCCAAAAAAAAAAAAAATTGTTGCAAGCATAGTGTTAGGGATAACATTGTTTACCCTAACTGGTTTAGGTAAAATAATAACTATGAATCATATTTTTTGTATGTTAAAGTGTCTGCAACTTTAACTGTGGGATAGTAATTAAGGGAGTGGTTGTGAAAGCACTTTAAAAGAAGCAAGACTACAGCTTGCTCTCTCTCTGGCTTTGATGATCCCTGATTACTGCTTGGAATCAAGACTGCATTGCTCGAACGGGAGAGAGAACAAAGGACTAATTTGTAAGTGAACTGACATAGGATATTCTACATGGACTTTGCTAACTGAATATCCCTGAATGGACTGACTAAATGATACATGACTATTGGACTGTTATTTTGACTATGCTATGAACTTATAATGGAATAAACTATATTCTTGATAGCACAAGCATATCTGTTATTTTTACTGTATGTTAATAAACATACAAGCTTAGCTCATTCATTTATCTGTGTGCCTATCTGACTAACGCTGCACATTCTGTTTAGCTTGTCTCCCTAACCCTGGTTGGGAAACCCAGGCTTAACACATAGTATTTAAACAGTTCTGAAAGGCGTAATGTAAGCAAAAGAAGGAAAGCTCAGCTGAAAGACCAGGAGATTTAATTGTAGGTGTCTGTTTCCTAGGAATGGTTATCTCAGCTTTCATATTTCCATAGTGAAGCTTGAAAGTGCATTAACTTAGGCAAGAAAATAAAATCATTTTAATTCAGCCTTCTGCTCAAGTTCCCAAATGAAAGATTCCATGGCTTAAAAGGCTGCTCAGATGCTTGGTAGCTCAATGCCTGTTTGGTGGGTAGGCCGACTTACTGAAGTCTTCTTTATCTTTAGAATTGGCTGAGTCTGTCTGAATTTTACACAGTTCCATTTGAGAAAAGAGAGCTTCATCTTTTAGTCCCTTCAGATGGAAAGTTTGGAACACATTTGACCTTAGGCTGAAAACTTAGGCTCTGAATCATATGCTGTATCTGATGACCTCAAAGCAGGCTTCTCCGTTCTGCCCTGGGAATCTTCTTTATGACTCTGGTAATCTTGATCATCTTCAGTTAGATGTCTTCCCTCCCAAACTTTCCATGTTAGTTGGATGCTTTAGATGTTCTCCACAGAGAATTTTACCACAAATCTTACAATCAATAGTAGGGTGCTTGGGATGATTTCACTTCATCTGCTCCTTGTTCTTTCATTTCCAGCTTCAGCTTTACCTTCCAATATCCCTCCTCAAGTATATTTGATCAGAAACATTGATATTCCATGCGGATTATTTATAAGTTCATGACTTTTTAAACGGAACATTGGATTGGTTCTACAGGTGGCTAGAAACAGTAAGTGGGATGAATCAACCTGTTGCTAGAAATAATGCAGGGTTTCTAAGCTGATTTTAATATAGACATGATGGTCTGAAATATATAGGCAACACTGGGCATTCTCAACATGATTTTTTTGTTACATACATTTATGGTCATGCGTTTTCCCAGTAGTGAGGGTTTATTCTGTGAGAGACCATAATAGGGAAGAAAAATACCTGTTTTCCAATGCTCACAGAAGTTGGAATTTTTACATACTGCCATTCAACTGCTGGCCTGTCATGTTGCTGAAGTAAATGTGGATTCTATAAGTTGGAAGTTAATTGAATTGTAAAGTATTCATACTTTTTTGGTGATTTTTATGCAGCACTTTCCTGACACTTGAACATTATTTCAAGGGTCCTCCAGGCTAAAAAAAATGGTTGAAAAAAGCTGCTCTGAGTTATATTGCTTCCCCCAAAAAATAGAAGGAGGAAACTGTCTCCAGGCAAGTTAAAACTCCTGACTTACCCCAGGCTGGTTGGATGTTTCTAAGTTTTTCTGTCAAAACACCTTGCTCTCACTCTAGCACTGAGAAAAAGTAAAACAAGAAAGTTGCCATCAGTTTGCCATCAGGAGGAAGGAAGCATCTTTGATAGCTGCTATGAAGCGTCCATCATTGCATAATAAATCCAAGATGGACAACATCAATATCACCCTAAAGATGCTTTTCTAAAAGGCAACTGGACTTCCTTGTTTTTTTCCCCCCTGAATATGTTTCATTTTTCAAGGGAAAAAAATGAGAAAGTCCAGTTGCCTTTTGGAAAAGAAACTTGGGGACATCCATGACCTGGATGATTGATATTCTCCATAGACATTCATATCAGCCTTTGCTCAGCTCAGATCACTCTCTGATATATCCTTTGGCTTGGTGGTATTCTTCCTACCCATAGAGATAACATTTATTAGCAGAGTTTCAGATGATGCTTGGGATTATGCCCCTGAATCTTATGACCTGTTTGACTTCAAAGCCCTTGTAGATTCTTGGAATGGGTCTTTGACCAGGTTACTCCTATGCAGCTTTTCTCTGGTTATTGATCCTGAGTCAGTCAGTTCTTTAGTTCTCAAGGAACTGCCCAGGTGATGGAATGTCAGAAGAGATGCCAGGGCACCACTGGAGGAAAACAAAGAGTGAATCCAGCTAAGTACATATACAATACAAAGCCACTTTAGGGATTTGTGGCAATAAGGGTGGCAAAAGGTAGGGTTCTCCCTCCACCCTCTCATATCTACTGATTGCTGATGAGTGGCCCTCTTTCAAGTTTCCTTTTTCTGTTGGATGCATTCAGATTTGCTTGGACTATACAGATTCAGATCCAGTGGTAGAAGCATGGTGTGGCTTGGTTATGTGGGAGGATTTTGATCCTGTGAATTTGAGGAAGTGGGCAAGATTAGGCCACCTGTTTATTAGGTCCTTATTTCTCCTGACTTGTGAAGAATGCTTAGGTGGTGATAACTGTATCTTGAATTGATATGAGAGATAGAGAGAGGGAGGGAGGGAAGGAGGGATGGAGGGAAGAAGAGGGGGGGAGAGATATCACAGTTGCCTTGAAAGTAGCAATTCTACTCCCTCCTAAAGTTCTGTTGTTGGATCTATCAATTCCATTTTCATCCATTTTCTAATCTTCTTTTTATAAAAACGGTTATTAAGAAGGTGATTGGGTTGCAGTTTTGGAAGAAATAGATTAGCTAGATTCCTCAATCACATTTCAGGACAGGCAGCACAGAACAGACCTTTGATGGTCTTTCTCAGATCATCAACCATTCTGCACTCTTTATGACCATCTGTGGAGTATGGAAACTGGGAACATTTCTTACAATGGCTCTCCTCCTTCCCTCCTTCCATTGTGGTCATCTCCATTCCATGTTGAGAGAGGGGAGAGAGATCAATTCCAAACCCCCAATTTATGGGAAACCTTAGAACTTGGTGCTTTTGTCTCTTTTGTTTAACATCTATATATGAGGATCTTGGGAGAGGTCATCTATCAGTTTGTGGCCAAATGTCACCAATATGCTAATGACAACTCAGCTGTATATCTCAATACTTGGTGGACAAAATATTGCTGTTGAGGTCTTGTCCCAGTGCCCAAAAGCTTTGAGGGTCTAAATTGGTCTCAGTCTCAATTCTAGTAAGTCCAATTCTCTTCAGGTGTTTGATCCTTCCAGTTCTGAGGGCTTTCCATCTTTAGTCCTAAGTGGGTTTACACTGCCCTTCTCTGATTTGTTTGCAACTTGATAATCTTCTTAAATTCTCACCTTCTGATCAAGGAACTGGTGGCAACTGTGACCAGAAAGGCCTTTGCACAGGTTCAGCTTATTCCTTGAGTGGGAGGCTCTCCTCAGTCACTCATGCCTTTGTTCCCTCAGTATGGGACTATGCAATGTGTTGCAGTATGGGCTGTCCATAAAGA
The DNA here is from genome assembly GCA_015471245.1 of Laticauda colubrina. Taxonomy (NCBI): domain Eukaryota; kingdom Metazoa; phylum Chordata; class Lepidosauria; order Squamata; family Elapidae; genus Laticauda; species Laticauda colubrina. The sequence continues at coordinate 23,092,856 of BLBF01000007.1, forward strand.
CAACACAGAAGCTACAACTGGTCTAGAATGCATAAGAGTAATGGGATATCAGGGCCTGCACAGCAAAGTGATGCCTATCTCCTATAGTATCTAGTTCTTCTATTAGTACCAACAGGATTGGCCTACTCAATGTCCCAATATTTGAGTCTGCCAGTACTTGCCTTATGGAATGACATCTCTCTAGAGATCCTCATGGTACTTTGTCTGCCTTCAGGCAGCTTTTTAACAATTCACTATTTTTCTAGGCATGGGGGTTAAATGGTTTGGATGGGCCCCCTTGTGATATGTGGTGTTATGTGAACTGGAAAAAATATTAAAATTGATTACTCTATGGTTTTCCTCCACTTCCTGGATGTGATTCACTCCATGATGTACTTTTTTCTCCCCCAGCTCCTACCCATCTTTATTGTACTTTTAAAATCATTTGGGAACTTGATAGCTTAGAAACATGGCAATTAAATTAATGTATGTATATTATTGGAGGGGAAAATCCTGCAAGTGCCAAATCAAGAGATGGGAAGAAGGTTGGAGAGGCTGACACTCACACTAGTCCTCATTTGGAGACCTGGCTCATATTCCTATATTTACTTATTTAAAAATAGAAGATAAAAAAGGATACAAGCAAATATAAGGTGATATAAAGTTTGAGAAATAAAACAAAAAGAAAGAAATCAAGGAGAAAACTAAAGGTGCAAGAGAGAAAAAAGATACAAAAAAGTGGCTTCCAATCTTTTTTTTTTTTTTACAATAGTTATAAACGCAAAAGTAAATTTACCTCTTAGCCTATGGATACATCATAATTCTCTTCTTTCTATATATCCTGGCCAGTGGTAGAATTCATTTTTTTTTTACGACCAGTTCTGTGGGTGTGGCTTGGTGGGCGTGGCAGGGGAAGGATGCTGTAAAATCTCCAGTCAGAGGTGGTATTTGCCAGTTCTCAGAACTACTCAAAATTTCTGCTACTGGTTCTCCAGAACTGGTCAGAACCTGCTGAATAGCACCTCTGATCCTGGCCTACCATCAAAGCCATAAATCATACTTTTTTCATGGTTTATGAAAAACAGCTAATTTGGCTCTAGGCTAGAAATTATGAAAAACAGTTTACTTATGAAAAACAGTTTATTTTTGAAAAACGGTTTATGAAAAACAGCTAATATTTAAGGCTCTAGGCTAGAAATCAGGAGAAGGGGAGTTCTAGTCATGAAGACCAGTTGGGTGACTTTGAGCTCTCTCTCAATTCAACTCACCTCACAATATTTTTTCATGGGGAAAGAAATGGAGGAAGAAGTACTAGGTATGTTTTCCATCTTAAACTATTTATAAAAATAATAAAGGCAGGTTAGCAAAAAATTTTAAAAAATGTAAAAATAGTTCATAAAGGGGTTCCAATGATCAACATACAGTCAAAGATGTCAGTTTGGTCATCTTAGTAAGTTCCATAATTCTCCCCAATCATTCCTCCATTGTGGGTAATCTTTCTGAATATTTCATTCGGTTACAGCTGGATCTTTCAATCTTTGTAAATATAAAATCTGTCTCACTTCCCAATGTTGTGCTTTCACTACTTTTTTCTGCTTCAATAACTATTCATTTGGAGGTAGGAAAACAGTTTTCAGGATGTCAGATTGAGTGATAATAGTAACGATCTAATTTTTCCCCATAGGAATTTGGATGACCTTCACATAAATCCAGGGGGGAAACTTTGGAAACCTTGCTTTTGCTCACCTGGCAGGCGATATTATGGGCTGGATAAAAATGTTCTGGTTGTACAGAGTCTTTCTCTGTTTCTGGGAGAATTCAAAGGAAGGAAGGAGGACACAGCTATGAGAAAAACGCTGGCATGTCATAGTGGCTGTCAGACTTGCTTGGCCTTTAGAGAGTTTTATATAGAAAACTCCAGATGCATTAGAACTATTGTTGACTTCTGGAAGTAGGCCATCCTAAGGTTAAAACAAGAAGATAAGCTCACCATCTCATTTCAGAAATGGAAAGATTTACAGAGGAGGCAACCATGGAGCCATAGATTTGACTTCATGATTAATGATTTTAGTGTGATTGGAAAATTCTGTCATCCTTCAATGCCAAAAATAAGTTTACTAGATTTCACATCTGACTTAGTTCCTATATATTCTGGAGCTAATAGGACAACATAGGTCAGAAGAATGTCTCATTTATTTTCTCTCTCCCTTTCTTCCTCCCTCCTTCCCTCTCTCTCTCCCTCCCCCCTCCCCCCCTCTCTGTATTTAAGATTAGCTAGATGGATGCCATAAGTACTTATCTGAGAATGAAAAGTTGCACTTCTCATTTCCTAACTTTTCAAACAAGCACATGAGGGGACAAAGGAGAGAAGGTAATTTTTTTTCTATCTTATGGAACAATTTCAACATGTCCCTAGATAATAAGAACAATTCTCTGTTTTTCCTTTTGGGAAACTAAATAATAGCAATAAAGGTAGATGGGGTTTGCTACCATCCATTCATAATCCTCAGAAATGAGCTCATCAACTCACATCCATTCTTGAGTTTAAAGAGATGTTCATTGTGTGTGAAAACATAAGGAATATTTTGCTCTTAATTGGTAACAGCAGATATTAAAATAGGGAGGGGGAGGAAAAATGGGCTGAAGATGTTTTTTAAGTAAAAGGTGAAATATTTATATAATCTAAAGAGAAGGTGGTATATTTTTTATGTAGAGTGAAGAGGATGAATGTGCAGATCAAAGTAGGATTTCCAAGAAGTTATGCAGAAAAACAAGTGTTTCTCTGCCCAGAACTGATGTGCATGAATTAAAACAGCCATCTTAAATATTTAATAAATGAAGTGCAAACCCTGTCCTCCATTGAATCTTCAGGATTTTGTCAGAAAAAAATATTGCATGTTCCCAGGAGTCCTCCTGAAAGCCAAATACCCAGATTTACTTCCAAGAGAAGCCATGGCAGAATTCTTTTTTTCAGACGGAAAAGTGATATCCAAACAATGTATACTTTGTTTGTATAAGTTTGTATACAATACAAACGTAACTTCATTTTATTTCATTCTATTTTAATTAAGCAATTCTAACATGTCTAACCTCTCAACCTATCATTAGCTAACATCCATTAAAGAATAAAACCTTACTAGTTTTGTTTGAAACAAAAGATGGGAAGTCCTCATAATTTGGCCCTAGAACCAGAGCCGATAAGTTTTACTCGTCTTGAATTGAAGTGTTTATTCTTGCCACCCTCCAACGATGCTCTATGTATCCTTCAACCATGTAATCTCATTCAACTCCTCTGTAAATGAAGGGGAGATTAGAGATCTATGGGAGGAAAGAGGCTGCATAGGCACAATCAGTTCCTAAGAACCCATTCCCTCTCATTCCAGCTATAAACCAGAGCTTTGCTTGGGTGATTCAGCAGATCATTAAGAGCTTCCTCAAGGTCCTTCTGTTCCCAGGGGTGGACTGGTCCCTTTGCAGGAGGGTGACTTGGTCCTTCCCTTCCTGCAAGGAGGGAAGAGCAGCACCAGAGAACCCAAGGACCATTTACGACCAGTTCTGTATGCATGGCTTGATGGGCATGGCAGGGGAAGGATAGTGTAAAATCTCCAGACAGAGGTAGTTTTTGCTGGTTCTCCGACCTACTCAAAATTTATGCTATTGGTTCTCAAGAACTAGTCAAAACCTGCTAAATACAATACACATCTCCCCAACTCCAGGTGATATTGCTATTGCTCTGACAAGAAAAATCTGATCAGGTGTATGACTATCATCATGTGCTGAGTTCTGAATGACCCAGATTAGTCCCATGGCCACCATGGTGTCCATAATCTTCTGAGAGGCATTGGACCTACCTCCAGGTAAGGTAGGTTGAAGTCCCCTAGAACCAAAGGCTCAGAAATTCCAATTCCATCTATGGAATCCAGGAGCTCAGAAAGACAGGTTTGTGTTTGGTAGAAAGTTTGTTATCATAGCAACAATCCCAACAAGTCCTAGAGCCCAACCTAAATAACAGAGTCTCACTCCAATGAACTGCACAGTAATGCCTAAGAGCATTTAGGTTCTTGGGTTCCTGATGTGGGACTCCCATGCACTCAGCCCAGTGGTAGGATTCAAATTTTTTTACTACCAGTTCTGTGGGCATGGCTTGGTGGGCATGGCAGGGGAAGGATAGCGTAAGAAGTCAGAAATGGTATTTGCTATTTCTATGAACTACTTAAAATTTCCACTACTGGTTCTCAAGAACTAGTCAGAACCTGCTGAATGCCACCTCTGACTCAACCTCTCAAGCTATCCTAGACAGTACCCCCATCCTAAAGAAGCACCCCTTACCCAGCAGAAACCCCAAGCCAGTCCTACTTCTATTTACTACTGCATTTTGTGTGTGGCAGTTGGTTGTTAATGTTCTGTGACTTTGAATGGGCTAAATCCTGCATGCAAATTTGCTGGAGAAGCAGAGCAAGAAGAAAATTCTGTTCTCCAAAACTGTGATCACATTTACCCATTAAGGCTTTGTGCAAATGCAGATTTCCAGCTGACATGAAAACTGAACATGCAGATACCTGCAGGAGGCTATGTCATTTGAAGGAAGTCTGCAGGGGCAGCCAGAGTTTCACCAGAACATCCATTCCATCAGCATCCCGGTTGTACTCTCACCCAACAGAGCTTTGTTCCTTGTGGAAGGCACACTTGGTTGTAAGCCATTTTCTTGTTGTTATCATTGTTGTTTCATATTTTATTAATCAGTCATCTATGGTAGAGAGATTCCCCATAGAGCTCCTTTATTTTACCTGTCTGTGACATTTCATGCAAGTTTCTGGGATTATATTGGCCTAAATTAAGACAGCTCTTTTCCTTACATTTTCTAATTCTGCACTACAAACTTACAATTGGTCTGAATTCTCCTTTTCTTTTTCAGCTGGGTACCTATGTATCTCAATCTTATTACAAACACTTTCTTTCACCATTTATTGTTGGATTGACTCAATTTGTAATGGCTGCCCATTTCACTTTGTACAGCAAATAAAATTAAAAATGAACAATTGCAAGAATACAAAAATGTGAGAAGTAAAATAACTCTCACTTTTGTTCTATTGTTATATATCTACCGTGTTTCTCATGTAATAAGGCCGGGTCTTTTTTTTTTTTTTTTTGAGCCCCGAAAAAATGGCTAGGTCATCTTTTCAGGGGTGACTTAATTCTCCCCCCTTGCATCTTCAGGCAGGTGGGCGGTGACAGCTTGGATGTTGACCTTGGCGTTGATGGGGCACTTAGTATCAGGGTCAACGCAGGCAGCACCATATCTGGGTGTGCAACAAAAGTACTTCCTAACGGCAAGCCCCCCCACCATTCCCCCCATTTTGCATGTTTTAATATAGGCCTTAATTTGGGGGGAGGGGCTTAATTTCATTTCATGCCTATAAAACATGCTGGGGACTTCCTATTGGGGGAGTCTGTATTGTTGGAGAAACAGGATATTTCCAATTTGACAGAAACAACTGCCCTGTTTTGAACTCTCTACCAATTCATACACCTGAGGGGCAAATGTGGGAAGCTTAGAAACATAAATGACTCCAGGGAGTTGATAGAGTAGATTTTAGCATAACATATTCTGAATCCTATAACAGACAGACAAAGAATGTGATATAGCATTTCTCCTCTCATTGGTATTGGACAGTACAGGATGCAGATTTTGGCTTACTTCATAGAGTACTGCAATTCAAAATACAGCCTCTTTATTTGTAAGTTAGACTGCCAACTTAGCCAATGGTGACTAATTCTATTAACTAAAAATTGATTGAATCTTGGTTTAGTCTATCTATTTTCCTTGTTATTGTTGGCTGCTTTTCAAAAACTAAGCACAATTGAGAATCAGCTCTTAACTTCCAAGTTTGGCAGCATGTTCTAGAGGCTTCAGATTGGAATCTAGGGACTGCATCTGACCCAAGGATTGTGCTCTGCTCCTACTGGCTTAATGGGCTACATGGGAATAGCTGCCATTGAAAAAATGGGAGAAAACCTTTCATTAAATGAGAGTTCAGAGAGTTAAGCCCATGTCACACTGCCCAACGGATGCAAAAAGGACACAATGGATGAGCAAAATGTTCCTTCCGTTGTTATCCGCTCTCAAAAGGGGCTAAAATTTGTATAACTGAAGGGGATAACACGTATGCGGGGAGGACGTAGGGCGGATGCAAAGCAGATGCGGAACGGAAGCCCAGCGGATGGAAGTGGATGGGAGCAGATGGCATGTCCGCTAGGCTTCCGGGGAACCTCAGCAAAGCAGACATGGAACGGATACAGCGGATGCGGAACGGATGAAGCGGATGCACAGCGGATGCACAGCGGAAGCCTAATGGATGCCTGGCGTTAATTGCGCATGCGGGGAGGATGCATTATGTCAGCCCCGTGGATATAATGGAAGCAGCTCGGAAGCAGGTCGCCATTCAGAGGAAAGACCTGCTGCTGGACGGATTGGCTGCCTTGCCTGCCCTGCCTGCATGTCTGCCTGCAAGCCTTGCTGCCAGCCTCCCTGCCAGCCTTGCTGCCAGCCTCCCTGCAAGCCTCCCTGCCAGCCTTGCTGCCAGCCTGCCTGCAAGCCTTGTTGCCAGCCAGCCTGCCTGCCAGCCTTGCTGTCTGCCTTCCTGCCAGCCTTGGTTCATGTCTGCCTGCCAGCCTTGGTGCCTGCCTGCCTGCCAGCCTTCCTGCCAGCCTTGGTGCCTGCCTCCCTGACAGCCTTCCTGACAGCCTTGGTGCCTGCCTCTCTGCCAGCCTTGCTGCCAGCCTTGGTTCCTGCCAGCCTCCCTGCCAGCCAGCAACCCCACAACCATGCGGAAGCACAGCAAGCCTCAGCCATCTGCTGCCAGCCCTAGCAAGAGGGACAAGGCTACCATCCCGCCCCCTGGCCCTCACTCTGGTTCTGTTGGGGCTTCTGCAGCACGGGCTCGCTCTTCTGGGGCTGGGGCTTCTGCTGCTTCTGCTTCTGGAGGAGCTGATGACAAGCACTCCAGCACCAGCCACCTCCACAGCACCTGCACCCTTCACCTCTGAGACTGAACGACCAAGAGGAGTGCCAGAGACTCATTTTTGTTTTATAGCTTGTTGTTAATAAAGTCTATTTATGATTCACACACTTGCTTCATTTCTTTTTTGTAATAAAGTCTTGGCGGAAACTTTTAGAAATGGTTTAAGCCTTTGCATGCTTGTGGGATGGTAAGGATAGCTTTGGGATGGGTTAGGATACCTGTAGGATGGGTAATAGCTGTGGGATGGGTTAGGATAGCAGTGGGATAGATAAACCTCCAGTGGAAGCATAGTGGGACTGTATGGTCCACCCTCCCAGGTGCCACACCTAAGGCCCTTTATTATCAATAATAATGTAATAATTATCCACACATGTCAACATAAACACAACTCTTTATTAAACGCCCTGTTCATTGTAGGCCAACCAAACATACATGGCACAATCTCATCCATGTGATGAGACAGGCTGAAGGAAGCATCCATTAAGCATCTACCATCCTGTCTTGCCACTCCACTGCTCCAGCTGGGGAGTTGCATCAGTGTCTCAGGAGGTTGCGCTGCTTCTTCGCTTCATGTGAGGCTCTGTTGGGGCCTTGCACATCCCCAGTGTCAATCAGGTTTGCCCTTGCCTCCATTCCCCAGGCTCCATGACCCCATTGCCTTGCTGGAGGTCCACAAGCCTGTTCTGCAAGACTGGGTAGCGGGTGCGCATGAGATTGTGCAGGATGCAGCAAGCTTCCATGATCCTCCTCACGGTCTCTGGGCAATGCTGCATGGTGGTGAGAAGTACCTGGAACCTGTTGGCCAGGATGCCAAAGGTGTTCTCTACCACCCGCCTTGCCCTGGACAGCCTGTAGTTAAAGATCCTCTCTTCACGGGTGAGGAGTCTAGAGGTGTAGGGCTTCATGAGGTAGGTTGTGAGGTAGAAGGCGTCATCCCCCACGATGAAGTAGGGCACATCTTGTGTGTCGCTGGGCAGGGGGTCTGGATCTGGGAAGCCCACGATGAGGTTGCCTTCCAGCTCCTCCTTGAGGTGACTGGCGTTGTATACCTGGGCATCTGAAGATGAGCCGTTGCCTGAAGCATTGATGTCCATGAACTTGTAGTCAGCATCGACCATGGCGAAGAGGATGATGCTGAAGAAGCCCTTGGAGTTGAAATAAGTGGACCCCGACTTGGCTGGAGCTTTGCAGGCCACGTGCTTGCCATCTATGGCTCCAACAGTGTGTGGGAAGTTCCACCTCTGATACCACTCCTCTGCAACTTTCTTACATCCTTCTTCAGTGGAGGGGTACTGGAGGAGCTCCTCCTTGTATTCTTCGATGATGGCCTGTACCACTTCTCTGACCACAATGCTGATGGTATTGGATGGCACCCTCCAGCCGTACTGCGTGCTCCTGTAGGTGGTCCCTGAGGCCAGGTGGCACAGAGTGAGTGCCACCGTGAGCCCAGGTTCCAGGCTGGGGCGGAAGCTGGTGCTCTGCTTGGTCAACCTGGGTGTCATCGCTGCACAAGTTCGTCAAACATTGCTGGAGGAATCCTCATGAAGTTCTGGAACGCCCGAGTGTCTTCGTTCCTGAGCTCCACCATCAGCTTGCTGTACAGTCCATCCTCTGCTCTTCTGGCGAACCATCTTCGGACCCAGAGTCTTTTTGGCTGCCTCTTTTTCTTCTCGCAGTAGAGTTCACAGAGCCTGCAGATGGCTTTGCACTGTTGTAGAATGATGGTGGCTGCCGAAAGGACTTTGTTACAATCCACGGTGGACATGACTGGATGCTGTGGAAGAGGAAGAGCCAGATGAAGGCTGCAGAGTTCTGCACCGCTGGGCTGCTGTTCTGAAAGTGAGATGCAGATGAGTTGCTCCCCCTTTTTATAGGAAATATAGGTTTTCCGCTAGGCATCCTCTCGGCATCCTCTAGACATCCTTAATATCTGAGATAGGTCCCCTCTGTGAACGTTTTTTACGTTTTAAACGCTTTGTTTCTGTGCTGCATCCATTCTGCATCCGTTCTGCATCCGTCTGTGTCCGTTCCGCTTCCTCCCTGTGTCCGAGTGGATGCGAGTTGCACGGATGTGCAGCGGATGCCTAGCGGATATAGCGGATGCGAAACGGATGCATAATGGATGCATAGCGGATGCGTAGCAGATGCAGAATGGACGAACTGGATACATTTTCCGCGCAAAAGTTTTGGGCTGCCCAAAACTTTTGGAGCGGATGAAACGTCAATAAACGGATGCTGGACGGATAGAGAGGAAGCAAAACAGAGGCAGTGAGTACATCGCGTTTTCCAACGGATGGCAAGCTTTTTTCTCCGTTTTATATCCTCTTTGCATCCGTTGGTGCAGTGTGACATGGGCTTTAAACAGGCATTATGTTGCAAACAGAAATAGAAATGGGCCATTTATGCTTGTAAAACCATAAGTTTGTAGCTATGTTCTAACCATTGGAGTGTAACTTTTTGAGTTATCTTTCCATGTCAGACATATTTGTGTGTCTAATTCTTCACAGCTGAGTAAGCATGCTAATAATGGGCTGATATCAATCAGTTTGTATGAGTATACATGAGGTCATATCCTATCCTTTTGCATGCTGGGCAAAATGATAGTGGCTGCCTTTCCCTTCTCTTAAATACTCTCAGGATACCCCTGGCTGTGCATGATGGAATGCTGAACTTCTGGTCTGAGATAGCAATGCTTTCTGTATATCCTTTTTGTGACACAAATAAGCAACCTGGATACACAGCCACTCTCGAGTAGATCTAACTATGGTGGATATGGAAAGTCTACACATATCAGATTTTTGAGATGTAAACAAAATCAGACCAAGATAAATCACTGCAGAATTCTTTCCAACTTTAACATAATACTGTATTACATAAAACTGTAATATATAATACTGTAACTACATAGCCAAAAAGGCATTAAGAGTTGTTAACCTAATCTTACATAGCTTTTTGTCTGGTGATATTACACTACTAACTAGAGCATACAAAACATTTGCTAGACCAATACTCGAATACAGCTCATCAGTCTGGAACCCACATTATGGATCTGATATTAACACAGTTGAGAAAGTCCAGAAATATTTCACAAGAAGAGTTCTCCACTCCTCTAGTCATTGTAGAATAACTTATGCCACCAGACTTGAAATTCTAGACATAGAAAATCTAGAACTACATCACCTTCAGTCTGATCTAAATACAATATATAAAATCATACATTGCAATGTCCTACCTCTCAATGAATACTTCAGCTTCAACCATAACAACACGAGAGCAAACAATAGATACAAACTCAAGGTTAATCGCACCAAACTTGATTGCAGGAAATAAACTTCAGCAACAGAGTGGTCAATGTCTGGAATACTCTTCCTGACTGTGTTTTTTTTTCCCCAAACCCCCAAAATTTTAACCTTAGACTGTCTACTGTTGACCTCACCCATTTCCTAAGAGGTCTGTAGGGGATGTGCATAAGTGCACTGGCGTGCCTACTGTCCCTGTCCTATTGTTTCTTTTGTATTTTTTTTAATTTTTCTTATATGTATCCATGTATTGATAACTATGTTTTTACTTATACCTACCGTGTTTCTCCAAATAATACGGCCTCTCCCAATAGGAAGTCCCAACATGTTTTATAGGCATAAAATGAAATTAAGCACCTCCCCCCAAATTAAGGCCTATATTAAAACATGCAAAATGGGGGGGAATGGCAGGGGGCTTGCCATTAGGAAGTACTTTTGTTGCACACCCGGATATGGTGCTGCCTGCGTTGACCTCGGCATTGGTGGGGCACTTCGTATCGGGAGACCTTCTGCCACTGTTGCTTCTCCCTGTGGTGCCATGACTTTTGGAGCAACACCTTGGCATTTGGCATAGGCACGTGGCGTTTGGCAGAGACACACAGTGTTTGGTAAAGCCATGCAGCATTTGGCACAGCCACGTGGCATTTGCCGCAGTCATGCAGCATATGGCACAGCCACATGTGGCCAGCCCGGGGTCCACCCTGCAACTGGAGCCCAGCATAGACACTCGGCTTCAGGCACTCCTATTGCCGCCTTCCTGGGCATCATTCGAAGGCAAAGCCCATTCTTTGAAAAACAATGCCTTACTACCAGTACAACAAAGCCTCCCCTGCCTGAGAGGGAAGCCCAACCCCACATGAGGAGACGAATCTCCTGGGGGCACAGCGCAGGATCAGCCCACCCTGGGAGAAGCACCCAGCTGCCATCCCTGCCTGGAGCTGAGCAGAAAACAAAAAGCTTTGTCTGGGGCACCCAGCTCAGCTGACGGTGGAGCTCTGCCCAAGGCAGCAAGTGCCTCCCTCCTGGGCCCTCCACTCATCCTACCAGGGCCATGCTGGAGGGTGGGCTAGGCAGAGCCAGGAAAGTGAGCCGTGTGCCTGCCTGCCAAGCGAAAGAGCTGAGCTGACCTGAGCTTAGCTTCCCAAGTCCCTCCAGCCTGACCCCGACCCATTGCAGTGATAGTACCCACCCATCCGTGGACAAGGAATCAAGTTGACGGCCCATGCTGCCTCCTCCTCCGAGCTGAGCCCTGCCGAATAAGCACCTCTGCCCAAAGCCCATGCTGCTGCAGTGTTTGGAGCTGCTGGTGCATTTGGAAATGCAGGGGACAGGGACATGCTGGGTGATGGGTTGAAAGGATGGGTGGCTTTGGGTTCTTTCCGCTGGCCCTGCCTGCCAGGGAAGCAGCACTGCCGTCACCTCACCTCTCTGTCCATGGATGGGTGGACGCTATCACTGCCTCAGGCAGCTACTCCCGGTGGCCCCTTTGGGGTCAGGCTGGAGGGACTTGGGAAGTCAAGCTTGGGTCAGCCCAGCTCTTTTCCTTGGCAGGCGGGCGCGCACCCGTGGCTCGCTTTCCCGGCTCTGCCCAGCCCGCCCGGCTCTGGTGCAGCCCTGGTGGGATGAGCAGAGGGCATGGCGGGGAGGCGCTTGCTGCCTTGGCCAGAGTTCCACTACCAGGCAGGAGGGTCCACCTGTCAGCTGTACTGGGCAATCCAGGTGAAGCTCTTTGCACTCTGCCCTGCACCAGGCAGGGATGGCAGCTGGGTGCTTCTCCCGAGGTGGGCGGACTCTGCACTGCAGCCCCAGCAGATTCGCCTCCCCATGTGGGGTTGGGCTGGACTCTTGGGCAGGGGAGGCTTTGTTGTATCGGTAGTAGGGTGTCGATTTTAGAAGAATGAGCTTTGCCTTCGAATGATGCCCAGGAAGGTCGTGACAGGAGCGCCTGAAGCCAAGTGTCTCCGCCGGGCTCCGGTTGCAAGGAGGAGCCCTGGCTGGCCGTGCGTGGCTATGCCAAACGTCACGTGGCTGCGCCAAATACCATAGCATTGCTCCAAATGCCGCAGCAGCATGGGGAGAAGGGAAAGCAATGGTGTCGGAAGGTCTCCCAATACGAAGTGCCCCACCAATGCCGGGGTCAACATCCAAGCTGTCACCATCCGCCCACCTGAGGATGCAAGGGGGGGGGAATTAAGTCACCCCTGAAAAGGCGGCGTAGACATTTTTGGGGGGCTTAAAAAAAAATAACACACGACCTTATATGAGAAACACAGTATTATCTTGTAAGCAATTGACGAATAAAATAAATAAATAAATATTTAAGCTGTATAATTCAATTGAAAAACAAATGAAGTATTTTATGGGGAAAATAGCAATAAATAATCAGAATAATGTGGCTGCATACGTTTGCACACTCTTAAATTAATATTTGGTTGAAGTATCTTTTGATTTTGATGAGAGCATTCAGCATTCTTTTTGGGGAGGAACATATCCATGAAGTACAAATTGTCGTGGGAGTTTTTATCCATTCTTCCTTGTAGAAGTGCTCCAAATCTGTCAGATTGAGAGGCCATCTCCTGTGCATCTCCTCTTCAGATTTTCAATGGGATTCAGGTGCAGTCTCTGGCTGGGCCAATTCAAAACTTTGATCTTCTGGTGAAGCCATTTTTTGTTGATTTGATAGTATGCTTTGGGTCGTTGTCATGTTGAAAAGTGAAATTCCTCTTCATCTTCAGCATTTTACCAGACACCTGAAGGTTTTGTGCCAACATTGACTTATATTTGGAACTATTTATAATTATCTCTACTTTGACTAAAGCCTTAGATCCAGCTGAAGAAAAACAACCTCAAAGCATAATGCCACCACCACCATGCTTCATAGTAGGTATGGTATACTTTTGCTGATGCAGTATGTGCCAAACATATTTTTTGGAATTATGACCAAAATTCAACTTTGATTTCAGCAGATCATAACACATTTCTTCACATATCTTTTGTCAGACTTAATGTAAGTTTTTGCAAAATATAGTCAGAGTTGGATGTTTTTCTTCTTGTTTTTCATCAATTTTGGAGGGACATCCAGTTATTGGTAATGTCACTATTGTGCCATATTTTCATCACTTGTTGATGACTGTTTTCAATGTGTTTCATAGTATATCCAATGTTTTAGGGGGAAAAAACTGTACTCTTCTCCTGACTCATACCTTCCAATACTGACATAACTTTGATGCTTTGCAAACTGTTTGCAAACTATGGCTTTTGTTGTAAGAGGCAACTGAGTAAATGTCAGAAAAATTCTAGTGGAACAGCTGAATTTTATGCTTATGTACCATATTATTGTATATTTTTTACTGTTACTTTTTTCCCTCTGAAAATTTTCAGTTTGTTTTTCAAATCAATTGTACAACTTATATGTTAGATTACAGGTGTAAAAATTCTGAAGTGATTTATCTCAGTCTGATTTTTGTATGTCTCAAAAACCTGGCATTTTAACAGGTTTTATATATCCACTGTAGATTCTTCCTAGATAATCATCTTCCTAGCTAATCATAATCTTGGAACACCATTCACAAGGGACTAGATCTGTTTACTAAATCCATTGCTGGCATATAGAAACAAGATATTCTAGAAGTGAAAATAATACAGAGTGCCTCATAAAATAAAACACTCCTAAAAACATGCCCACATCATGTCATTATGGGGGGTTTAAGTTTCAAAAACGTGAAACAAGACATGAAGTGAGTAATAGACTAATGAGCATGTCTTTGAAATTAGAGTTCCTGGCAATCTTTGTATTGCTTTTTCCCCCATTCCATTTTCTTTTATTTGCAATAGTTAAAATATATGCCTCCCTCTTGATTAATTTATTTTCTAATTTGTGCAACTTTAATCATAATTCTTCTGTTCAGTTGTATAACATCTCTTGAGGGATACATTTGTGAGCTATGTTTTATTATGGAATTAGCAGGTGCAGCCAGGAAAGGAAAATACTTTGCTAACTTTTTTCCCCAAAAGTTTGCAGGTTATTGTTTTGTTTTATTTTAGCTGATAATGAATGGTGGCAGTGACAGAGCAGACAGGTTTTCTGAGGTAGTGAACAAGTACTTTTTAGATATTGTTCACTAAATACAAGGATATCAATTCTTTGAAAATATATTTATTCAATTCAATGGGAGTCAGCCATGTGTGACTTACTAAAAATCTTCATTATATCATCTACAATATAATCATTGCTAGGAATAAATAATTTTAGATTTTTTAACAATGTTCCAGAACCTCAATTATTTTTCTAGCATCTCACCAATAACGGTGAATATCTCTTATAGCATGGTTGCAAAAAGTTATATTGTAAATTTAAAGGTTTGTGGCGACATTTTCAGAATTATCATAAACGCTTTTAATTGTTCAATCATCAACTTCATATTCTCTGCCTACAGATCTTATGATTTTGTTCCACGCAATCTAAAAAATGAATTTGTTAAATTTACACAGCAGAGATATAACGTGATGTGAATCTTGGTCCTGTGAAATCATTAGTCAGATTTCTATGACATTACCAATGGTTTGATGAAGCAAACTGTAAATCTCTTTAGAGATCTTCAAACCTGGAATGCTCTGTAATGTGCAAAGACCACTTTCCCTTGAATAAGGTAGAAATAGAAATCCTTATATCCACTTATGGGGCTCCCTTCTCACTTGGGAAGAAAAATTGTTTAAGACAGACAAATGGATAGTTTAAAGAACTGGAGATATAATGCAAGGCAAAGAGGAAGGACTAAGTATCCATCAGATCTTTTACCAGTTCAAGAATATGACCTATTTTAAACTTTTAAAAATTAGGACCACCCATACTGGATGTTATTCAGGAGGACAATCTCATCTTTCTCTAAGAATACAGGCTTAAATATCTAACCTCAAAGAGGCAAACATTGAATTATCTAACATTTTTAGGCTCCCATAAGATTGTTCCCTAAATGACTAAATGAGGAATAAGATTGATAAATTTCAGATCAGGGCTGGGTTAAGCTCTTATACCTGCATTGCCAATTCCCACCAGCTTTAAAAGATGTTGAATATTGCCATTAAACAGAGAAAATACATACAAGTTTTACATTGATCTCTCGCTATGGAAGGAAGAAAGGCAGGGAGGAGGAAGGAAGGAAGGAAGGAAGGAAGGAAGGAAGGAAGGAAGGAAGGAAGGAAGGAAGGAAGGAAGGAAGGAAAGGAAAGGAAGATAAATATTGCTTATATCAGGGTCATCTGACCCTCACACACAGTCTCTAGTCTCCTGGTTTCATAATGAACTTTGATTACATTTCCCTTATATTTTAAAATTGGTTGGCAGAAATTCTGACAACTGAAAGAAAAGTCGAAGATTTTTTTTAAACAACAATACACTGCCATACAATAATCTGGAAATCTAAAATTAAATATTTAATTAGAATTTTGATTTGCTTTCAAGATAGGTGGCATTGCACAGGCTATATTACAATCTTTTATACTTTTTTTTTGTTTTGCCCCAAAAAATTACTGTATATTTTAAACAGGCCACTTTAATATTAATACATGTGTAATAGATTCAGAACTGAAAAAGAAATCAGCTAAAGATGGTGCATTTTACAGTATTGGGAAAATTACAGGATTTTCTTTCTTTGTATTGTAAAAACATTTTTAACAATTTACCTACATTAATCAAAAAGTACAGCATATTTAATAATTTTACAAATGTTTCATAAAAAATATATCTCTGTACAAAAAAGTTCTTTTGCACCTACTTTATGTCACAGCAGCATGAGGTGAAATGACAGGATGGAGTACTGATAATGAAAATTAGGTTGATGGTCATAATGCCAGCTTCCCCCTCCCCCCTTCTTGAATGACAGCTTTTGTTTAGTTTACAAAATATATTACAGAAGAAAAAAAATTATTGCAGCTATCCTGGAGAAAGGCAAGATGGGTAATACAAGCAGATTTAAACAGCTTTGAAGCACATCACCTATTTTTTTTAAACTGTTCTTTCTTTTAGCAAGTTTATCTTTGCTTTATCATAATCAAACTGAGACTTCTTGGGGAAGAGTCGACTATAAATGCCTCATAGGGAAAAAAAATATGCATTATTTGCTTTGGCATGAGAGTACCACAACAACTGAGGGGACTTGGCTGTGTTTTCAAGTTGCTCTGCAGCTCAAGCCCTACTCAAGTGAATAGACTTTAGGTGGCACTTGGGGATCTGGGCTCTGAAAATAATGGAAGAAATGGAAGAAACGTGATCAGTGCATACAATGTGACTGTAACAAAAACAGATGGAACACAAAAACTCTTTAGAGATAGGCACAGAGGTGACCCCCAAAAAAACAAAAAAAAAAGCCTTTCTACAAACCTATTTTTATTAGATACACTGTACGTGCAAAACAAGCTGTTTCCTGCATTTCCCCCTGTATCAGTGGGCCTGCAGAAAGTTTAGTACCAACTCAAATGAAATATTTCCAACTGAAATGGTTTTGCCTGCATTAGGTAAAGTGTTGATGACTTCTAATTGTAGCATAAACAACCTTACTCTTTGTGGTATAATTATACTTCACTGATACATGTGAAGCTTAATCAAGATCTTAAACGAAGACATTATAAAAGAGAAAAAACAACAAAAACAAAACTCTAATTCTAATTTCATGATTCATTGTGGTCAGTGAATGCCACTCCATTAACTGGAATGTTCTCCCAATTCATTTCAGTGGATGAAGCTCATCCAGTGGGCCTTCTCCTGTGCAGCTGACTTCAAAGCAATGAATCAGGCTCCCCATAGAGAGCATTTATCAGCACTCTGAATCAGGACACTTGCTAATAGTACTATTATAAAAATTTCCCTCTTCTTACATTTAATCCAGACTTGGTCATAGTTAGGAAAAAAAGTTATTTCTCTCAATGCTGTATGTTTTCTTTTAATAACTTTGGTTACTTTTGCCATCAGTATAATTTTCGATAAAGTGACTACAAAGGCAGCAGTGACAGTTTGACTTTCTCCAGTGGACAACAATGCAAGACAGCAAGGAAGCTACGCTTCAAGAAATATAGCTTGACATTGCTGCCCTTCCAGAGAAGGTAAACATCTATTGAGGATCATATAAAATTGTAAATGTACATGGCATATTCATAGGTTATCAGCATCTGAAGCAAAGCAACATGTCTAGACACCTCCTAGGTTTATAAGAATAAACTTTAAAACAAAACCCAAGCGGACAGCAAAATATATTGATATTGCTGGTATCTTCCATCAAAACTATAACATTTTCTATTTTGATCAGATTGCCTTGCAAACTTTTCTTGCCATAAAACATAAAGTTATCATATTTCCTGTTAACACTGAATTTTTGGTAGTGTATTTAGTCATTAAGTGTTCAACAAGAATTAAAAGCAAAGAAACAAACTTTGAGAGGAAGGATGGGCAAAATCACAGCCAAGGTCCAAACAGCTACTTTAGGCACCCAGGAATTTGGATTGCCAAGGGTTTTCTTCCACTTAACAACACAAAAAGAGGTCTTGTGATATGCTTAATTTAGTCTGAAAATATGTTCCATTTTTCCATTTCAAAAATAATTGAATGTAGTTTAGGGCCGTTACTTTACATAAGCCCAGTGTTCCTGAGGACATGAGGAGCTAATTGTGCAGCTGTTTAGAACCTGTCTTGTGTACTAACTTGAAGAAACTTTGGGAAAGAACAATCCTAAAAGCCTTTCTTTCTTTCTTTCTTTCTTTCTTTCTTTCTTTCTTTCTTTCTTTCTTTCTTTCTTTCTTTCTTTCCTTCCAACGTATCTCATTATTGTCCCACTGAAGCTAAGAGAAATAATAGCAATGATTTATCCTGTAATGATATAAAAAAACAGTGCATAAGCACGTGTCCTTAAATCCATCAGGATGAATTAGGTATTTGCACATTGTTGCTGTCCAGAGAACTGAATGCAAGCTAAAATTGGATGTAACCAATGAGGTTGATTTAATTGACAAGAGTTGCTGTCAACATTTTGGGCAACCTGAATCGTAACTGGACTTTAAACTATGAGATGGTGACCCTCTATTGCCCAGTACAATACAATGAGACTCCTATGCCTTGTTCTCCCACTAATCTACTAAGCAAAGGAGTAGAGAGTAGCCAAGTCTGATTCCATCATACCTATTTGCATAGGTATCCTTAATTCTGTCCAACAATGCTATAGATTCCTTATGCCAATGCCATTTGTGGCATCCATGTTGTAGATCTGCCACATTGAATCAATGATATTTGTCAAAGAATTACATGATTCAAGAATCTGTCAATTATTTTTGTTGTAGCCCATTCCCTTTTTTTTGAGGTGGGGAGAAGCGTTGCTCATTTTATTATAATGAGAAATACCTCTAAATCTCAAACTTGCTCTGTCAAGCTGTATGATTACAAAAGCATTAAGCAGTATTGGTTAAAAATGTACCAAACAAAACAATCCCACACAGAAACACACACAGAGGTACACACACACACACATACAACCCATGGAAAACGGTCATGGTTGCTCTGGGAAGTTGCTGTGTTGAATATGACTCAGCTCTGAGTTCTATGCCTCTGAAAGCATAATGGTACAGCAGAATTTCATGTCAGTGGAGGGGAAGAATAAAAGATGGAAAACAAATGCAAAAAAGGAAGACTGTTTTATGAGCACAAGGCTCACAGGCTTTATGAACTATTTAAAATAAATTACTATTCACATTTTGTACATGGCAAGCAGCAGAAGCTGCTTGACCCCCCTGCTGTTATACAGAATGACACTGACAGTAATGAATCACATCAGAAAAGAAACAATACTGGGATTAATATTTAGAAGATATGGGACCCTCTCTTCATAATCCAATTAATTATTCTTATTCCTAGCTCTGGTGTTTATAGAAATAAAAACCCAACCAGAATCCTTCTGTTCATGAATTATCCTAGCAGGATTAAGTAAATGGATTGTTGTATAACATTCATATTGGAAAAAAAATGTCATGGAATGATTTACTGGATTAAAAAAAAGTCCAAATACTTATATACAATGTGTGTATAAACCCTGTATATTTGTTTGTTTTTTTAACCAGTATCTTACTCATTCATACCACACTAGTGCAAAAAAATTGTGCATTAACATTTTGCAATACAACAGCTGACTGGGAAGTTTGTAGATTGCCTTCTACATGAACATCTGAGATATACTGTACTGCTGTATTTTGAACAAGGTTTCAATGGTAAAGCATTTCGGAGATGTGTGCAAGCCCCGAGGAAGTTTGTCATCTTCTCCTTTGTCGTCTCCTTTGATTGGTTTTGTTTAAATCTCCTTCAGAGTGCTCTTATTCCTGGGGATAATTTATGGTGCTATTGTTTGTTATAGGTCCCAAGGGAGTGATCCGAGTGCCCAGAAGATTGCATTGAAAGGCATCCAGCCGCATACAAATGTGAAAGTCTGAGGCATTTAAATATGACAGATGGATATGACTTGGCAGTCTTCCTTGAAAGTGTGCCTTAATTTGGAGCAAATACAGCCAGGTATTTCAAATCCACCTTTGAGACAAAAACATCTCCTTAGTCTTGATTCCCCAGAAGACTGAGGTTCCAGCAAAAAAAAAAAAGCCTTGCTGCATCTATGCCAGAAGATGTTAAAGATTACAGCATTGAAGTCAACTGGAGAAGGGAAACTGGTATATGGCACCAAAGGAATTACTGCTTGTCCATCAGAGGTATGGCTATGAATCAGTCAAATTGGGCACTGAAGGCTATACCACTGTACAAACTGTGTTCAGAGTTGTGTCAAACCTCACAGCTTTTGCCTCTGTGGGCTTTAAGTTTGTATCATACATAGGATTTTCAAATGATGCCTGTCCATTGCTGTTTTCATGTCCAGCATAACCATTGTACTGTACTTTTGGTCTTGTTCTGCAAGTGTAAAAAAAAGGAGAGAAAAACAATATGAGATGCAACTGTTGGAAATGTGGCAGAAATAAGATAATTTTGCTATTTCAAGGCATGATATTCAGAGAATTGAACTGTAATTGACTTAGTAAGAATGTAGCAGAACGATAAAATAAACCCTAACCCAGCATTTATCATATATCAAAACAACATGGCTTTTCAGATGATTGTAGGATTCAAGAAATTAATCCAAATTCTTATTTGACTTGATTAATCCAAATTCTTATTTGACATCTTTTCTAAGAAGTCAAAGAATAAGCTGGGTCCTAAAACCTGGAGAAAGCAATTTTGTTTGATCTTTACATCTGAAATGAAAAGCCACAATACCAGTGGTGAGATTCAAATGTTTTTACTACTGGTTCTATGGGTGTGGCTTGGTGGGTGTGGCAGGGGAAGGATACTGTAAAATCTCCAGCTAGAGGTGGTGTTTGCCAATTCTCTGAACTACTCAAAATTTCCACTACCAGTTCTCCAGAACTGGTCAGAACCTGCTGAATACCACCTCTGCACAATACACCTTTTTCGAAAATTACAGGAGCAGTTTGGATCATTCTGACCCTAGGGTTTTATCTGAGAAATGCTTTCCTTAGGAAGATTCACTCAGCATAAACTTTCAGCAATTTTTTTGACACAAGCTAATACTGTTTTACCATATACTACAACTTAGATTTGGTAATGGTTTTATTTATGTTTTGATGCTAAACCTGCTATTTTCTATGATGCTGGTTAAAATATTTGTTTTTGTTTCTCTTTTCTCATCCTATTCTTGTTACAGTTTCTGGAGGATAGTATAAAAACATTCTAAGGGAATTTTTGTTTTATTCACACTACTAAACTGAATGGTTTTCCCTACCACTTGATATAGGTTGGTGATATAGGTTGGTGAGAGTGCAAATAAATGTCAAAAGAATGCAAGGATAAATGTCATTTTTTTAAGCATTTCCCATGTGAAAAAGAATTGAACTTGGGAATGTATCTGGAAAATATGATGACCAACATGACAAATTTGGAAACATGTTTCTTATAGATAGAAGAAGAAAGAAGAGCTTCAAAGAGTGACAGAGAAAGCATAATATCATTGCCATTCATAACATTCTCAATTACTATATTAAGAAAAAAAAACCATCTGAATACAACTAGCTATTTCACATACTAAATTGTAGGATGAAAATATTATCATTCCTCTACTAGATTAATTATTTAGATTAATTGAGAGATGTACTCATAGATCCTGCCTAAAATAGAGTTTAACATATGGGAATTGCTTTCTAGTAGGTTTTGAATGTTTTCATTCCAATCCTTAAGATTAAAAGCCTACTAAATCACAAGAAATAACTTCAAGGCTATTTCCCATTTCTGTAATTGTAAAAATAGATTTCAGTAGGTAAAATGATATTGCATTTTTTAAAAATATCAGGGGGATTTACAGTACTTCTTTTCATAAGCTAATGCTAATGATGCATATAATAGTTTGCACTGTCACTTGTAATGCTAGTAACAGATTTGGGCAAATAGGCTTCAATCAGTAGCTGGCCACCAATGATAATGCAGTACATGTAAATTAGCATCTGTCTTGGCTTGAGCACTGCATATAAACAGACATATATTTGGCTAAATAATGTACACAATAAGTGTACATTTGGAAAAGCTGCACAAATATTACAGCAGTGCACATCATTTGAAGGGGAACTTCTGTAAGTATGCTGGCATGAATCCAATGCCTCTACTCAAAGACTGGAAGCAACTGCAACCTTCATAATGGTAAGCACACAGCTTCTTTAAAGATTTTTCCAGGTCATTTCTGCAGACCAGCTTTGTTGTCTTGCAAAGCAAATGTATTATCAACACATGCTAGACCACCCAGGAAGTACTTGAAAAGAGCTATATGAAGACTTCTTGCAGAAATCACTGTCTTAGCATTCCTAACATATATATGACTAAAGGGTTGAACAAAGGTACATATTAATAACAGTTACATATAACAGCAATGTATTTGGTTGCTGTATGCTTTTAAATAAAGCAAAAAAGAATTATTCAGCATGATTAGCAAACAAGGGTAGGCATTCAGCTTGAAAGTACCACATTTATCCCTTTAAAAGGAATAAGTATTTTACCGAAGTACAAGAAATAAAGGAAAAAATGGTCTCAATGCAGAAAACATCCTTGGGATGGTCTCAATAGAGGGGAAAAATGCCATATTCAGTCTAAATACCTGATTGATTCATCTTTACAAAAAAGTCATAAATTTTATGATACTTTTGGCTAAGAAAAATATCTGAGTAAGAACTACCTAATAATTTCAGAGAAGTAATTTGAGCTGCTTTGCAGGAAAGGGTATCTTTCCCTGCCTAATGAAGGCAATGATAAAACCATGATTAAATAATTTTTCTCTTGATTGAAAACTGCTGGAGAAAATGAGTGACTATTGTCTAATTTCTCACTACTCCAGAGACGCATTCATTGAACCAACTCTATTGAGATTTAGCCATGACATGGAACTCAGATTGCTCTGATTTTTGGTGGATGACATCTTCAAGAAATTGGAAAGCAGAAATTTCCCTTAGTAAAATACATAGTTGATACTATTTTACAATGAATTCCATGCATTTCCCAATGTATCAAAACAGGATTCTCAGAGACTATAAGCTCCATTTTGTTCAGTAATCCATTCGTAGCCATATTAATATTATGAGAAAGAACTCAAATATTGGAGTGAATTTCCACTGGTATGCAGATGACACCCTTATCAATTCCCTTTGCTAACAACTATAATGAAGCAATGGTTTGTCTTGGCCAATGCCCAAGTCTGATAACAAAGATGAACAACCTGTAATTAAAACCATACCCAAGAGGATACTGTTGGTGAGTAGAAAATTGATCTGTAGAGTTAGAGTTAAGTCTTTTTTGAATAAGCTATATTGTCTGTAAAAGACCCATTTTCTAAATTGGAAATACTCCTTGACCCTCAAATTATTTCTGAAGAGGGAAGGATGAGTTTGCACAATTCTATGCAACCTTAGTTGTTTCTGAAATATTATTTTCCACTTTTAGATTATCTTAGAAGAATATCTTAAAACTTGAATTGGTGTAAACAATCTGCTAACTAATACTTGGAACTAAGAAGTCATGTCACCCATGTTGAAAGGGGATACGGTGGCACAATGGCTTAATGATGCTGGAACTGCTGGCCAGAAATGGTCTGCACTCCAGTGGTTTGAGTCTAGCTCTGTGAGATAGAGTGAGCTCCCATAGCTCGACCCCTAGCTCCTTGCCCATCTTGCAGTTGGGAAGCGTGCAATATTGCAAGTAGATACACTAGTGGGCAAAATCAAGAAGCATGTCTGTGTGTGAAAAAAGCAGAAGCCGGCACTGGTCCTGGCCGGATGTGAGGCAATGCAACATGAGGTGAGGCAAGGTGAGACTGGAAGAGGAGCTTGGAAGAATTAGCAACCTGAGCACTGCTAGTCAGTTGTTTTAAGTTCCTTCATCTTTGCTGCACATCATAGATAGCACACAAGCACCAAACAGAATGAACTAGTAATTTAGGCTGTCAGGACTGCACTGTGTCTAGCATGTAGATTTCCCCAGCATTGTATGCCATATGCTCAATAAATAAATAACCTATGTTGAAAGAACCTTGCTAGTTAATGATTTTCACATTTAACATTAAATGGATCATAAAGTGTTTACTATACCTGTGTTTGTAGAGGTAAAATGCAAACCCTGATAATATTAGAGCAAAGAAGGGTACCAGGATGGCAGCTGCCACAGAACTGCTATTTGTACCATAGCTGTGATTGGAGTGATCGGCATCCACATTTAAAGGACCTGAAAGTTGAATAAATACAGTCAACACTGTATTTTCAGGAAAGAGAGAGAGTGAGTGTGTGTGTGTGTGTGTGTATAAAACTGACAGAGGGAAATTTTAGAATCAGAGTTTCTTTGCCCAGGTTTGTCCAAGGGGGAAACATCTTTTGAATTCTGAACCCTACAAGAATTCTATTTTCATTATCCTAGAATCAAAGAGTAAGATGCAAAACAATCTGGTATGGTCTATAAGAAATGCAAGAGATATACTAAATCCTTGGTAGATTTGAAACTGAAACTTATTTTCTTTTCATTTCAAAGACGTGGAAAATTTCAAAGAACCTAAGTGATTTAAATAGCACAGAATGCTCTCCATCATCAAACGGAAACTTTAATAATTTGTAAAAGTATTTTAGGCTACAATCAATAAAAGTAAGCCCCAGTGAACATAATTGGGGCTTACTTTTCAATAAACATGCATAGGATCGCATTGCTAAAGCACTAGGATAAAATCATCAACATACATTATCTATGTCTCATAAATATTTATACTGAGAAATTTATTTAAACAATCTGCAGTTAGATTGCAGTGGCATAAAAAATGAAATAGCTGCATCAAAATTTTGAAATAGATATATAACATCACATTTTATCTCATATAGGTGATTTATAAATTTGATAAAAATTCAGCAAAGCAAATATAACTATTTGTTCTAATTGCTCACTCCCTGAATGAGGTAACATAATTGAATGGGAGTGACATACAATACACTATGGAGTGTTCAAAAGGCATTCTTACTTTCTCTTTGGAACATAAATTTTCCAAAATCTTTTCCATGTACATCACCTTGATAAGTAAATACACCTCTTTCAAGCCCAGATGATACCTGAAACAGAAAGAATCTATCTCAAACCAATTTGTTGACTGAATAAACTGATCCACAATTCACAATGTTATTAATTCATCCATATTTCATATTATTTATTTACTTATATATTCATTCAATTAACATTTTCAGTTAACATTTTTTTCAGAGATGTATATTTACTTACATAGCCATCCAGGGCCCACTTGTCCTTTTCAAGCTTGTTTACAAAACTTTCTTTAGGATTTTTAACATGATAGACTTTTAGAAGCAAATGAGCTTCTTCTTTCTTGTAAGTGCCTATAAAGGATTATTAGAAAGCAATTTTATATAACCATATGTATTCAAGAAATCCGTATGTGAAATAAGATTAATTACCCTTTCAACTTCATTTACATAAAATGAGGACTAATTAGCGATTGATATGCAAACTTGTGTAAGAAGGCAAATAGAATCCCTACTTTGTTGCAGTAAAGCTTCTAAACTATATATATGTTACCTGAATGTCATGGCAATATTTTTATAACACACCCTAATAAAGTTGTGGGAATGATGAAATCAGCAGGACATATGACATTATTTTACTTACTTATATGATTATGCTATCACATATAATTCTGGCCTTCAAATTTTACAAAGTCCAAAATACAAGTCTTAATTTGCCCAAATTAAATATGAACTGGACTTGTGAGTTTGTAGAATGTTTCTCCTTTATTTCTAGCATTTCAGTAAAATATTTATTCCTTTTATATTATGCAAATGTAGTACTTTCAAGCTGAATATTGATTTACAAAAAGTACACAGAATTTTTATGTTTAAATATATATTCAGAAACCTAGCTGTCATTTTAAATTTATTCTATTGAAAAGACAAGCCATTAAAAAAATAATAATAAAAGTAGTTGCATATTAACCTAAAATTATTAATGGCCAACTGATGCTGAAACCTTTTAAATATGACATATTTCACATAAATGATTACATTATTAGTAAAAAAAAATCCATGGTTTATCATTCTTATTAAAAAGGAATTATTCAAAATTAAAATGGGCTGCCAAGTACCAAAAGAAAATTATAACTATGTATACCCAATTCAAATGGAAATTGCAGATACTGAAAGTCATAATAAAACTGAACTACAAACTTAGTTCTACCTAAAAAACTAACTTAGTGTGTTAGAAAATCATAAAGTTCAAACTATAGCAATACAATTGTTAAAATTTAGTTTCCATTTGTTTTGTTTTGTTTTGTTCAAGCATCTGATGATTTTGCCCAATTAATAGACACTTTTTTCAACACACACACACACACACACACACGAAGATTGCAAGTCATGGTCATGTGAAGTTTAAACTACTGTGTGTGTTTTGTTTAACGACTGCACGAAGGACTGCTAGAACTGGCATTACTAAGTGGGTTGATTACATGATGTTTTGCTTAACAACTGCTTTGCTTAGCGATGGAGTTTTCTTAGGATTGTTAAACAAGGACTATCTGTATATCCACAAATGTCCACCATGACTCTTTAATCAGCATATCATTTGGATAGCTTCAATGACAGATGTCCGATTTTTAATCTCACCTGATAATTTAAGTTGCATGCTGGATGCATCAATGAAAGTAGCATTCACCTTGCTGCTTGTAGCATTGAACCAGTCAACTGTAAGAGTTGCAACTTGTCTTTTCCCTATAAGCTCATAAAACCCCTTCCACAGTGAATTTATAAAAAATACATCAGAGGGAACTGAAGAAAAAAGACAAAAGGAAATCACCTTGATGTACAAACAGATGTCTTTTTTAAATTCAACAAGTTATTCAGTATATTATTATAGTTGGCACGCAAGTGGTTCCATAACTGGTAATATATGTCAATCTGCAATATTAATGTATCAATGATAACACTTTTAGTAAACCTCAATGTATAGAAGTTTCTGTTGTACCATCAATAATTTCAAGTTAAAGTAAACTCATTTCATGCATAGATTGCAAGTCCCTTCAGTTTCTTAATTTAAAACTCTATTTTTCCCATTTTCACAGTATCCGCTTCCCCAAAATATGCATGGTTTTATACCTGCACAAACACACACACACACATTTTCCTATTTCTTCCTTTGTATTCCTTTGAATACATTATTTTGCTCAATATACACATTTCTTTCTAAAAAAATGTCTCCATAATGAATAGATAGGTAGGAAAACATCAAATTAACTAAATCTGTTTTAAAATAAATCTCAAGAAACCACTCTCTCTTTCCCTGTTTCAATCTCTTTTCCAGCTCGCCAAAAAGATACCAGGAAAGAGCTAATTTTTAAAAAGTTGTGAGCACACTGGTTATTGTAATGAAATGTTTTTGAAATAATGTATTGGAACAATATTACATTTTTAGTTAAGAAAAACATTAATCCTCTAGAAAAAAATAGCTCAAGGCAATTTGGATGCATTCTTGACAAACAGTAGACATGGTTAAATCCCATTTATTTCATTTAGTATCATACATGAAAAATTGGATATTGGCACACAGTTTAATATTTTTGGGAAGAATTAATGTAATGTCTGACTCTCATGCCTATAATAAAAAAGTGTCCCCTGTTCTCGTTGCTCTCATGGTAACTTTGTTGTTTAAAATATAGGGCAGCTTATTTGCCAGCCTTTTTTCCTCTTGGTGGTAAGGTGACCATGGATTCTTGATTTTCTTTCATTATTTGGGAGACAAGCAAAAGCAAAACCTCTCAGTCAGCAAGGAAATAGGTGGATCGTAATGTAACATGGTATCAAATATATTGTGCAAATTAATTACTATTTAATCTCAGATTTTAGTTTTGTTGGTAGGTGAGAGAGACAGGAAGCACATTTTGTTTAAAGAATAAAAAGACACATTGCACATTCAACACTAAAGACACACTGAAAGCACTGTAAAGTTATAACACTACTGGAATGAATGCACAGGTAGCTGGATAATTATGAACACTAGTCTTGTGACATGATTTTTTTTGTAGTATTATGAGCTAATTAGCCCTCAGGCTGAAACATCTAGGTGAGAATTATAGAAACAGACTTGAGAAAGTTAAATTCTTATTCTGTCTTAGCATTGATATATATTTCACTGGTACCTGGGTAAGCTACAGTACAGAGAAAACTTCATTGGGCAATGAAAGTAAGTGCTGCTAATGTTGTTATTTAGTTTTGTGAGGGCTCATGTCATCTCAAAGCTAAGAACTGTACAACAAATAAGCAATACTGCATAAAGTATCTGAAATCTGCCAAAATTTTAGCTTTTTCACATAAAATCTTTTTAGGTGGAGATAGTAGGATTATTCAAATCACAAGCTCTTGGGCATATTTTTTTTTTTTAAAAAAAAAATTAACTTTGTGCAATTTTGTGTGAATGCCATCTGTGTATACAACACAGATGGCATTTCCAAGCACCCTGGTAAGAAGGAAGAAGGAAGGAAGATCTATGGGTATTGTTAAACAACCTTCGGGATAAGAACATATTTATGGTTAGTGTTTTGTTTTCTCGTGTGACAGCTTTTAATCTATAATTAGTTGAACCAAAATTAAATAATTTCTGAAAAGTTGTTTTTGTTTAAGAAAAGTTAGGAAGAAGAGACTCCCAAAGACTACTGTGTTGCAAGACAAAGGCCTATTTATAGAATCAACAATCAACAATCAAATTTAGAATTTAAATTTATTATATTTCAATTTCAGATCACAAATTTTAGTAGAAGCTTTCCATTATCAAATCATGGCTGATTTGCACATTACTGTCACATGGTATTTTTGCCTGTGAATCCTGTAAATCCTCCTCTGAGGCCAGGGTTATGAATTTGAAAGTTAAGCAAATACAGGAGAAACTGAAATTTTAAATTGAACAAATTAAAATATGCAGCATTATGAAAAGAATTTGATTTTTAAAATGCACTTGCTTTTCTCTAGCATACTTTTTATAAGATGGAAACAGAATATTTTTTACATATGACACTGGTGTTGTTGTTCAACTCCTACTTTTATGATAAGGCTCTCAATTATAGTACATTGTCTGATATAAAGCAATAGTCTCTCTAGATTCTAATATATAATATATGGATCTTTTAAAATCTAGTTCTAGATTTTAGTTTCCCAAAATTAGTTTCTAGTTCTAGAACTAATGCCATCTAGTTTTATGATGATAAAATTATGCACTGGCTGGGCATAAGAATGCATTGGGGAAACCACATAATTGAAGGTATTCAGACTATCTGACTACCTAGCCATGCTGTACAGCACATCTTTTTTTGTTATGCATTAGAATGGCCTAATTTATTTCAGGCTTCTGAACAAGCCAGGAAAAGGAACCAATGTTTTGAGAGTTGTATTAAGATTAAATATGGGGAGGGGTCTTTAACATGGCATCTTTTTTTCAAACTTACAAGGGGGTGGGGAAAAGATCTGGTTGTGTTAATAAGCAGTGAAAGAATTGCACAATGTGCTTGTACGAGGTTCAGAGTATTTTTTTAAATCATTTTTTAATCACTTAGAGCTCTATATATCATAATAGAATAACAGAGTTAGAAGGGAGCTTGAATGTCTTCTAGTCCAACCTCTGCTTAGCCCTATATCATGCTGGACAAATAGTTGTCCAATCTTTTCTTAAAAACCTCAGTGTTGGTGCACTGAATGCAACCTGTTTCACTGATTAATTGTTCTTACTGTCAAGAAATTTCTCCTTAGTTCTAGTTGGATCTCTCTTTGGTAAGTTTCCATCCGTTATTTCTTGTCTTGCTCTCAGGTGCTTCAGAGAATAGATTGTCACCCTCTTCTTTTTGATATTCAAATACTGGAAGACTGCTATCATGTCACCTCTGATCCTTCTCTTCATTAGATAAGACATAATTAATTCTTGCAACTTTTCATCCTATGTTTTAGCTTCTAACCCTCTAATCATCTTCTTTGCTCTTCTCTGGACTCTTTCTGGGGTCTCAATATCTTGTTTATATCGCAGTGGCCAAAACTGGATGCAGCGTTCCAAGTGTGATCTTACTAAAGCAGTATAAAGCTGGACTAACACAGCACATTATCTTGATACTCTGTTGATGCTGCCTAGGACAGTATTGATTTTTTTTTTTTGACAGCTGCAAGCAACTGCTTGCTCATCCATAAGTGGTTTTTTGCAAGGACTCCCAGATCCCTTTCACATTCCTTCCAAACAGAAAAGTTTTGTATGTGGGTAATGAAAATACCCCTAAATAATGCCAACATAATGGGTACCTTTTTTAAAAAGTGCAGTTTCAGACAACTGAGCTTATATTCCAGTATTTAGATATTTTTTTTATATCAGTGATGAAGTGTTCTGATAAAGGCTAGAAGTATTTTTATTGTATGAGAAACTGCTGAAGAATTTTAGGTGCTTAGTTCTAAAACTGTTCTCGTATACAAACCTGGTGTTTTAGTTACTGTCTCATTAACTTCTCTCACTCCTTTACCTACAAGTAAAAAGACAAATTATCATTTTATGAGCATATTTTTAATTGTTGATACATAATGTTTGACTGAGGCAATTGTGTGTTTTTTGATACACCTATTATTTATGGCAGACATAGCTAAAATCTGTATTTACATATTCAGATATAGTTCTGTATACTTATCAGAAACAAATAATTCAAGTCCAAAGTTTGCATCATGGCAAGTTTGTTGATGGTGGGGATAGTTGCTGCTCTCATTTCTAAAAAAAATAATTGTTATATCAACCACAGTGCTGTAACAGAGAGCCTTAAACTAGTAACGATGAAGGTGTACATGTACATGTATGTCTTTATACACATTGAAAACTATAATTAAATTCTATTAAACTAATGACATAATTATAAACCAGAAACAGCCAGGACTATGATCATATTTCTTACTATGCACCAGTGGTTGGAAAACCTCTTGGTAATAGTATTATATAACAAACAATTCAAGTTTGTTGCACTGCATATGCAAATGTTTTATCTTGGAGTGCCTTTCCTGCTAATCTCGTAGCAGTATAATTTGATGCATTGTAGCTCACAATGGCCAATGACATGTGCTTAGGAATGCAGACTATGACTAGATGGGAAAGAGGACTTCCTGAAGTGCAACAAGGAAAAATAGGCAGGCATTCAGGAAATAGTCCTGCCTTATCATGTTCCTATTTGGAAAGGGCCAGCATTTTAAGCACAGTAATAAACAACTCTATGTACTGAATCTAGAAAGCATAGAGCTATAAACAGTTCTTATCAAATCCTTTTTGCTTATATGTCTACTTTTTAAAAAAGATACATATAGATTTATAGGAAAGTTTGTTTGATTCTCATCAGGTGAAAAACATGCAACCTCATATTTATTTTACAAGTGGAATTCTTGCAGATCCTCAGAGGAAGTTTATTTACATACTGAACTTGTATTATATGCACATCAAAGACTAAAAGACACACATAAAAAACTAAGACAGTGACATAGAGATTAGTAATGTATGTGTTGGATTAAGACTTGGCAACCTATAGCTCTGCAGATACTCCTGAATCCTTAACTCCACCAGATGCACAATGGGCCATGTTTGGCACACCTAGAAAGCCATAGGTTGTTCATTTTTTGCACATACCAAATAATGTTTTCACATTGTAGTACATGATGGCTACTTATTTCTCATCCTTCTATAAGAGGGAGACCACATGAAGACTTTCAGATTATCTAGTTCACTTATAGGAACCTATAGCAAGCAACATCAAGAACAGTGGTGATATCCTTCTGAAGCAAGCTGGACTTTACCATAGTAGATTGGAGTATGATTGTTATATGATTCTTGACAAGCCAACAGCTATAAGTAAAAAGCTGTTTTCCTCCATAAATGGAGACATACAATCAGTTTTGAGAGAGATACATTCTAAAAGTGGTCTAAGCTACAAGTCAAGGCGGCAGAATCAGAATCCCCTTTCTTCAAAGAAGTACATTTCCATTATTAGGCCTATATAGCACTAAAAGATATTAGGAAGACAGCATGAGTGAACACAAACCAACATATGAGACTTTCGGGTGTTGCTTGACAATAAAATATTCCGCTTACCATCTTAGAGAAAGAATGCACATGCTTAAAAGGCACATAAAATGGCATGATTTTTAATTTGAAATGCAAATAAATAAAACCTATTAAGGAGAAAGTTCAAAATAAGAACATAAGCAGTGCCCTGTCCATGTAGTCCACCAATCTCTTCTCACATTAGCCAACAAACTGCACAAGAAAGATGTGCAAATGCCTTCAGAGGCAGTCACACTATCATTAAGGCCAATAGCTACTGATTCCCATGATTTTATCCAGCATTTTTTAATGCTGATTTTATCCAGCATTTTGGAAGCCAGCCAAACTATTAGCTGACACTCATTTTGTGTTAGCAAATTCTAAAGTTTAAAGTTCTGTATTTTTTTTTGTTTTTGTGTAAGGATGGTTCCAGGGTTCAACTTCATCGGGTAATTTCTGGTTCACCTTTGGGAAGGTGAAAACATCTTAAACATGTCCATTTTATCCACATTGTGCACAATTTTATACATCTCAATCATGTGCCCTCATTCACCTTCTTTCCAGACTAAAAACTCCCAAATGTTCCAGCCTTTCCTCATAAAGAAGCTACTTCAGCACTTTGATCATCTTAGTTGCCCTTTTCTGAACTATATCATTTATTCCAATATTCCAGAGATATTCACACTGTTGATTTACACCAAGGGCACTACAATGTTGGCATCTCTATTTTCAATATCATTTCTAATTATCCCTAACAAGCTTTTAGTCTTTTTACAGCAGATGCACACCCTATTGAAACCATGACTGAAAATGTTTAGCATTACTCCAAGAACTCTTCCCTCATCAATCACTGTTATTTCTGATGTAATTAGTTTGTATGAGTAATTAATATTTTGACTCCAATGTGCATTATTTTATTCTTGTTAATATTGAATGGCATTTGACATTTTGATGTCCATTTCTTTATTGTGCAGAGATACTTATTGCTTTTGACACTCTGAACAGTTTGATGCCACTGGTAAATTTGGTTAGACAACTGATCATGTCCAATTCCAGAACTTTTACAAATACTTTTACAAAGTATCAGTCCCCGAGACAAAAGGCAAAGAAAAAGAATCCTCTTATTACAATACTTTTTTGGATGGAGGGGAACTGTTTAAAATCTGAATTTTAACACTGAGTCTCTCACAAGGGCTGGAACACGAAGTTGAATAGCGAACCCAAGTTAGAAAAACCCTCAGAAACTTCATCAAGCATATGGATAAATCTCCTCCAAAGTTTCATATTTAACTCCTTCTCTTCATTGTTCTTTTTTATGGCCAATGTCTACTCAAGTTTCCCTGGATAGAACTTTCTGATTCACTTCTCTGATCAGCTCCAGATATCAGCCTTAATAGACTTAATTATGCATGATATGTCAGTGTCTATGAGTATAGTTCTGAGTAATGCCATCTGACCCTAAAAAACCACCTCAAGATCTTGAGGAATAACTTTAAGGAGATTGTTAAAGAAGACAGATTGACCAAACAAAAGAAAAAAGAAAAAGAAAAAAATATCCTGAAAATAGATTCTGAAAAGGCAAGAAGTTATGAGATAAATTGTCCTACTTCCCTCAGGTATCATCCACAAATCATTCCCCAACCAACTTAAGAGGAAGAGACTGAGTCCTGCAACTACCATTAAATCTAAGACACATAGCCCAAGACAGGTTATTAAATTGATGCCTTAATTGTAATTTATGGAACATAATTATCAGTATTTTTTTTAGCAAGGATATATTAAGTTCTTTATTCAGTTGAATGTTATTCTGCTTCACCCATCTTGCTCCTCCTCTTACATAAATCCTAGTTCCTGTTCCTTATAATCCAATTTTGTTCAGTTGTTTTCTACTCATTCCAGCTTTGCTTTCAGGAACTTGATGGAGCAGTGGTATAATGCATAGTTTTACTCAGAATGGGACAATTCACCATGGACTACTCGCTATGGGACAACCTATCATGGGAAAATTTATCAATTTAATTTAATTATTTAAAATAAATTTAAAAATATTTTAATTTTTGTCATTCACATTTCCTTTTCCCCTTCCTTTTGTATCCTTTATAAATGATTCTATTCCACCATTTCTTTGATATTAGTGTAACTCTTGTCCTACACTGAGTTCTCATGGCAAGTTGACTGTGATGTCTGATGGTGAGTTGGCCATGGCAAATTAGTTGAGGTGAGTTGGCCATAGTGAATTGTCATAGACCCTAATTTAGTATCAACTTTCCTCTTTCTCATTTGAGAATTTAAGATCCATAGTTGCAAATACCAGATGGTTTATGGAAAGTATTACTAGTATTACAAATGTGTTGGCTCTAATTTGCTACTTGACTATTAATGATAATCAAAGATAAATTATTTATTCCAAGCATAGTATTTACACCATCTTCATCTTTTGGACAAAATCAATCATGTCTGCTTAGGCTTTTTCCTTGCTCAAGGATAAATCAAGATTTTTCCCCCCACTGGCATCAAAACACCACAAACATTTTTTTCTTATTATAAATGTAAAGTCTAAACGTAGAAAAACAAGTAGGCAACATTTATTACCAAAAGGAACAAATATTTTATCCCCAAAAGAAATTAGAATAACTTTATATATTGGCAGTTGTTCTTGAATCAGTAACACTTATTTATCAGATTTATATTCTGCCTTTTATTCATAAGCTCAGTATCCACAAAATGTCTTAAAACAATTACACTTTCTCAGCACGGAGAAACGTTCAATAACTAAAGTAAAGTGAAAGACATAACTACTCCTCAGAACTTGCCTTATTTCTAAAAGTATTTGTACACTTTGATCACCTCTCCATCAGTGTAGTAGTTCTTTTTGTAAAATATCAGCCAATAAAATTCCCCCTTTTCCCCTCGTTTCTCCTTACTGAGCAGAAATTTTTGTAAGTCAACATTTCACTGGTGATATTTCTGAGGTAGCAACAGAAAAGAAGAGGGTATGCTGCCCTTGGAATCTAAGAAACTCCAAGATGTCTCAACAGCTCATGACACTCTTTGTCAAAGTTTCCCATAAGGTGGCCAGTCTAAACAGATTAATACTCATTATATACTAGTATTGCAGAATATTTAATTAATATTAATAAGTTAATATTATAGATATTAAGTTAATATTTAGATATTAACTTCTATCTTCAATATAGAAGACATTTGTTTTCATTATTTTGTGTCTCTATGTTTCAGGAAGATAATATATATCATGATTATATTATTAGATAGATAGATAGATAGATAGATAGATAGATAGATAGATAGATAGATAGATAGATAGATAGATAGATAGATAGATAAATGATACATTTTAAATAAATTAGAAGTGAATCTTATAAACTATTAAAATTTAGCATTAATTTATCAGTGACTTACTTTTACAAACAGGTGATTTTCCTGTCCATTTCATGTCTGGTTTACATGTCCGGTGTTCTGATCCACCAGCAAGAAAAAATCCCGGCTGACACGTATATACCAGAGTGTAGCCTAGTGTAGGTAGATCTATTGCTTTTACATCTACATTCGCTGGCGTCTCTGGCTGTCTGCAACCATGAGCTGAAAAAGTTTAAAAAGCTATTGAAAATATTCTTAAAAAACAGGAGAAATTAGGCCATTGGTAGGATAAGTGACAAACATTTTATTACTTTACATTTTTGCTTGGAAAAACATATTATTAGCATATCATTGGTTTTTTTGTATTTTTTTATTTTTATATTTAGCATATCACTTTTATGTATTTCTCTATGCTGTTAATAAAGAAACAATGCACTGATAATCATTAGGAGGTAACAAGGAAAAAGAGAAGAAAAAACAGTCTGTTTAACTGCAGTTATAGCTCTTGAATTGGATGTCTGTGCTTCCACAAACAGGCTTATTATACTTTTTAAAAAATTCTGAACCAAAAAATTTTTGGTGGTCCTTGACTGCTCCATCTGACTGTACATGTCTGAAGAAGCTGCCTAAATTTCTTTGACAAACACCTCCCCACCCATCCCCAGTCAATCGGAGAATCATGCAAATGAAAAGGCTATTTAAAACATTATAGTTACAGGCAAGCAACCTGCTTTCCTTTATTGTGGTCTCTTGTATCACCTACAAGGAAGACTAGCAAAGAATGCTGAGGCAATTAATGAAGCAAGCATCAGAGCAGCCTGGATAATGAGGCAGGAAGACAAAGATTGATGGCTAGGACCAGTTATGTCTTACAAAGCTATTGTCCAATCAGAAAGGTCCCACATGGAATGAAATGTATTAATCTTTCTTAAACAAATAATTCTCTCTGAAGGAACTGACAATCCTTGCTGTGAAAAACTATAAAGCAGAAGCAGCAGCATTTATATAAAGTTCACCAAGTAGCTAAGAATTGGACTAGTCTTTAATGAAGTGCTTGGGGAAAATATATCAGCAAAATGATATCATATTAAATTGAAAAGTGGAATTATGAATAGGAAGCCAATATGGGGGCACAGTATTTCCTTGTACTTAAGGAATACCATACATAAGGGATCAATTCTGAAAGCTCTCTACTCACTTGCTCAGTGTGGTATAGGATTTTCTTAAAGAGAAGCCAGCTTCATCAACAAAAGGCATAAAATGGATGAGATAATAGAAATAATTTAAAAAAAATTGTACTGGCATTATGGAAGCCTTCTAAAAATTACCTTTAAAATAGTTTGATTGAAGTATGAAAAGCATTAATCACTGCTAAGTAAATTTTTTAAGAGATGGAAGATTTCAAATGCTAAATTTAAAGAGCTGATAAAATCTCAAATCAATTAATGATAGAAAAAGAGAAATGAAATAGGAAAAAAAGCAAAAGCTTTCACTAGTTTCAAAAGGCTTCCATATTGATGTTTTCTGTGCAGCTCTAAAAACAGGCTTTGAGCCACTGAGTCCAAAACTCAGCGTAACATAGAATTCCTTGGTGCATTGTGTGCATCACAACTAGTTGTGATTGTCTCTCATTTCACTCATGTGACAACTCTACTTTGCAGAGGTTACTGCTTGACTTTTGGGAGCTATTCAGAGTGCTGGTTTCATGAACAAGGCAATGTCTCCTTCTGGAAGAAGTGCATTATCTGCAGCCACCCCTATTCCTGAATTTTATTTCTAGGTCCTAGCTCTTCAGGAAAGATCTGAAGATTTTGATATTTTAACAAGCCCTGGAACAGGGTGCTTTATGAACCCACTTGGTATATATTGTTTCTCCAGTATGGGTGTTTAACATTTGCTTATTGTTTGCTTAAAGTAGACTTTGACAGCTTTAAATTATTCTTTAGTCTTTGTACAATGCTTAGAATTGCTTTGGCAATTGATATTAGTTAAATACATGAATAAACTTAACTTCTGAGAAGTAAGCTCTCCAATCAAAATAATGCATACAATAGTCTTCCTGGGAAGATTCTGAATATCCAAAACCTGACCAAAGAAAAAATGCTTTTAATGCGTGCAATGCTGTTGTTACTTAGGAACTGGTCAACTGATAGATGTTGAATCTGGAAGCTGTTGTCGCTCAGATTAGATTCAATCAACAAAGTTGCATAAAATGGGCCAGGTTTCCAAACTCACAAGCTCATGTGATGTGGAAAAGCCAGTCTTTACTGAAAGCCATGCCTTGAATTATACGGCTAGCCACTAGAGTACAATTTAAGTCAGTCAGCAACTGGCTCCAATTATTGTAGCAACAGGTTATCTTGAGAAATGCTCAAAAGATGCCATAAAATTGATACCTAGGAAAACATAACCTGAGTTATATGCTAAAGATGCCTTTTTTTCCCATAAAGACAAGAAATGCCCAGTTCTTCCCTCACTGAATACTTTGGTATCCAGATAATCCAGCCTCTTTTTTTTTTTCTGCAGGACCCTGCTTCTTCTCCTTCCCCACAGTTGCATCTGATTACCTTCCTGTCCAAGAAGCTCAGAGAAAAACAAATCAAATATATAGCTGCTATATACGCTATGATGCACAGAGGCCAGTCAAGGAATAAAAGAAAGTCTTGTCATTTTTTATATAAAACCTACATAGATATCTCTCCCAATGTAGAAAACCTACATCTCATTGAATGCCTGCTATTATTTGGTATCTAGGAAGTTGATACTATCAACATAGCATAGGGTAGCTTAATGACCCCCCGTTTGATTATTTTGTCATCAGGAAAATAGTTACAGTATAGGGCTGTTCCAGGCCCATGGGGTATATTCTTTAGCAATGATTAAATGAAGCCTCGGTGCTGCAAAGCTGACATTGATATCACAAGTATTTCTTCATGGTTGCAATTTCACTGGTGGTATGCAACATTTCTCTCACCACTGTAACTGAAACAGAAGGTTTTGTGCAATTTAATACTGATACCTTCAATCATTTTGACTGCCTTTTCACCTTGCTACTTGGATAGCTGAACCAATATGAATGATTGCCTCATATCTGGTTTGTGAAGCCACAGTGGCTTAAGCCAACTGGAATGGCATTCAATCAAACAGAAAGACAAATATTGCCTATCTGAGGTTGGCAGCTTATTGACATGATTAACCCATTTTCTAAAGCTGCCTTCGAGGCCATAGAAATAAGCAATAGGATTGGCAGAAAACAATCCACTGAAACATTTCAAAAAACACCAATGAGAATCATGAAAACGATCAACAATACAATGGAAAACATAATTGATATAAGTCAACTGTTAGTCTACTCTCATAATAAGACAAAACATTCCCAGCCACAATTAAAAATAATACAGATAAATAAATCTTAAATTCTTCTAGCATGCCAGGTGGGTAGGAGCATTCACTGACTAAGAAAACAATTCAGTTCAAGAATATTCATGTATATGAATCACTGAGATTACAAAGAAGAAGCTAAAGTACTTTGCAAATTAGACAGTGATCCATAATGCCAATTGAGGATCTGTTTTCTCTCTGTCCATTTAAAAAATGATTTCTCTGCTAAATATATTTATTATTAATGACTACAAATAAGTTTCTACTATGTTACATTGGCTATAGCTGCACTGTAACAATATTTTCCCATTTGTATTATGTTTGTAAACATTTTATTTGAAATAAAATAAAACTAAGCTTAATTTTGTTTTCCATCAAAGTACTTTCTAAATATGCATTTTGATGGCTTCTAACAGACAGGAAATCCCAAAATACTGGGTGACATCCATTTCTCAGGATAAAAGATGTTGGCAAATTGGCACTGAATTGGGGAAGTAAAGCAAATATTTTACTGACAAAAAACCCCCACCTTTGTTACAACTGCATAGCTATATATTTACAACTTTATCTCCTCCCTTAATATTTTGTCAACATGCACTTGTATGCTAATATGGGGGGTTTTTTTGAGAGAGAAATGAATAAATTTGAAGCAAACAAAAGCTGGGAAACCACAATGAAAACATTTATTGATAACAATAATAAGCAGATATTGATTGGGAGATTATCATGGAAAATATGTGGTCACTAAGAATCAGTAAGTTGACAATATTTAATCAACTGGGAGACTTTTTAAGTTTTTATCTTCAAAGGAAAAATACCAAGAATTCAGAATTTCCAAATCTAGAGAGCCATACAGATGATTAGACTTGGGTAAGCTGAAATCTAAGAAATTTAGACTCAAGCAGTCACTGACTTCAATGGAAGAATTATAGACCATATGGTTTACATTTTACGTCAATATCCTTCCTCCCAAAAACACCAGGATTATTTCCGATCCACTGGAACATATTAGGCAAATCAGTTTGTAGGTAATGTCAAATATTATAAAAATGAATAATATGTTGCTTTTAAAAAAATGTTAGTGACTGTTTTGTTTTACTTACGAATACATTCAGGTTGTATGCCACTCCACGTTAAATTTGAAAGACAAGTTCTTGTAGTAGAGCCCTGAATATGATAACCCTTTCTACATCTGAAGAAGACCCTGTTCCCTACCTGAAAAATGAAAAGGAGAAATTATGGCAAATTGTTAAAACAAGTTACTTTTTAATAAGTTAAGTTATTAAGTTAAATATTAAGTATAACTTATAAGTAAATAACTGATTTTTACAGTCGATTTCTGTATAATGAACAGGTGCTTTCCTGCTCACTGCATGTTTACAGTAAGAAGTCTGCAGTAAGGAATAGACAAATGACATTTAAATCAAAGTCTGTCACAACATAATTACAACAAATGATAATCTCCCTTGTATTCAACATGTAGCTTTTCCTCCCTCTTTCCCCTTTTTTAGGGGTGGGTTTGTATTGGGTAGAATAAAGATAAGTGATTTCATCTCAAAGCAAGAAGGCTAAGTAATTATAATGGAAATATTTTCTTCAAAACAATGCCCTCAACAAAAAGAAAAAAGTAGATGGCAAAACTACCCTTTCCTACCCATCATACAGGCAAAGCTCATAGTGTCCTACCATTCTAAATAATAATATATAATAGGAACCAACAGTGTATAAGATGCACATTGTATTCTTAATACTCTAAGATCTTTGCAAAGTTATTGTAATAGATTTTAATCTATTCATGCATCTGCAGAAGGATAATTCTGTTGTTTATGTAATCAATGCCAATTCCTTGGTCTGTAACTCTGATATTACTTGGGGGGAAATGTGCTTTTACATTTTGATTGGGAATGTTGTAATATAGATTTATATTTAAATTTTCCACTGGAATTAATGGAGAAGATATCGTGAAAATGATGGAAGATGCATTTCAAAATGTACTGTTGGATAAATGTAAGTTTCTATTATATTTACCTTTCTTTAGACACAATCTATGTTACTACTAGCATGAAAATATGTAGTCGTATCTGTATTTCCTCTATTATTTACAATATTTTTCCATATAATTTTGTATGCTCTTTTTCCTAATGCATAGATTTGATCTGCAGTTTTCTCTTATGCAAAACTTTAGCAAGATTTTTATATTTCAAGATAAATTACATTTTGATAAGTGCATTGCAAAACTCTGAGAAAGATGTTAATGAAAGAATTATTGAAATATAGTTCACGCATTAGATTGCAAAGCACTCTAGGTCTGTTCATTTTGATATTTCAATCAAGCAAAGCTCTCCTTATTCTCAATAAAAACAATAAAGAATATTAAATGCTGATAAAGAAAAGATTAAGATGGCACAAGATGTAGATTTCTAGGGAAATCAAAATTGGTCATCCTAAACTATACAATGAGAGCCAATCTGATGTAATGGTGAAGACAACAGTTCAAAAATAGGGAGACTATAAGTTGTAGCTTCATTTTAGGCATAAATATAAGTAACTGACTTTCACTCTAGAAAGAAAGTAATGGCAAACCACTTCTGAATATTTTGCTGTTGTCAGGAATCAACACTGACTCAAAGGCACACAAAAACATGCAAATACTCAAAATACCACAGCAAAAATAAACCCTGAAAAAATACCTCATAACCTGTGGAGCTATTCTGGATTCCATAATGTGGTGTTCCAGGGTCTGGGCAGCTGTTATGAGCAGGATCTGTAGTTGAAAACATATGAAGTATGACATGGATTAGTTTTGGTAGATTCTAATGAATAAGGTCATTTAAAAAACTATTTCCAAAATTTTGAAAGTATTTGTGTACTTTCAAGCCATAACTGTGATAAAAATTGTATTTAATAAAGTGATAACAGAGAGTGGGTTGAATGGAAAATTAAAGTTATGTCTCTTAATTAATTCTAGACATACTTGTCATTGAATCAAGGACATCAAACATATAAGGTAGCAGGAAAGCATGAGTATGCATATGTAAGCATATAACGTATGCATATGTAAGCATATAACGTAGAAGGAAAGTATTGGGATCACATCACAGAAATTAATTGCTTTCTTTGTAGATCTCTAAACCCTACCAAATTGTTTTGAAGCAATCTCAAATCCTCCTGCACAATCTCTAGATCGGGTCCAGCATGGACAAAGGAACAGGCACATTTATAAAATCACTTTTGTTAGCCTGATCAACACTTCAGATCAGATTTAGGGAATACAGGGAAGACTGTAGCAAGATATGGAAATAGCAGAGGTAGTATTCAGCAGGTTCTGAACAGTTCTGGAGAACTGGTAGCAGAAATTTTGACAAGTTTGGAAAACTGGCAAATATCACCTTTCTGGAGATTTTACAGTATCCTTTCCTTGCTGCGCCCACCAAGCCAAGCCCATAGAAACAGTAGTAAAAAAATTTGAATCCCACCACTGGGAAATAGGCTTCCTTCAATGGTACAATGTATTGATTCCTTTGAACATTTGACCACTCGTTTAATCCTAGTGGCACAGAATCTGTACATATGTTTACATGTGTCTTTAAACAAAACTTCTGGATGTGTCAGCATAGAATATTGTTATCAACAGATCAGGTTCTGTTTCTGTTATCCTCAGAAGGGCACCTTGAGATTTTATTTATTTTATTTTATTTATTAAACTTATGTGCTGTCTATCTCACCTAGAGGATGACAGAGGAAACTTAGGAATCCAACAGTGAGTTCCCACTGAAGGAAAGAGAGACAGTGACTGCTGGTTTCCCCTGTGATGCTCTGCTCTACTTCATGAGGGCATGCAGGTTTACAGAAGGAAGAATTAGGAAAGAATCACTATCAGTCTCACATCGTGAGTAGAACTCTATTGAGGTCAAATTTCTGACCAACTTCAACAATAATATTAATGATGATATTATTAACAAAAATAAAAGCAAAAGTTGTAACAAAATGCTAGTGCCTTTCAGCTGTAACAAAATGTACATGTATTTAATAAAAGTAATACTTTGTTAAAAAGGAAAAAAATGTTCTGAAGCTGTGTTGATTTCATCAGTATATATTCTGGTCCAGGGGATGTGTCACATACAGGCCACCCCCGTTCCACAAATGGGAAAAATGTCACAAAGCATCATGTGACACCAGCATGACACCACGAGCTTGACACCCATGTTCTAGTCAATGTTAAGGAAGAATTTTGTAATATGATTACTCCAATAAAAGAGAGTATTTGTAGCTAAGGGTTGAACTGTGGGGTCTTTGGTGCTCTCTGAGCTTGGCTGTTTTCTTGCAGATGTTTCATTAGCCACCTAGGTAACAAAATCAAAACTGATTTTGCTCTCTATTTATACACAAGTGGCTTGCCCTGTCAGTGTTGATGGGAACATTTTTGGTGATTCCTTAATTCGGCTGTTGTTGACTGAGTTGGTAATTGGTATAAGATTATTATTATGATGGGATTAAGCAACAGGAATGCCAAACATTATTATAAACAATTATAAAGGACTTCCTGGGGACAAAGTGCTCTGAATCCTGCAAGAGAAAGAAGGAAATAAATTTTGGGGTACAAAGGAACACTATATATTCTTATGTACAAAAATTCTTTATACACTTATTTATAGTAATGGTGATATTTTACTAGGTCCTGGTAATTTCCAGGGCATGGTATTTGCAATTTTATAAAATAGAATTAGGATACACAACTGCATATTTATTTGATCTTCACTGGGATATACAATATAATGGACTTATTTTCAAAGCAAACATTAAAGGTTTCAGCAATCAGGAAGTTGTGAGTCTAACACAAGCCTTTTTTTTAAAAGTACTTGAACAATCAAGGGACTTTTAGCTTCATCAGCAGTTTGACTAGGCACCTGCTAATGGGAAAATAAAACAATATTCTTCCAGAAGAAAATAATAATATATTTTTAAAGTACCTGTCAGACTGCCTTGAAGCTATAGCAGTTTAAAACAAGACAGGGTCATTTTTGAGGAAGTGCTGTTTACAAAGGATTATTATTATTATAAAACACTTTGTCTAAAAATATTTAATTAAAGTTAGGATTTACTTCAATATCACCTCCCTGTGAGAATGAATGTCCAAATATTTGTGTGCTTTGGTACTACCCTTAAACAGCATGTCTATAAATCAAAAAAGATATGCTATAGCAGGGTTACAACCCTTTTGTTGTGAGTCCAATCAACCACAACCATATTATTATGGTAAAGAGAAATGTGTCATACAACCCTCCTGAGACTATAAAATATCATATTGCAGGTAGAAAGTTTAATGTTTGAATCTGTCCTGTGAGAGAACATGAAAAATCTTCCTCTCCTGACACCATAAGATTTTAAAACATTACTGAATTTCTTCAATGTCTTCATGACATTTTGAAACAGAATTATATCTTTTTTGTTGTGAATGAGTAGATTGGTTTTATGCTGAAAATAAGAGGGAACATCTGGTAACTTTGATTTGTACCCTTTAATTTATGTGTTGATCTTAAGAATATTTTTCTAGCAGTATAGGCTCGGTACTCTCTCCACTCCTGTTCAACATTTAAATGAAGCTGCTGGGTGAGATAATCTGTCACCATACACGGATATGCTGACGATACTCAGCTGCATGTCTCAACCCATTGTGAGTTAAGTGTTGCTGTGTCCTCCCTCTCTCAGTGCCTGGAGGCTGTTAGGGGCTGGATGTAAAGCAACGGGTTGAAACTAAACTCTTGCAAGACTGAGTAGCTCTGGGTTTGGGGTTCCATTGGCTCAGGGAGAATTGCCACCTTTGGTCTTGGATGGGATGGCATTA
Source organism: Laticauda colubrina (assembly GCA_015471245.1). NCBI lineage: Eukaryota > Metazoa > Chordata > Lepidosauria > Squamata > Elapidae > Laticauda > Laticauda colubrina. The sequence continues at coordinate 23,137,415 of BLBF01000007.1, forward strand.
TCCCAAACAGACCCCGAGTGTAATCTATGGGTTTTTCTGGACTCACAACTCCTGCTCAAAGAGCAGTTGGCAGTCATGGCCAGGAGGACCTTTGCACAACTGCGGGTTGTGCACCAGTTACTCCCTTCCTGGACCAACAGTCCCTACTCACAGTCATTCATGCCCAAGTCATTTCCTGTCTTGATTATTGTAATGCGCTCTACATGGGGCTGCCCTAGAAAAATATCTGGAAGCTCCAGTCGGTGCAAAATATAGTGGCCTGCATGGTTTTGTGCAGACCCCAGTGTGCACATATTTCATCTCTTCTGTGGGCATTGATTGCTGATTTGCTTCTGGGTGCAATTTAAGGTGCTGGTGGTCACCTTTAAAGCCCTTCATGGCTTGGCACCAGGTTATCTGAGGGACCATCTCTTGCCAGTCACATCTATCTGACCCATCAGAGCAGGAAGGCAGGAAATGCTGTGGGTTCCATCCCTGAGGGAGATATACCTGGTGGGACCCAGAAGAAGGGCCTTATCCATGGTGGCTCCTTCTCTCTGGAACCTCATTCCTCCAGAGATTAGAATGGCCCTCACTCTTCTGGAAGGCACTGAAGACCTGGTTCTGCCAATGGGCTTGGGAAACCCAGAGTGGGATGGAGCCCATCAAATGGCTTGTGTTATCTGTTGTCGTCGGAGCAGGGGTTGGGAGTTGGGGATGATTTTTCCTCCCAAATTTTGTTCTATTGTACTTTTTAATTTATTTAATTCTTTTTGTTAGTTTTTTATTATTATTTTTTGTTTAAAACATAGTTTTACATTCTGTAAGCCACCTCAAGTCGCCATGGGCAAATAGGCAGAAATATTAAATAAAAAATTAAATAGATAGATAGATAGATAGATAGATAGTAATTTAACTAAATACCATGGCATTTTCCCTCAGAAAATCAAGATAGTTTGAAGCAATTTGATAACTCCAAACAAGGCTAGTTAGTCTTGGACATTTTTTGACCTCAAACAAAAGGTTACATACACTGTTTTCTTGTGTTTCTAGGCCACTCATTGACTATGGAGGTCCAAAAATTCTCTACTCAGTTTGTCTCCCCCTTTATAAGCATTTATTTTAGTCTTCTTTGCCTTGCCCAAAAATAAGGGGAAGTCTATCCCTTCTATATAGTTTTGCTCCCCAACAATCTAGATACTTTCTTCTACAATTTCCACAAGGGACTGTTTCTATAATTAGACCTTTTTTTAAAAAAAAAAAGTGGGACTCCATAATTACTATATGCACAGAGATTGCTGAAAAAAAATAATCAGGTAAATTTGATAAACATCTCTAAACAGCAATCACCCAGAAATAGAAGGACTGAGATTGGGGACATTTTGATCAGCTATCTGCAATATTTCTTTATTCCTTACCATATAAATACCATATAATAATTGTTGGCCAGTTTCAACAACTAAAACCACCTTACTGGATATCACTGTGTGTTTTAATATTTAATACATAAATACTTTGAATAATTACTAAAACTACAGAGCAATCATACTTTGTTTTTGTCTTCCTTTTTTAGCATTTCATTGCTGCATTAGTGAAGTGAGCTACTCTTGAACAGATTAACATGGTTGCTAAATATTGCTACTTCACAGAGATAAATGTGAGAAGCAAAAATCAGATTATTTTCAACTTAATGAAGCTATTTCATAGGGAGAAGAATATGACTTCAAAAGAATTGTGCTCTTTTGATTCCTTTAAGCTGAGAATTAATTCAACAGTGCCAAAATATAAATCAACACCTAGCTATCGAGATGAGGTCATTTAAATACTATATACAGGACTGAGCAATTGCTGTATTATCTGTGATATGGAGAAGACAGTCATACTGCTTTGTCTTATACTGATAGCTGGCTGAATTTTGTCATTATTAGTCAGGCATGCAAGAGGGGACATAGCATGGTTAAGAAACATAATTTGGGGAAATTATTAAGTTGAAGCAAAGGGGGGTAAGGTAGAGGGGGGAGTCTGATGTTCTGGGAAGAGAACTTGAATAAGGCTAAAAAAGAAAAAAGGAAATGGGAACAGTATAACTCTGAATGCTATGGAATTATAATCTTCTAAAATAAGCGATGAATAATAAATATAGAATAGTGCATGGGTTCCATTTGGGGTCTTAATGCACTACTGTAATGTATACATAACCCGCTGTTCAGATATTCATTTCATTCTATAATTGCTGAAAATATGTGAAGAAATGGAAATGATCTAGATCCAAAAAGATCCTCTGTTCATTTAGTTCATCTTCCTTCTTTCTCAAACTTGTACTTTTGAGTAGTACATTCTTAAAGGTGATCAGATTAAAAAACATATTTGTGAACAAACAAATGTGAACAGAATTCCTGTTCACATATTGTTTGTCAATAGGGAAATCTGAAAAAGAGTGACCAGGACAAAAGTAGCACAGGGCATCAAAGTCATTTCCAGGACGTGTTGCCCCAACCTGTTAAACACCTTCAGTTGCCACTCATTTGGTGGAGGTGGGGGGGGACACCTGAGACTCATGTGAAAACCCATCTCAAGTCAGATTTGAGCACTACCAGAGCCTTCCAGTGATTCTGTGTCTGGTACTATACTGGCTGGAGCAATTTCTTAAGTTTTTTTGAGAGAAACTCCTATCGTTTGTCTACTATGGAACTGATGTATTTACATTTAACAGTGCGTCATCATTTAGTGAAAATAAATAACTCATAAAGGTAAGATTCTCTGAAGCAAATATTGACAATTTAGCTATACCTGCTTAAGGTTAGGTTACACCGGCCAACGGATGCAAAACGTATGTAAAAAGGACACAGCGGATGAGCAAATTTTCCATCCGTTGTTATCCGCTCTCAAAAGTGCCCCAAATTTGCATAAACAGAGCGGACAACAACAGAAAGGAACGGACGAGGGGAGGATATAGCGGGGCTGTAAAGCGGATGTTCGTAGGAAGCCTAGCGGATGAAAGTGGATGGAAGCGGATGACACATCCGCAGGGCTTCCAGGGGAGAACAGCAAAGCGGACGCATAACGGAAGGAACGGATGCGTAGTGGATGTGTAGCGGATGACGCGGATGCATCACGGACGCCTATAGGATGCATAGAGGATGCCTAGCGGATGCAAAGTGTTCACTTCACATGCGGGGAGGATGAATTGCGGAAGCCCCACGGATATAAAAGGAGGCAGCTCGCAACCAGGTCACCATTCAGAGAAAAGACCTGCTCCCAGAGACATCTTGAAAGAACACCATGGGGAAGAAGAGGAAGCCTGTGCCTACTCCTGCCAGCCCTGGCAAGAAGGACAGAAACACCATCCCACCCCCCGGCGCTGACTCTGAAGCTGCTGGTGCTGCTGCTGCTGCTCCTGCTGCTCCTGGTGTTGCTGCTGCTGGTGCTTCTGCTGCTGCTGCTGCTGCTGGTGTTGCTTGGTGCTGCTGGTGCTACTGGTGCTGTTGCTGGTGGTGGTGCTTCTCCTGCTGCTGCTGCTGCTTCTCCTGCTGCTGCTGCTCCTTCTCCTGCTGCTGCTGCTGTGGTGGACCAGCCCCAAGGCCCTCAAAGCCCTGCTACTGAAGGCCCTGAATCCCCTGCCAGAGGGAGGAAGAAGCAAGGCAAGGAGAAGGGGGAGAGGAAACAGTACTCTATTTCCGAGGACCATGAGGAGTTGCTGGAATGGCTGATGGAGAACGAGTACCTGTGGAGGAAGGGCCACAGGCTCTATCGCGACACCAAGCGGAAGCAGGCAGCGTGGAGACAGAAGGCGGAGAGCCTGGGCTACACTTCAGATGTCCTCCTGGGGTGGTGGAAGCATATGCACACCTGGTATGGCAAGCTGAACCTGAAGAGATCCGGGCAGGCCGCTGTCAAGCTAACTGACCAGGAGACCTATGTCATGACCAGGTGCAGCTTCCTGGAGGGTGAGATCCGCCAACGAGGAGCAGCCCCTCTGTTAACCCTCTCCCTCAGACAGCCCACAGAGAGCCACTCCTCTTCCAGCCAGGAGACAGCTACAGTGTCCAGGCAGGTGTCTTTGGAGGGCCCCACGACAGAGACCGCCCCCCACAGCTGCACTCCCTGTGCCAGAGGATGTGGAGGATACCCTGTCTCAGATGGAGCAAGAAGAGGCAGCCACCAGAGGCCAACACCCACCCCCGCTCCCAGCTCCACCTCCACAGAAAGCAGGCAGAGAGGCAGATCGGAGGGACAGAGCCACACTGTCCTCTTGGAGATCAGGGACACAATCAAGGCAATCACAGATGTCCTCTCCCAGCTGGTCCACTTTGACATACCCTCCTCCAACCGCAAGCCCTTCATCACGTACATGGGCCAGACCCTCATGGACATGCCCGAGGCCCAGTACCAGGCGATGAAGGAGAGGATCACAGCTCTTCTGCATCACCCTCCAGGCCCAGCTGAACCTGCTGCTACCCACTTCAGGTCTGCTCCTCCACCCCAGCCGATGTCACAGCCCTTCCACGGATTTCAGCAGCCCCTCACCTACCAAGCCTACCACTACCAGGACTTCCCACAGCAGAAGCAGCCCTTCCCAGTCCAGACCCAGGTTCCTCGGATGCCACAGATGCCACAGATGCCTTAGCTGACCCAGATACAGACCAGACAGCCCCACTACACTCCTCCTTCATCCACCCCACAGCCAAGCCCTTTCTCAGAACATCTATCATCAGTGTTGGGCCTTACATCCCAGGTCCGAGGAAGTGCCTCTCAACTCACGGGACTGAGTCAGCTCTCTGAGAGCTTCCTGCACACACCATCTCCTGTTGTACTCTCGGGGCCAGGCACCCCAATGGCGCCTCAGACCAGCACTCCAGAAACAACCACCTCCACAGTCCCTGGCCCCTTCACATCTGAGACCATGGGCACGCTTCAGAGTGACTGAAAAGAATGCCAGAGACTGAGTTGTTACCTGCTCATCTTATCTTTGCTTAAAGACACTTTACTTGGATCATTTTGCTTTTTAATAAAGTCATACAGTTTGTTATTAATAAAGGTTATCTTTGCTTCACACATTTGATTCATTTTTTTTTTACTTAATAAAGTGTTGGGGAAAACTTTGAAAAAAGGGTTAAGCCTTTGCATGCTTGTGGGATGGGTAAGGATAGCTGTTGGATGGATAGCTGTGGGATGGTTAATGGTAGCTGTGGGATGGGTAATGGTAGCTGTGGGATGGATAGCTGTGGGATGGGTAAGAATAGCTGTGGGATGGATAATTGTGGGACAGATAAACCTCCAGTGCAACCACAGTGGGACTGTATGGTCCACCCTCCCAGCTGTCATACATATGGCCCTTTATTATCAATAACAATTTAATCATTGATCCACACATTTCAACATAAACAAAACTCTTTATTAATGCCCTATTAATTGTAAGGCCACTCAACATACATGGCACAATCCCATCAGTGTGATGAGACAGGCTGAAGGAAGCATCCATTAAGCATCTACCGTCCTGTCTTGCCACTCCACTGCTCCAGCTGGAGAGTTGCACCAGTGTTTCAGGAAGTTGTGCTGCTTCTTCCTTCCACGTGAATCTCTGTTGGGGCCTTGCACATCCACAGTGTCTATCAGATTTTGCCCTTGCCTCCATTCACCAGGCTCCATGTCCCCATTGCCTTGCTGGAGGTCCACGAGCCTGTTCTGCAACACTGGGTAGCGGGTGCGCATGAGATTGTGCAGGATGCAGCAAGCTTTCACGATGTTCCTCACGGTCTCTGGACGATGCTGCATGGTGGTGAGAAGTACCTGGAACCTGTTGGCCAGGATTCCAAAGGCGTTCTCCATCACTCATCTTGACCTGGACAGCCTGTAGTTGAAAATCCTCTCTTCACGGGTGAGGTATCTGGAACTGTAGGGCTTCATGAGGTAAGTTCTGAGGGAGAAGGTGTCTTCACCCACAATGAAGTCTTCACCCATGATGAGGTCACATCTTGTGTGTCGATGGGTAGGGGGTCTGGATCTGGGAAACCCATGATGAGGTTGCATTCAAGCCCACCCTTGAGGTCACTGGCATTGTATATCTGGGCATCTGAAGCTGACCCGTTGCCTGAAGCATCGATGTACATGAACTTGTAGTCAGCATCAATCATGGCAAAGAGGATGATGCTGAAGAAGCCCTTGTAGTTGAAATAATTGGACCCTGAGTTGAGTGGAGCTTTGAAGGCCACGTGCTTGCCATCTATGGCTCCAACGGTGTGGGGAAAGTTCCACCTCTGATACCACTGCTCTGCAACTTTCCTCCAGCCTTCTTCAATGGTGGGGCACTGGAGGAGCTCCTCCACGTATTCTTGATGATGGCCTGCACCACTTCTCTGACCACAATGCTGATTGTGTTGTGTGGTACCCTCCAGGCATACTGCATGTTTCTGTATGTGGTCCCAGAGGCCAGGTGGCGCAGAGTCAGTGCCACCTTCAGTCCAGGGTCCAGGCTTGGACGGAAGTTGGTGTTTGCCTTGGTCAACCTGGGTCTCAGTCGCTCCACAACTTCGTCAAACATGGCTGGTGGCATCCTCATGAAGTGCTGGAATGCACGAGTGTCTTCATTCCTCAGCTCCACCATCAGCTTGTCATACAGTCCAAACTCCACTCTTCTCCCGATCCATTGTTGGACCCAGACAGTTCTTGGACGTCTCCTTCTTCTCTTTGCGTAGAAAAAGTGAAACAGTCTGAAGAGGGCTTGGTTCTGGTGTTGAATGATGGCGGCTACCAAAAGGAGTGTACGATGATCCATTGTGGAGATCAATGGATGATGTGTAAGAGCAAGAGCAAGGCTGAAGAGATCTGCACACCAGGGCTGCTGGACTGAAAGTGAGATCTAGGTGATTTCCTCCCCCTTTTTATAGGAAATGTCGGTTTTCCACTAGGTGTCCTTCCCCATACTCTAGGCATCCTCCAGACATCCTAAATATCCAAGATATGTCCCATATACGAACGTTTTGTGTCTTTTCATGCTTTCTATACGAGATGCATCCGCTTTCATCCTTTCTATGTCCGTGCTACTAATGCTGTGTGGACGTTCTGCGTACCTTTTCTTTCCTCCCTCTTTCCATTTTTTCAGCTGTAGCAGATGTGAGTTGCACAGATGGCCAGAGGATGCTGAGAGGATACATCAGACGTGTAATGGATGACAACAGACGTAGAACGTTTGTTGCCCGGATGTGTCGCGGATGTTGAACGTATGCGGCAGAAAGTTCATCCGATCAAAAAGTTTTGTGCAGCTCAAAACTTTTTGAGCGGATGAAGTAGCAGTAGACGGATGTTTGACGGATAGAGCTTATGAAACACGTACGCAGTGAGTACACAACGGATGCATCGCGTTTTCCAATGGATGGCAAGCTTTTTTGTCTGTTTTACATCCTCTTTGCATTCGTTGGTTCAGTGTGACAGGGGCTTTAGCAGAAGAGTTTTAACAACGAATGTTGTTAAAGGGAAGTGCAGGAAAACCTCTGAAACTCAGGTTTTAATATTATTGTAGAGAATACAAGGGACATATTTTTTATGCCCCTTAATGGGATGAAAGTTACATCTGATCTAGATTAGTTTATGTTTATTAGATATTTCATATTCTTATTGGAAAGGGGATACTAGTAGAGTAGCAGTACATTTTGTTCCTTTAGCAGCAGGTAAAGATGAATTGACTAAGCACAAAAAAGAACTATTACTAAAACTGGGCTTTGTGAAAATATTGTCGACATAGACGATCACCCTGCAAATACGATCAACCATTGTTCCATATTTGTTGCCTTTTTAAAGTATTTCTTCAAATTCCTTCCAAATAACTTAACCAATTTGTTTATTTTTTAGGAAACAAATATACATATATATATATTACCAATGCATGTGGGCTGAATTCCACTCCATGTACCATCAGCTTGGCAAACTCGCCTTGAAGATCCTATCAGTAACAATGATGGCCTGCACTGGAAAGTGATTTCAGATCTGTATGTGAAACTTTTACCATTGAATCTCCCATTAGCTGGAACACCAGGCTCTCCACAAAAGACAGCTGTTACACAGAAGGAATATTAATACTTTAAAGAAGAAGAAATAGACAATAAAATAATTTGTTGATTCATCAAAGGAACTATACTATTTAACTTGTATCAAACAGGTCATTCTTGAATTAGGTGGATGCTAAATTGTTTCCAAGACTAAAAAAATGAAAAGAGAATCCATGGGGATCACAAGGTTTAATGTAGCTATATCTGTGGAAGAAGTGGACTTATGATGAGTACATTATGGACAGCATGGGGGTTGGAACATAAAAAACAATAAAAATCAATCAATCAAAGGATGTTTTCCATTGAGATTTTTTTACAATGGATTTAGATGGCAAAATAACTTCCTGACAAGCTCAGAAAACATCCTAGACCTAGATAGTCAAATAATGAACTTTGGTGATTTCATAAGAAATTATAAGTTACCTTTAAAAATGTTTTCAATGAATGTACTTTGGTAACAGAAAGCAGTCTTGTTTTCATAAATGTTTGCAGAAACTTTGCAGAAATAGATCAATATATATTCAGAAGGCTTTTGTATGTGTGTATGAATAATTCAATACAGATAATGTATATCTATATGCATTATTTCACCAAGATCTCTTGTATATATGTATATATTTCAATTAAAAAATAATGATTTTGATATATAAGAGGGTAATTTGAGCCCTGTTCCATTAAAATGAATTACTTTGGACAATTTAAGCATTTTCTACCTATAAACATCAATCCGTCTCTTAATTCAGCATTTATTGTGTCTCATTAATATTATGAGGATTCTGTACAGTTTGCAAAGATTAGCCATCTAATTATTGATTTAGCTAAATATCCAGACTTGTAGCAATAGAGGCAGTTTCTCTCCCACAGTCAAAGGTCTGTGATGCTTCTATTCATTCCCCTTGCCCAATTGCTAGTATGTTCATTATAACCTCTCTCCCAGTGGAAAAACAAATATAGCGAGGAAAGAATGGGGCATACAGGCAGTTACTAGTTGCTGGCTGTGTACCATCTCCCTAGCCAGAAAAGTGGCTGGCTGATATCATGTAAGCAAGCAGTATTAGGACAAAAACAGAATCTATACAAAAAGATAAAAGGGATAGGGCCAATGGCTGTGTAGAAAGAGCCAGAGATAATAGACAGGAAAATATAATTGTATCCAGGAATGTGCTTTAATTGCAACTAAAATTTTGATCCAAATTCAAAAACACACCTGAGTTTGTAACATAGGCAGAAGTGAACTCCACATTCAGTATTTTGAATATTGCATGGAATTTCAAAGTGAAAGTGTTACTTATGCTTTCAGTTCCCAACTGTAATTCATTTGCATTAATGAAAAATTGCTATCCTGCCTGCTTTAACCTTATACACAAGGTTCACTGTTGACTCCCACTAACTCCTGCTATCTTTTCAGTCATATGTGTGCACCATTACAATATGAAATAGTAAGTATGTTTTTGAAAAAAGTTTAATCTTAATGAACTTACGTAGGCACTGTGGAATTTCTCCTCTCCATACTCCTCTACCTTCACATGAAAGGATAGCAGAATTGGAAAGGTGATACCCATCAGCACAGCTGTAACTTATACTCGATGCCCAGTGAAAATCAGATCCTTCCACCTTTCCATACAGGACTTGGGGAGGTGGCCCACAGGTAATAACTATCAGATTTAAAAGAGAGAACATAGTCAAGTATTTAAAGATGATTCAGAACGGGAATACAAATGCATCTGTTAATCTGTTATAGTTGTACGCTCTTTCTGTTCTGGGCTTCTGTACATTTCATTAAAAGGATTGTTCCTTATTTGCATCATACATGACAGCAACTCTATCCTTATTATGGAACATATAATGGAAGAAGTAGAGCAGGGAAACACTCTATTTCTTAAATTGGTATCCAGTCTTTCTATTCATATGATACATTGTATTGAAAAAAAATACATGTTATAAAACATAAAAAATAAAAGTAAAGAATGTTACAAAATTGCAGGTTGAATATAATTTCTCTGGATGCTTTTTCTCCAAACGAAGAGTGTAGAAATTGTATTCCTCTCCCTGATTCCTATATCATATTGGCTCAAAGATCTCTATATGTATTTTTTTTAAATCAAATATATGTACTGTACATTGTTGACATGCCCAGGAGTTAAATGGTGAAGCATGATCAAATGGACCGTTGGTATCTCCTTGTTATCTACTGAAATTGTAAAAGTGTAAAGAAATGTGAATTTTGGAAATGGGGAAGGAATAATACAAAGTATCATAAGAATATTATTCTCAGAAAACTTTAAGAGTTGTTTTGTATTTGGAGAAAATGGTGAAGGATAGATAAAATAAAGAGTTATTTTGGGAGTAACTTATAAAAAATAAGAAAAACTTACTATAAGAAATATTAGATATCACATAGACATTTTTGCATTGCAAACTAGTTAATAATATAAAGAGATATAAATCTTCCATCTATGCTTAGGCAGTGAGAAATTATGTTAAATCTTCTAAGCAATTATCATTCTTTGTTCTTAATAAAAATTTGCATTTTGGGTATTTCTGTCTCTATTTCATTCTGTATTTGTATTCAGTTTTGCTGCTTCAACCATTTCAAACATTATCAACTGAAACCTCAGTTCATGGCCTCAGTTCACTATAAAATTGAATAAGCCAAAACCCAATCTATGACCCAACTAGGTCCAAATATGATTAGTTGATTGTAATCCCAAAAATAAACTACAATACCCCGTCGACTATATATCAACCTTAGCAATTACCAGAAACTTAATGGAAATACATAAAAACTTTCCAACAGAGCTTAGATTGATACTTTACTAGGTGCTCATTGCAGATAATGATAGCTGATAAAATACAAGACATAATATTTTGAAAATATACCACTTGTTTCATTCCTTTCCCATTCCCAAAATTTGCATTTGAATAATCTCAATTTAGCTAATGAAATCATAGGTGGCTTTTTTTCTCATATATATTTCCTCAGTATCTTACTTATATAAAGAAAATATTTACTTGTGATTAACTTTGGAACACTTCTTAATACATAGATTAATCTTGGAATTATATTCATTTTTAATGACATTAATTTTAACCCATAAATGTCATGGAATTTTGTTCCATCTATTTATATCTAAGCAATATTCTATAAAATTTAACATTTAATTTCAGATCAAAAGAATTTATTTTGAGTTTACTAGACAAAGAAAGTACTTGAAAAGGTGGACATCAGATTTTCTCTACTGATCATGCACAAAATTTGAGGTATTGCAAATATATGCTTTGGTCCTATGAAACATTGACATCCTTTTGGAATAATATTTTGATATACATAAATATATTTATGGGAAAGTTTGGTAATGTTACTGATGCATATATTCTGTTCAATTATATTTTGAACAGTTATAGTTATATAACAGTTTATATTCAATTATATTCCAATAAAGTTGGAATTTGATAATTTGTGAAAAAATATGGCTTTATTGAGTCTGTACTGAAGTGTTGCTAAATGTTGGTGAGAAACTGAAAAAGTACTAATATTCCTGTTGTTAAATATTAGCTTTAAAAGATGTTTGACTTTATCTACTCATTAAAAATATGCCAATATGTTTTTGTGGTATAGATTTTGTGGTATTTAATAATTATAGATAATCATTAATTATTTTTCCTTTAAAGTAGATTTAGACAGTTTGACATTTTATTAATATGTGACATATTGACATGTTTCTCCTTTTTCTGTTTTGTTTTTGTAGTTTTTCTGGAATCTATTTCTGGATTTTTTTCTTTTGTAATTTTTCTATTTCTTTCTATAAAACATTAAGAAATACAAAGCAATATATTTTTCAACATATATGTATACAAAGGAGGAATTAATAACTGGGAAGTTTAGGAAAGTATTAAAACGGGTAAGACACTTGTGATGCAATAATCTTCAGTCTTTTCTCCAGTGTCAGGGCTTTAGGGCTGGGTAACCTATGCCTCGTCTGCTTTCTATACCTGGGGCACAGTGGACAATTGTCCACAATAGGCCTTTCACTCAGGCATACTGGATTAAGAAAGAAGATAATTATAGGTGGGAATTTACAAATGTAGAATTATCATTTATGGAATGAGACTTGCATACCTGAAGACTCAAGGTAGTTTATACTTTCTCTAACTTCCCTCACTGAAAACCAATATTAAGAACAAAGACTGATGATTCAAAAGACATTTTCTTTGGCTTTGCAAATAAAATGTAAAGTGTCTGCCAAAGCAGTAGAAGAGAAAAGAAACTGAAAGATGAAACTAACTCATATCTATCTAAGTAATGGCCCCCATACTAGAAGATTCGGATTATAGCTTAGTGACTATCTCACTTATTCTGAGAAAGTTGATCAATCATCATTTAATAATATAATTTTATTAATAAGAAAGGATATGGTGTGTAGAGCACATTGAAGTATTATAAAATATTACATTCTTTAGACCTACATTTCACTGAATAAAGAGAATGCCTTCTTGGCATAATAAGTTGGCTAATTCTATTTATTTATTTATTTGGTTTGTCAATTGCTTACAAGATAATAGGTATAAGTAAAAACATAGTTATGAATACATGGATACATATAAGAAAAATAAAAAAATAAATAAAAGAAACATTAGGACAGGAACGGTAGGTATGTTGGTGCACTTATGCATGCCCCCTACAGAGCTCCTAGGAAAGGGATGAGGTCAATAGTAGACAGTCTAAGGTTAAAGTTTTTGGAGTTTGGGGAAGAAACCACAGAGTCAGGTAGAGTTTTTCAGACATTGACCACTCTGTTGCTGAAGTCGTATTTCCTGCAATCAAGTTTGGTGCGATTAACCTTGAGTTTGTATCTATTGTTTGTTGTTATGGTTGAAGCTGAAGTATTCATTGACAGTAAGACATTGCAATGTATGATTTTATATACCACACTTAGATCGGACCGAAGACAGCGTAGTTCTAGGTTTTCTAGGTCTAGAATTTCAACTCTGGTGGCATAAGGTATTCTGCAATGAGTAGAGGAGTGGAGAACTTGGATCTGAGATCCAAGATAGAGAGTCGTCTGAAAATAAACTGCTGGTGTCATTCCTTGGACATAAACCTTAATTTAATACTTTTAGTTTAAGTCTTAATGTTGGAGAGTTAATTTTATTCTGGTGTTCTGAATTTAGCTGCTTTTTCAGTTTTAATTTAAAACTATATACCACTTCTCATTTGTTATTGGCTGTGATATTATAAATACTAGAAACGTCTGTTTCACTTGCTTCTAAAATCAACTCAAATTTTGTTTCATAGGAACTTGGAGGAATGAGTTGACTCCTCATGACGTAATGGCAAGATAGTTATATTTCCTTTTCAAAATTCATCTGCCCTTCAAATGCTTTGTTAACTGCATCATACTCTTTCCCAATGGAAGGATAGTAAATGATATGCTTTTTCTTCAGTAATGGAGAAGACAAGTAGGCAAATTATTTCTTTATTAACAAACTATTATAACTATTTCATAACTATTTCCATTTCCTTAAGTCAATAAAAACTCATAGCAATATATTAAAGGCTTTCCACTTAAATTTACTTTAAAATTAGTAAAGGTAATGCTTCTTACAAACATGACACTTTAATTCTATTCAGGCAATGGTAGAATAATATTTACATGCCAATTAAAGCCCAAACCTTTACAGATGGGTTTACTGTGGTTCCAAGTTCCATCTTTGGTACAGCGGATGATGGATGCTCCAGCAGTTTCCATCAGGTAGCCTGGATTGCATTGATAGGTTATTGTCTTATTAAATGAGAAATCATTTCCAAATTGAATGCCATTTGCCAGTTCACCTGGATCTCCACAACTGATCACTGGTTAGGAAACAACAAGAAAGTTTTCTTTTTGAAAAAACAGTATCCTATAGATAACATGCTTACATACATAATAGATATCATCAGAAATCTGCTAGTACAACTGTGTAATTTACATTCATATTCAAGTAGCCCCATGCTGAAACACAACCTTTAAATCAAGATAATTTTAAAACAGCCTCTGTGTGAATATGTACACATAGGAGAGATGAATCCTGATGGAATGTAAATATAATCAAGGACCCCTGTCATGAAAATGGAACTTCTAACTTGTGTTATGGCAATCTCACTGATTTAGGAGCATAGATCGACTGCAAAATGGAAACTTGGATTGAAAGATGAAATTATACTATTGAAAAGGATGTAATGATCTAAATAAAACATAACATGGATTATATTTAGCAAAAATATATACTTGCATACTAGACTAAAATCTATGTGTGACATTATATAATACTTTTAAGTAAGACCAACATGATTTAACAGTTTAATGTACCTAATAATATAGATCTTCTTCTGGAGAAATGAATCTGATAGCACAGTTTAATTTCTGGAAGTACAGGTAGTCCTCAACTTATGGCTACAATTGAGCCCAACATTTTTGTTGCCAAGTGAAACATTTATTTAGTGAATTTTGCCCCATTTTATGACTTTTCTTTCCACAGTTGTTAAGTGAATCACTGCCATTGTTAAATTCGTAAATCTGTAGTGAATTAATAGTTAAATAAGTAAATCTGGCATCCCTATTGACTTGGCTCATCAGAAGGTTGCAAAAGGGGATCACATGACCCCATGACAGTGCAATTGTCATAAGTACGAACCAGTTGCCAAGTGTCTGTACTTTGTTCACTCAAGCATCGGGAGGTTGCAGTGGTTGTATACATGTGAAAAACAGTCATAAGTCACTTCTTTCAATGCTATTGTAGCTTTGAAGGTCACTAAATGAATTGTACATCGAGAACAACTTATAAATGCAATCTATGTTTATGTGGCTTAGATTAGAGAATATATAAAACTAGAGCAATCTAACATTGAGTACCTAAGCAAACTCACTAAATTTAATGTGATTTCCATCAAGTGAACATGCCTAGGATCAAACTGAATACAAGATAACAAACTTAATTTATCATGATTTTTTTTCCAAACTCTTTCCATGCAAATGCTATTTTTAATATTGAAGTATATTGTAAACAGGGTATCAATATCCAACCTGTACAGTCTGGGGCACTGCCAGTCCATGTCCCATTGGCTGTACAATGGCGAGTTGTCAGGCCAGAAGTCTTGTAACCTTCCCAACAGGCATAGATAACTGAGCTGGAAAACGAAATCCCATCACTATAGATTATCTTGCCATTGGCTGGTGTTCCAGGATTTCCACAAGATACAGCTGTCAAAGGTGAAGATGGCAGGAGAAGCAAAAGAAAGTAAACTTATTTGCTATAAGAAGAGGATACATTTAAAAACATGAAAAAACAATTATTTTCCATTGTTTACAGTCATTAATGGATCTACAGTATACATGAATAAAAATAATGTTTGGATTGGGCTAACAGAATCATAATAACTCATTAGTTACAGATGAAAGTGATCTTCTCTAAATGGATTTGGAAATATTTAAGCACAAAGCAAAAAATAGCAGTGGGGTTTATTCAGAACACCGGAATATTTTTCATCTTTTAAAATTTATATATACACACAAAGCCACACATCATGGTTTGTTTCCCAGGATATATCATATAAATGGTATAAATAAATTCTCCATTGTTCAATCAATACTTAGTGTTTAAGGTTGAAGGAACAATAGTTCTTATTAAAATAAACTCAGATTCTTTGCAATGTTTTTTCACATGATTATTTTCAGACGTACAGCAGCTTCCTTCTGATGTTGCATAACTCCTAATCAAACAATTTCCAATTAAGGAAGAGTTACAACTCTAGTCTATTGTCTCAAGAGTATGCTTCATAGTTTCCCCATCAATATTTCTGCAGTGGTAAAACAAGTGACAGGAGGGGAAGATACATTTTTTCCCAATTATATTTGCTCTAAGAAAAGCTAAAACAAAAAAATCATTCAACAATAAAGCCGAGTCAAAAGAAAACATGCCAGTATTAGAGAGAGGATTGGGTGAAGATTTGAGGAAACAAATTCACATGAGAGAAATGGAAAATGGCTGTCATGTGCATCCAAATATAATTCTTGAATTTTTGTTTAATTAATGATATCTAGAAATGATACATATTTTCACAAGAGACTTGGCAATGCACACTATTGTACCACATATGAAAATGTTCAGAGACATAGTATTTAACTACTACATATCAATTAAATAGATGAAGGAACTTTACATTTTATTGGTAGGAAATAAGTTCTAAGAAGATGGATTGCTGACCGGAAAGAAGTACAGGTGCTTGTAATAAATTAAAATAAGAGAGGGTCATAACCATTTCTATATGTGGGGTGAATGTATATTAAGATACTTTTGGGAAGGAGAAAGAAAAGTGAGTGAAAGACAAAATCTGAATCCAGAGCAAAAGTTCCCTTCAGCTCACATTTCTATTAATTGTCCTTTAGCATTATCTTATTCTGTTTCACTATCTTAAGGCAAATGCTTTAACATTGTCCATCAGCAATGTTAAAATAGACAAGATTTGTTATTCATTTATCTGTAAAGCACTTTGCAGCCACATTCAACTTTCAAAGCACTGTCAAAGCAGCCTTTCTTGGAATAGTTTGACTACTGTTGTCTTTGGTTTTCCTAGCTTAAAAAGATGCAAGTTTGATAATATACTACACTGGTTCATTCAGAAACTTTCCATTAGATTAATAAACAACAAAGAAACATAGTACAGGTAGTCCTTGCTTAAGGGCCACAATTGGGTTCAGCAATTCTCCTATTAAGAGACATGATTGTTCAGCAAAAAATCTATTGCCCAATTTTTCATTGCTTCTCTGAAGCTGGCTGTGAGGTGAACAAATGGTGATCCCAAGACCCCAGTGATCAAAAGTGTCCACTGGCTGTGAATCAAGCCAACTCATTGCAGGATAACTCTCTATGGCTAACTTGCCACAGAACAATTCACCGTGGGACAACTAAATGCTGTTTGGCTGGCAGGTTGCTGGGGCTCCACACTTTGGCTCACCCCAGCCTCAAGGACTTCTAACTTGAGAAGGTTTAAACCTAAAGAAAGACAAGGCCTGCTGCAATTTACTTCTCCCTCTCTTGAATTATCCCATGTTGAATTGTCACATGGCAAGTTGTCTCACGTTGAATTGTCCCACGGAGAGGGGATTTTCCTCTGCCTTCCCTATCTGCTTCAGAGTCCTCTTCCCCAACTTTTTAAACCAAAGTTTTGTTTGCTATGGAATAGGGGACAGCAGGTAGATTGCATTAGATTTCAACATTTATCTCGATGTCCACATACCCCCCCCCTCACACATAAAGAGAATAAACTATGCATTGATTAATCTGAGGTATAAAAATAGTAAATTTAGAAAAAATAGGTAGCCTATATTATATTTAGGTTTCTTTCTTTCTTCTTGGAGAGATGCAAATGTATTTGGGGGAAAAAAATTTCTCACTATAACAGTAAACTCTGCTGTCCCTGACAGTCAAAAGAATGAAATTGGATCAGTATGTAAAACCTGGAGCAGAAGACAAATTCCTAATTACAATTAATGTGGGATTGGGTACATTTAGAACATAATAGATCAAGATTAAGAATCAGGTTATGAGACTAAGAGTATTTAATCATGAGATTAGGAATATTTAAATATATTTGAAACTTTATTTTTGAGTAAACAGACAGTAGTTTAGTTCTCACTCCCCTCCCCCTCCTCCCAAAGAGATTTAGTATATTTATACAATCACATGAGTTGCAACTTGCTATTGCTATTACAAACCTTCACAGACTGGCTGCAACCCAGACCAAGATCCATTAAGAAGACACGTTCTTTCTGGGGAACCTCTCAACTGATATCCCATTTCGCAAGAGAAACGTATTAGGCTTTTGATCTTGAACTCATCCCCGAGTCTAGACCCGTGAGACGGCATTCCGGGATCATCACAATATCCTGGATTGTTTCCTAAAAATTATGAACAGAATTACATTCAAAATTGGGATGTCTACACTATTTTAGACTCATTTTGGACCTCTGTAGTAACAGAAATTTTATGTTTTGATTCCAATATCAAGGCTCACTTTGAATTGCAATCACATTCAAAAGTCTTGGAAACACTAACTTTGTTTTCAACTTTTTTGAAACACACCAAATTAGTTGATTCCCTAACTACCTATTATGCCAACCCCATAGCTCCTTTTGTATAAAATATAAATTTGTGGTGCCTGTCAGATTTTCTATTAGAATGTATTATATCATTATTCCCATCTCACTCCAATGGGTGATCCTTGTCTTCCTCAATCATGAATTGTCTACCAGAAGCCTCAGAATTTAAGGTTCTGTACAATATCTTAGCTATTCCTAGCACTGCACTCTTCTAGATAGAGAGCTCTGATGTCAATCCTGGGATATGTTGAATCTACTCACCCAGTTTAAGAGTAACAGTCATAGAAGCAATTTTTGTTAAGTAAAATAATGAAACTTCTGCTAATAGCAAATGAACATTAGAAATATGGTAGAAGCTCACAATTGATCCCTCCCAAAATTACCTGAACAATGAGGAAGTGTCCCACTCCAGCGGCTGTTTTCCTGGCACACTCTACTAGCGTTTCCCAAGAGAGTTTGCCTTTCTGTGCATGAATATTGAACAATAGATCCAAATGTAAATTTATCTCCTGAAAGAATTGCATTTATTGGGATTCCAGGATGTCCACAAGATATTGCTATGATAAATAAAAGAAAGTACTGTAAGTGTTCATTTGTCAAAGAACAGTAACACAGTTTTAAAATGTTTATAATTATTAAGTCAGTGCACAAAGCGAAAATGAACAGATGAGAGAACTTGAGTCCACTAACTGAGATAATAATTGAACTTGAGTCCACTAATTGATCTCCATTACTTGTATCATCATCATCATCATCATCATCATCATCATCATCATCATCATCACCTTTTAACTATCCCATAATCCCTTGTGCGGTGGAGTCTGGGCTACTGAATGGAGCTAGCAGAGTGTTTAATGGCTGAATGTCCTTCCTGTCACCAATGCGGAGTTTTGTTCAGCAGATATCTCATTGTGCCCAGAGAAAGAAATATATGGTTCTACCTAGGATCAAACTCATAGCCTCCTGATTGTGAGGTGAGAGCTCCACTTCTAGGATACTGCTCCACTCCTATCCCCATTACTTGTTTTCAGTGAACAATTTCACATAATCAAACTGTTTACTCTCAATTACTTAAGTATTGTCTATGATGTCCTTGCTAACTTACTGTTCTAAATAAAGTGAGTGGGAAAACATGTATGAAATGAAAATTAAAACAAAGAAAGTTTGTCACACAATGAATTTACTGTAAGAATAGCTCACATGCATTCCTGTGATAAGTGAGATTTCTGGCCTTCTGGTGAAAAAAATAGAAACAGTTGTTGGATACTTACGCAAACATTTGGGTAATGATCTGTCCCATAAACCATTGGCTTTACATGTTACAGTGGAAGATCCCAGAAGATAGAACCCCTTCTTACAGTGGTATATCACACTGCTTCCATACTTGAAAGATTCAGGGAAATTCTGCTGTCCATGACGAATAGAATTTTCCACAAAGCCAGGATCTGAACAGTTCACCACTGTAAAATCAGAGATAAGTTTTCTTGTTATGTAATGAAGATTGAGAAAACCAGTACACTATGACCTTTGCTCCAATTTTTCACCTTAATGCAGCCTTCTCTCCCTCCCTCCCTCCCCATTTCAATCAAAATACTTTCTATGGTTTGCAATATAACAACCCTTTTAGTGACAAGTGATATTTTTTAAACTTGTTCCAGTACTATAATCTGTGTTTTAAGACATTGGGAGCCAATCTTTGTATGGAAGAAGAATACGGGTATACAATTTGGGGCTTCCAAAATAATTTTTCAGAATATATTTTGAAACAAAAATTTGGTCCTTTTGGGGATTTTTTTGGGGTGTGTGTGTATGTGTGTTGTGGGTTAATAAAATGAGTTTGTTTCTAAGTGTTCTAAAGTTTAAAACTATAACTAAAAGAAAACCTTTCCTTGTACAATATCAATATGAGTAAGATAAGCAATAAAATAGATTTTTATTATATTTTTCAGATGACTGTGTACTTTGCATAATAGATTATGAGTATCATTTAAGCTTGCAGTAGGCACTAGGTGTCATTTGACAGAGTTGCCAATATATGCAAAATATGAGGGAAAAAAAATCAAAAGCTTAATTTTTAGTGACATAAATAAGACTACACAAATCCAACTTCAGAAAATGTTTTCCTATCTGGAATCTGGGACTTGCAACTACATTTCATAAAGCAATACACTAGAGTAATGTACTAATAGAGTAATGCACTAATCCTATTATAACTGACTTACCTTGGCAAGTAGGTAAAGAGCTGCTCCACTGTCCATTGCTTCTGCACTGTGCTCGGGAGGCACCCTGAAGTAAATATCCCATATTGCAGGTGAAGTTGACAACATCGTTCAAGTTGAACTCACTGCCATTGGTCACACCATGCAAAGGGTTTCCTGGATGGCCACATGTGATTGCTGTTGAAAGTAATTTCAATGTATGTAAGTAAACCTCAGACAGGAACTTGTTTTCAGAATAAATTTTATGCTGTCATATTATTGTCCTTTTTATTTATTTTTTTGGTGAGTAAAAGAGCTCATTTTGACACAAAGCACTGGGTTGCAGCAGCTGAATTGTTTTTTAACTTTTGAAAAATGCTTCTAAATGATTAATAATTGTTGACTTCAACCAAAGTCATGCAACTGACTTTTCTGATTGGGCAACATTTTTCTCTTTCCACTGTACCCACTTCTTTTTTGTTCATATTTTTTATTAAAACTTTTATACAAGAAGATTAACAATTAGTACAAACTAATATAAAGTCAGAAGAAAAATAGAAAAGAAAGAAGAAAAGATATAAAAAGGTGCTTCCGAAATTCTTCACAGCAGTTTATAAGTGCTGGTACGTATATTTTAACCACTTTCTCTAAAGTTACATCATAGTGCATCTTTCTGCAATCTATGCTTTTTAATCATCAAAACCATAAATCACAAAATTTTTCATTTTTACACAAAAAAGTCCAAAACAGGCTGCCAGTCTCTGTTGCAAGCTCTTAATCCCTGGAAGATCCAAGGAATATGCAGAAAAGGGAAGACAATCTAATGTGCTCCTGATGTCTGATTTCCTGCTGATACTGTTTGATATAATTCTTGGTTCGTAATTTTCATATGTAATAAATAGAAGTACTCTGTTTATTGCATGTCATTGATCAAATTGGTAAAATGGAAACATTAATATTGCCTTGCCAAATCACACTATATTGCTAGCCAGCATTCTCATTTGTCAGTCCAAAAGTATAATAATCATCAGTGATCCCCCACCCCCCGCCTTTTGCCTTCATTTATTTTTTTATAACGTCAATCTGATACTTGGAGGCACATTGCTTTGCATATACTTATTCCATTCATAGCTATTATAACTGATAGCTATTGAAAAATCAATTGTCCTGAATTATCTGCATTGAGTAATAACATGGTAAGGATTTTGCTACCTGACATGTTCTTCAGCAGTAATCCTATAATTTGAAAAATTGCCAGAACAGATTATATCTGAAATGGTGTTATAATATAAAATTAAGTTTGTCAGTAAAAATTGCAATAGTGAAGACAGTTGTGCTTAGATTATTGTATTTTTCGGCAAATGCATATTCCACTCAGTCAAGTCCTGTTTACACCCCTCATTACTCTTGACAGATGCTGTTTTTGTGATGCCTTTTAGAAACAGAAGGTCTTAGACCTTGTGTCTTGTCTTACCACATCATCATTACTATTGTCACACATTGTCAACCTTTTGATAGATCAACACTCAGCAACTGTTGTATTGGAAAGTCAGAAAACAAAATTCCATGATTTTTTATTCTGTAGTTCTCTCACTGCCCTTATGCAGAGGAGTCTTTTACAATAGCTGATATGTTATGTGAGCTATCCAGATTCATGACTGAGTGACATAGAAATTGATTAAACAAATATTGTGGGCTGGGATAATTACAATTACCATTCATATAAAATCTTATTCATACTTCTACTGAATATTTATATAATTAATATAAATATAGTATTTCTGATGTATATACCTTATATCAACATACCAAATCAATACAGATGCATTAAATACTTTGCATAAATTAATAACTTTCAAATTAGATGATTATGCATTTTCACAGTTAGAAGTAAGTATCAAGTTATTAAAGTATGCGACTTTAACAGCTACATATTAAATATGAATTATATTATGTCAAATGTGTCTATCATTCAAACTTATCACCTTGTAAGATAATTTTTTTAGACACTGTGAATAACAATATGGAACATTTCAGCAAAGAAGTTACAATTTATAAATACAATGTAACTGTTTATATGTAATGTTCACCTAAAAGTTAAAGGTCCTGTCACATTGGCCGACGGATGCAAAACGTTTGTAAAAAGGACACAGCGGACGAGAAAATGTTCCATCTGTTGTTATCTGCTCTCAAAAGTGCCCCAAATTTGCATAACCAGAGCGGACAACAATGGAAAGGAACGGACGGGGGGAGGACGTAGCCAGGATGGAAAGCGGATGCTCCACGGAGGCCTAGTGGATGGAAGCAGATGGGAGCGGATGGCACATCCGCAGGGCTTCCGGGGGAGCACAGCGAAGCGGACGCGCAGCGGAAAGAGTGGATGCAGAGCGGATGCCGAGCGGATGAAGCAGATGCAGAGCGGAAGCCTAGCGGAAGCCTAGCGGATGCAGAGCATTCACTGCACATGCTTGGAGGATGCATTGCATCAGCCCCGCAGATATAAAGGAAAGCAGCTCGCAAGCAGGTCACCATTCAGAGGAAAGACCTGCTGCCAGACACAGCTCCAGTCAGCCAGCCAGCCAGCAAGCCAACAACCATGAGGAAGAACAGAAAGCCTCAGCCATCTGCTGCCAGCCCTGGCAAGAGGGACAGGGCCACCACCCCACCCCCTGGCCCTGACTCTGCTTCTGGCTGGGGCTGCTGCTCCTGGGGCTGACTCTTCTGGTGCTGGAGCTTCTGCTGGCACTGCTCCTGGTGCTGGTGCTTCTGTTGGGGCTTACTCTGTTGGTGCTGCTCCTGGTGCTGGGGCTTCTGCTGGGGCTTACTCTGCTGGGGCTGCTCCTGGTGCTGATGCTTCTGCTTGTGCTTACTCTGCTGGTGCTGCTCCTGGTCCTGCTGGTCCTGCTGGTGCTCCTGGTCCTGCTGGTGCTGCTGGTACTCCTGGTTCTGCTGGTGCTGCTGGTGCTGCTGGTGCTTATTCTGCTGCTGCGGATCCTGGTCCTGCTGGAGCTGCTGGTACTTACTCTGCGGGTGCTGCTCCTGGTCCTGCTGGTGCTGTTGGTGCTGCTGGTGCTGGTGCTGCTGCTGCTGGTCCTGCTTTTGCTGCTACTGTTGTTGTTGCTGCTGCTGGTGGTGGTGGTGTGGAGGAGCAGCCCCTACAAACTCGAAGCCCCTCTGATGAGGGCCCAGATGGCCCTGACAGAGGGAGGAAGAGGCAGAAGCAAGAACGAGAATGGAAGAGGAGGCAGTACTCCATCGAAGAGGAACATGAGGATGAGGTGCTGGAATGGCTGAGGGAGAACGAGTATCTTTGGCGGAAGGGACACAGGCTCTATCGAGACACCAAGAGAAAGCAGGCTACTTGGAGAGAGAAGGAGGAGAGCCTGGGCTATACTTCGGAGGTGCTCCTCAGCTGGTGGAAGCACATGCACACCTAGTACGGGAAGCTGCACCTCAAGAAATCTGACCAGGCCATGGTCAAGCTGACGGACTGAGAGACCTATGTGATGGCCAAGTGCAGCTTCTTGGAGGGTGAGATCCTCCACTGAGGAGCAGCCCCTCTGACAACCCTCTCTCTCAGGCAGCCTGCTGAAAGCCAGTTCTCTTCTGGCCAAGAGTTAGCTCCTGTGTCCAGGCAGGTATCTGTGGAGTGTGCCACGATGGAGAACCCCCCGACAGCTGCACTCCCCCTGGCGGAGCATGTGGAGGACCCCCTGATGCAGTGGGAGCAAGGAGAGGGCACTTCCACCAGAGAACAACCCACCTCCACCCCCAGCTCCACCTCCACAGAAAGCAGGCAGAGAGGCAGACCAGAGGGGCAGAGCCACACTGTCCTGCTGGAGATCAGGGACACCATCAGAAGCAATGTAGATCTCCCCTCTCAGCTGGTACACATCAACGTCCCATCCTCCAACTGCAAGCCCTTCCTCACCTACGTCAACCAGACCCTCATGAACATGTCGGAATCACAGTACCAGGTGATCAAGGAAGGATCACCGGTCTTCTTCACAATCTTCCAGACCAAGATGAACCTGCTCCCACCCAGTCTGGGCCTGCTCCTCCACTCCAGGTGATGTCACTGCCCTTCCAAGGCTTTCCACAGGCCCTCACCTACCAAGGCTATGGCTACCAGGAGCTCCAGCAGCACAGGAAGCCCTTTCCAGTCCAGGCACAGGTACATCGAATGCCACTGGTGCCACCGATGCCACCAATGCCACCGATGCCAGCCATGCCACAGATGCCAGCCATGTCACAGATGCCACCCACACCTCACCTCGCTCAGCTGCAGACCACACATCCCAACTACACTCCTCCTTCCTCCACCCCACAGCCAAGCCCGGCCTCAGAACATCTGTCATCGGAATTGGGGCTGACACCTCATGTCCTGGAGGAAGGGGCTCTCAACATCACAGGACTGAGCCAGCTCTCTGAGAGCTTCCTCCACACTGTCTCCTGTTGTCCTCTCGGGGCCAGGCACCCCAATGATGCCTCAAACTAGCATTCCAGCAGCAGCCACTTCCACAGCACCTGGACCCTTCACCCCTGAGACAGGGCACGCCTCAGAGTGATCAAGAATAGTGCCAGAGACTGGGTGGCTACCTGTTGACTTTATCTTGGCTTTGGACACTTGACTTGGGTCATTTTTCTTTTACAGCTTGTTATTAATAAAGATTATCTTTGCTTCACACACTTGCTTCATTTATTTTAGTAAATAAAGTTTTGGTGGAAACTTTTAGAAATGGTTTAAGCCTTTGCATGCTTGTGGGATGGGTTAAGATAGCAGTGGGATGGGCAGGGATATCTTTGGGATGGGTAATATCTGTGAGATAGATAAACCTCCAGTGCAAGCATAGTGGGACTGTATGGTCCACCCTCCCAGGTGCCACACCTTTGGCCCTTCATTATCAATAACAATGAAATCATTGATCCACACATTTCAACACAAACACAACTCTTTATTCAATGCCCTGTTCATTGTAGGCCCACTCAACATACATGGCCCAATCTCATCCGTGTGATGAGACAGGCTGAAGGAAGCATCCATTAATCATCTATCATCCTGTCTTGCCACTCTACTGCTCCAGCTGGGGAGTTGCACCAGTGTTTCAGGAGGTTGCGCTGCTTCTTCCCTTCACGTAAAGCTCTGTTGGGGCCTTGCACATCCACAGTGTCTGTCAGGTTTCGCCCTTGCCTCCATTCACCAGGCTCCATGTCCCCATCCCTTGTTGGAGGTCCATGAGCCTGTTCTCCAACACTGGGTAGCGGGTGCGCATGAGATTGTGCAGGATGCAGCAAGCTTCCACGATCCTCCTCACGGTCTTTGGGCGGTGCTGCATGGTGGTGAGACATACCTGGAACCTGTTGGCCAGGATGTCAAAGACTTTCTCCACCACCCGCCTTGCCCTGGACAGCCTGTAGTGGAAGATCCTCTCTTCACGGGTGAGGCATGTAGAGGTGTAGGGCTTCATGAGGTAGGTTCTGAGCGAGAAGGCGTCATCCCTCACGATGAAGTAGGGCACATCTTGTGTGTCGTTGGGCAGGGAGTCTGGATCTGCGAAGCCCATGATAAGGTTCTGTTTCAGCCCTTCCTTGAGGTGACTGGTGTTGTATACCTGGGCATCTGAAGCTGACCCGTTGCCTGAAGCATTGATGTACATGAACTTGTAGTCAGCATCGACCATGGCGAAGAGGATGATGCTGAAGAAGCCCTTGTAGTTGAAATAAGTGGACCCTAACTTGGCTGGAGCTTTGCAGACCACGTGCTTGCCATCTATGTCTCCAACGGTGTGGGGAAAATGCCACCTCTGATACCACTGCTCTGCAACTTTCTTCCATCCTTCTTCAGTGGAGGGGCACTGGAGGAGCTCCTCCAGGTATTCTTCGATGATGGCCTGCACCACTTCTCTGACCACAATGCTGAGGGTGTTGTGTGGCACCCTCCAGCCGTACTGCATGCTCCTGTACATGGTCCCTGAGGCCAGGTGGCACAGAGTCAGTGCCACCTTGAGCCCAGGGTCCAGGCTGGGCTGGAGGTTGGTGTTTGCCTTGGTCAACCTGGGTGTCAGCCGCTCCAGAACTTCGTCAAACATGGCTGGAGACATCCTCATGAAGTTCTGGAATGCATGAGGGTCTTCGTTCTTCAGCTCCACCATCAGCTTGTTATACAGTCCGTACTCTGCTTTTCTGGTGATCCATCTTCGGACCCACACACTTCTTGGCCGCCTCCTTTTCTTCCCGTAGAACAGTTGAAAGTGCCTGTAGATGGCTTTGCACTGTTGTAGAACGATGGTGGCTACCATAAGGAGTGTATGATGATCCATGGTGGAGATAACTAGATGCTGTAGAAGAGCAAGAGCCAGATGAAGGCTGCAGAGGTCTGCATAGCAGGGCTGCTGGACTCAAAGTGAGATCTAGGTGAGTTCCTCCCCCTTTTTATAGGAAATATAGGTTTTCCGCTCAGTGTCCTTTTGCATCCTCTAGGCATCCTGCAGACATCCTAAATATCCGAGATACGTCCCCTTTGCGAACATTTTTTCTGTTTTAATGCTTTGTATGCGAGCTGCATCCGCTTTCATCCTTTCTCCATCCATGCTACTAATGCTGCGTGTCCGTTCCGCGTCCGTTTTGCTTCCTCCCTGTGTCCGTTTTCCGCTGGAGCGGATGCGAGTTTCACGGATGCGCAACGGATGCCTAGTGGATATAGCGGATGCGTAACGGATGATGACGGATGTAGAACGGATGTTCCCCGTATGCATTGCGGATGTAGAATGGACGCGTTGGATACATTTTCCGCTCAAAAAGTTTTGAGCAGCTCAAAACTTTTTGAGCAGATGGAATCTCAGTCAACGGATGCTGGATGGATAGAGAGTATGAAAAACGGGCACAGTGAGTACAGAACAGAAGCATTGCGTTAACCAATGGATGGCAAGTGTTTCTCTCCGTTTTACATCCTCTTTCCATCCGTTGGTGCTGTGTGACAGGGGCTTAAATGTCTTCTCTCTTCCTCTGCCTTGAGTCGTCCTCCATTTACCACCATAATTGAGCTGGAAATTTGGCCGTAAATCATGCTGGTCATTAAGTGTGCTATATCATGTGTTCTTGCCTAATTTTATGACATTTTGTGATGATTGTTAAGTGAACACAATGGTCATAAAGTGAACACAATTATTGTAAGCAAATCCATTGTCTGCAATTGGCATTTATTGCCAGAAACTGGAAGTAAATGTCAGCTTCCAGCAAAAAAACATAAATTGCTGTCATGTAAATGCAGGTTGTAAGTAGCCTGAGGTCCGTTTTAACATCAGTCACTAGATTAATTTCAAACAAACCTGTCATAAATTGAGGATTACCTGTCTGTTCTACTATTTCTATATAGTCTAAGGAGGGAGTGATGGAGATATTAAAGAGCCACATTGGTACATTGGTTAGAATGCTGCCTATTGCCTGCCTGCAATGTGGCAGTTCAAATCTCACCAGGCTCAAGGTGGACTCAGCCTTCCATCCTTCCGAAGGGGCAATTATTAGGGGCAATATGCTGACTCTGTAAACTGCTTAGAGAGGGCTGTAAAGCCCTGCAAAGTGGTATATAAGTCTAAGTGCTATTGCTAAAGAGAACACATGCAATTTAATATTTGAACTGGCTTTTTTATCTGAAATAAATATAATAGAGTATCAGGCCTGCTTGACTTTCTTTATCATATTTTGAAGTATGTCAAATACATTAGCAGCTCACTCGTATATTATGGAATTGCTTGCAGAACAGCAGGAGTTATAGCCTGGATTTCATGGAATAGTCTTATTTGAGATATGAAAATACTTCTCTGCTAGACCTAGGCAACAGAAACAGCAGCTATCAAGGAATATTATTGTACCCATGTAATATAACTTTATCAATGCTTCATCTTGCATGTGTGACCCTCATTATGTGCAAAGGATTATGTCTGATCATTGTTACCTCGCTATGTGCTCAGGACATATCAGATGAAAAGTATCACTTACGGACACAAACCGGAGTTTGCCCAGACCACTTGTGATCTTGTAAGCATATTCGAACAGATGTGCCAACAAGTCGAAAACCAGGATTGCATTGGTAGACCACAGTATCACGGTAACTGAAACCATCGCCACTAATGTGACCATTTACAATAGGATCTGGAGAACCACAGTGTCCAGCTAAAATAAGAAGGAAATAAAAAAGAAACAATGAATTCACACATATGCTGAGCCACAGATATAAAAAACCACACATAAATCGATAACAGTATTAAACAAAAAGGCAGTCTTGCCCTCTTCACTATGCAATAAATCCACCAAACTGAAAATGTTGCTGATGAGTCATTTAGTTCTTCATTTACAATGTTTTTTTCCCTTACCGATATGCATTTGTCACAAAAAAATTTTTTGGTAACTTTATATAGTTAAAACTAATCTTGTTTGGTAACAAGGTAAAATCCACTTTGAATACTTATTTATATCCTGCTGTTCCTTAAGAAACTCAACAAAGTATAAATATCATTTTTCCTTTAATTTCCTAATCACAGAATGGTTTACCTGAAAAAGATTGATTGGCCCAAATATATTAGGTGAGCTTCCAAGGCTGGAACTTTAATCTGGTTTTTACTATTGTTCCACAACCCATTAGCCACTAATCTATGTTCTTTGGGAAGGGACCAATTTGGAAAAAGAAAAAGTAAACCTGTTAACAGAAACCTGTTAACAATCACATGCCTCCAAACACAGCTTTATGGAAACAAGACACGAGACATTTAAATTGTTTTAAGTCTAGTATTTATATACTAGATTTAAGTATTCATTCAGGATTAAGGCTAACTCAAAATATATTTTGATCTGAAAAAGAAAAGCTAGGAAACATATCCATTAGCAAATTGATTCATTTCAGTTACACATCATAGCATTTGGTAGATTTACTAATTTCCTCTCACTTTGAATTTGATGGGATTAAACATCTAAATAGTCTAGGGAATTCAAGAAGCAAAGCCAATACAGCAAAGGATATGTAAATTTTAATCAAGCCAAATTACACCTTAAGTATTTCAAGCAGTCTACATATAAACAATGCTTTCAGGGGACATAAAAAAGACTATTAGCTTATTCAAGTTTAAGGTCAGCAGTTATTTTACATGACATTATACTTTAACCAAAATCATATACTATTGAAATTCTCTTTTCAAAAGATCTGCAAAAATACATTGCCTTTCACAGATTATAAACATCACACATGATTTTACCATAATACAAAAACGAATCTGCTAACTGAAATTTATTATTCTTTTGAGTGAAGACTGTTGAGCTTCAGAGAAAATATAGAAAGTTAGCATAAAGGGGAACTGAATAATGCATCCAATCTTAGAATGTAGGAAAAAGAGAGCAGAAATTTTAAACTAAAATGAGGTGATTTATAAGATTTTCCTGATCTGAATTACTTCCTAGGTTTTGGAGTTCTGGATTAATTGATATTGTAACAGGCACAGGAATCCCTCATTCCAACTCCCTTCCATTCACCATTAATCCACACCAATAAAACATTAGGGGGATTAAAAAAAGGAAGGGAAGTATTTTGTGAATTATTTTATGAACTGTAATGAGTATGTTTGCATAATATATAAAAAACAAGTCATTTTCATTTTTCACATGATACATACAAATGGATTCTATTGATCCAGTGTTGAGAGAAAGAGATTTAGCTATGAAATCTATGCATTTATTCCGTGATTCAGATATTTGAATTAAATTGTGACGACTATCATTAATTTTTTATAGTACATGAATATTTTTTAAAAGGGCAGAATTTTTAAAAAATAGCCATTAAGTTACCGTCAGGGGTGGGATGCTACCTGTTCGGCCCGGTTCTATAGAACCTGTAGCTGCGAATAGCAGCTACCACCTAACTGGTTCGGTGTTTGGCCCACCCGCTTGCCTGGGCTCTAGGCTGTTCTTTATTCCCTGCTTTTCCCTCCTCAACTGTTTTGTGTGGCACAGCTGAGGTTGAAAAAACAAGAAACAAGAGGATTTTCAAACGCTGTGCACCCGCGCTCAGTGCTTATCAGCTGTCAGTTGGCACAGCTGATGATTTCTTGCAAATGCTGCACACACAATTGTCCCCAGTTCAGAGAACCGGCAAATTGCTTCACTGGCTGGCTCTGCCCTTCCCTGTCTTTTCACTCCTTACCTGGCATGCGAGCCATCCAACTTGACTGGTTTGGTAAGTTGATATTTTTCCTTTTTTTTCCCCCCTGACTATCAGATGTTCTGCTCTGCCAGGAGATTTAGATAAACTAGACAGTGGGAAATCCTTGGATTTCTTGCTTTCTAGCTAACCTAAAAGCAGACCCCTTAGGACTGAAGCTTTTCAGTGCAGACTCAGGTAGCTGATTGCAGATAGATATATTTCTAAGTTAATCTGTGATTCTGTGAGCAGCTCAATCTGCCTGTCTGCTTTGCCTGCTTTTGGATAAAAGTTGCTCTTTTTTAAATAAAAAAATTAAATATTTACTTACATGGTGTTTTGTGAGTTAATTTTGTGGGTTTGCTTGCAAGCAAATTTTATGTGACAGACTCAGGTAGCCGATTGGAGATATATAGATCTCTAAGTGAATCTGTGATTCTGTGAGCAACTCAGTCTGCATGCTTTGCCTGCTTTTGGGTAAAAGTTGCTCTCTTTTAAATACAAAATTCAATATTTGCATACATGGTGTTTTGTGAGTTAATTTTGTGTGTTTGCTTGCAAGCAAATTTTATGTGACAGATTCAGGTAGCCAATTGAAGATAGATAGATCTTGAACCAATTCTGTGATTCTGTGACCAACTCAATCTACCTGCCTGCTTTGTCAGCTTTTGGGTAAAAGTTGCCCTTTTTTTATAAAAAAAATCAATATTTACATAAATATTTATAATATTTACATACAAGCCATGCCCACTCAGTCACATGCCCACCAAGCCACACCCACAAATTAGGCCACACCCCAGAACTGGTTGTTAAGAAATTTGAATTCCACCCTGGTTGTAATATGCTTATCACAATGACAAATCACTGATATATTAAGTTTAATTTGGAAATGAACATTTAAACTGACATTCTAACATTAAACAATTTTGTTGGTGAATTTCAATGACTATGATACAGAGTTTAGAAGATGTCAGCTTCAATGATTAAAATAACCACAGACACTTTTCACTGTGGCTTGTTTGTTTTGTGTACTATCCTTTGATAGAAACTGCTAATTCATCTATAATAAATCCAATAAATTAAAAATTAACATCTTTGCTTGATGCCCCCCCCCTTTTAAAAAATAATAAATAATCTACTGAAGCTATTTTGCTTTGCAGGTGAACAGTACTGATTAATTAGGGAAATTAATTCACTTCCAAATTCTATTTCCAATAATAATTGGCTTGGAAAATATATTTTCTACTCAGTGAGGTTCTTTAAAAATATTCAATGATAGCAAAGCTAGTGAAATTTTATTGTATTTCAGGCCTTCCTTCAAGCTTCAATGAAAGGGGAGAATTATTCAGCACTGCAGATAGATGGCATCAGAAAAACACACAAACCTCCATTTATTAGCAGCAGAATTTTAGTCTTTTCCACAACCTCCAATTTAGCAGACTATATTTAGGACAAGTAGCATTATTGCCTCATAATTGGATTTGCTAAGTTTCTTTTAGGAATGAGACCAATTGAACTAGAGAATTATATCACTGGATTTTATCTTTTAACTCATAATGCAATCAATATTATTAATTCTAACTTGATCATGTAATAGGCCTATATTTCATGAGTATCTCTTGAACTCTTTCTTCAAAAATCTATATCATCAGATGACAAATCAATAAGTTAATTTTTTATATATATACTTTTTCCAATATTTGTGATAACAGTAGGTAATAGATGCATTTTCTTTCTCAAAGTCTTAATTAATTCATCTCCAGGAGAAGCAGCGTTAGTCATGGAAAACAGAAAATTGGCCATAGATGCTTTGGGATTATAAAATAGAGACTGATAACCCCAAGTAGCTGAAAATGGCAGGTTTAAGAAGCTGTCATTGGACCAATTTCTGTCTTGTCTCCAAACTTCACTTTTTGGGGACGATTGTTGAGAAACTGGTTGGACAACATATCCATTCCAGAGAATACCAGAAGAACTTATATGTAGATCTCTTTTCATCTGGTTTCAATCCAGGAAACACTGTTGAGACAGCATTAGTTACACCAATGAGTTTTGATGGAGACAGGATGGGAGTGATGCATCCATCCTACAGCTCTTGCACCTCTTACTAGATTTCAGCATTATTGATCATAATATCCTTATGGTTGGGCTCAAGACTCAATGTACTCATGGTTTTTTAACACTATGAATCTGCAGAATGACCTTAACCATTGGTTTAGGTTCAGTTATCATCAAAATATGGTCCATTGAATGAATGTGGAACCAGCCTGAGATTTGTCTCACACTTTCTCTGCTTCCCAGGCTCATGCCTGCTTTTGTTTCTGTAACTTTTTATGCACAGCTTCTCCAAGATGGCTCTCCATATTGCTTCAGTGTCTGGAGGCCATGCAAGTCTGGATGGCATGAAACAGAGTCAGCTGCATTGCAGGTCTCTAATTGTTTCTGCATAACTGGAGAGATTGAGAGAGTAGGCATGCTTCAGATCTCTTATTTATTCG
Organism: Laticauda colubrina; assembly: GCA_015471245.1. Taxonomy (NCBI): domain Eukaryota; kingdom Metazoa; phylum Chordata; class Lepidosauria; order Squamata; family Elapidae; genus Laticauda; species Laticauda colubrina. The sequence goes on from BLBF01000007.1 coordinate 23,170,460, forward strand.
GACTAAGGAAGCTCACCTTCTCTGTCACAGCACCGGCCCACAGGGACAATATCATTTTGTTCTCCTCCACTCCGCACACAAATTCATTTTGCTCCCAGAAAATCGTGGAAAACATAACTCTTCTGAGGCCTTGGGGAAGAGTGGTAATTTAGCCTTGTAAGTTGTTGTTTAGAATATCTGCTGGGTGCTTAAGTTTTGTTTCCTTTTAAATTGTTTTTACTTGTTAATGTAATAGATACATGGGCATTTGAGTTGGGAAGCCTCTATATTGGTAAATAAATAAATACTTCTGTATATTCTGGGCCCCTTAATATCTATTATATTTTTAAAATTATTTTTGAAAAATGCCTTGATCACAAAATTTGTTAACTGCTAGTGTTGAAGCCATGAAGTTTAATCAACATTATTCTGTCATCAATTGCATTGTGGCCAAGTAACTTGCTAATAATGAATTATTTGAATTTTTTTGAGAAACGTCTGCTATTTTTTGAAAGGATCTCATTGCCTTAAGCTGAATATCTAAAAACAAAACAAAAAGTCCACATGGTGAGAATTCCCAAATTTTAATGGAAATGTCACTTAAAAAAAAGTTCAATATGAAAAAACATCCTTCGGCCAAGATGTTCGACCAGTATTATTCAAATATTGTAATTCAACTCTTTATAAATATTTACCAAGACACTGTGTTTCAGTTCCACTCCAAAGTCCATTTGCTAAGCATTCTCTCACATGAGATCCAACAAGTGTATATCCAGTGTTACAGGTAAAGATTGCGGTGGCTCCATAAATTGTCATGGTCCCAATCTTATTTCCATTTGGTGGAGATGGAAGACTTCCACAAGAAATAACTGAAAAGGGAAAATGAAGTAACTGCAGTATGGCAACAATAAGAAGCTCATAAAGTAACATTTGAGATCAGACATGGATGCATTTGGAAATCTTAAGCAAACAAAATAACAACTTTGGAACACTTTGAAGTTTCCATTTTTTAATAAGAGCTAGAAGGAAAAAGGTGAATTAAAGAGCATTATCACAATATTTAACATAGCAAAAGTTGAACTAACCATTTATTTAAAAATCAAGTTATAAAATCATATATGTATTTATGAAATTTGTATGGTTTGATTTAACAAAAAAATAGTGCAACTTGCACTAAACGTAAAAAGAGACTCTGCTTGAGAACTAAACAAGTCTTGATATGAACATCCAAAATTTTGTTAATAAATATATATACATATGGAGTTCTCAATAGGGTTTTTAACTTAAATGTACTGATACATGTAAGACATTTCTATTTAAAAATTGTATTCATCATTAGAGGTAACTGAACAGTGTGATATCTGTCTGTCTGTCTTTCTATTTCTATCTACCTACTTACCTACCTATCTACCTACCATCTATCTACAGCAGGATTTTACAAAATATTAGTATCTTTATGAGATATTGATGATAATTATCTTTAAACAGAACTGAACAATGTACGAATAAAGATTTCTTACCCTTACACATTGGTCTCTCATTAGTATCACTCCAAGTTCCATTAGTTGTACACATGATGAGTCTCTGCCCCTCTAAACAATAACCAGGGCTGCAGCTCAACATGATTTGTGCTCCAAATTCATTCACCGACCCCGAAATCAGCCTCCAGATGATATGTTCTGAAAGCCGACTTTCAATGCTGGGGCAAATCACAGCTGTGAAAGAAGAAAAAGTCCTGCACTAGGTTTTTCTTTTTGAAATTGTTTCTCAGAAGAGGAATCATTACCTGGATGCCAGTAGATTTTTCCTTGTGAAATTGAGTATGCTATAAACATTATTCAGCTGCATGTTACAGTGCCCATCATGTTTCTTAAAAAAACAACAACTAATAGAGGTAACTGCTGTTTACACATGGGAAATCATAGATATTCACGATTCTTGCTATTTTTAAAAAACATTTAGAAAGAATTGCCCGTTTTAAAATTTAAAACATGTTGTGATGAAGCGGTATTGTTCTTTGATGCATATTGTAGTATGTTTAGGATCACAGTCAAATTTATTCTATATTCAGTAGAGACTATAGAAAAGAGTAAATTCTTGCCTCATGAGTAATGCAAATGCAATTTTTAACAATGCATTTATCTCATGAAAGTTTAAACTGCATAGCAATTCTTTTCAAATGTTTTTAATGTAATCTATTCAGTTCTTTGTACCAATTTGAATATCAAACCTTATCTTTCTTATAGAATGGGGCACACATCATCACTATTTCATTTTTACATTGAAGAAAAGTGGGATTAAGGTTCATATGCCTGTAAATATGGGGATAAACGATGTAACGTTTATATAAATGATAAACGATATATCGTTATAAACGATATAACGATGACACAGAAGCTGATGAACAGAAAAGCATTCAGAGACAAAGAGAACAAAGATAGGAAATAAAGATATAATGGTTAAAAATAGGCAATGCCTATGAAAATTGTGAATGTGATAAAGTATCATAAGGAGAAAAAAAGGAAAGATTGAAATGAAAAAGAATTTTGAAGAACATTTGGTGGGGAATGAACTGACACCATTTCACTGATTAACTACTGTGTGGCTGTTTTTGCTCTTCTATTATTTTATTGTGGATGTTTTATTTTATTTCTATTGATGTATATGAACTACTGAGGCTTTATTTTAATTATGATAGTGTAACCATCAAATAAATAACCAAGTGGCCTGTCATCTTCTCTTTTGCAAACAAAAAATAAAGAACCTCTTTTCTAACCTCTCTAGGAGAAGAAATGGAAAAAATGTCTTCAAGTCAGATATTTAAGCTTTCCAGGCACCACTGGATTTGTTCCTTTTGGGGGGTTTTCACTGTTAATCATTGACCAAAAAGCCTATTAAGGATGCAGAGCCTTCAAGAATAATTCAGGAGCTTTTTGGCTGAAGAAATGTCATTTATAGAGTGCCACCTCATCCTATCTCATGCCTAAAATGAAGAATACTGCAATACCATTATGCAGAACATTCCTTTTCCCCTTTTACTATACTGAAGTGATTATACATTTTTGGACAAGGAATCATCTTAAAGTGCTAATAGGTCTATTTTTAAATGTTATAGTTATCTCACTTTTCTGGCTCAGAATGGAAAAAAGTGTTCTTCTATATTTTGATCTTCATGATGACTGCGTAAGGTGTGCTCATCTGGGAAATGTGACTAGCCCAACATTATTATTGTGACCTTCTCTCTTACACATTCTTTGCATGGTACATAAATTAAAAATAAGGGAAGAATAAAAAAAACTAAAGCATAATAACTAATATGAAGCACTATTCATAGATACTTATGACACTAGAAAGTTCTGTGTGCATTGTTATTTTTTGGTAAATTCTTCTGATTTATTAAAACTACTTAGATTCTTGAATGCAAATACAAACTGTTGCACAGATGCTGTATTTCGAGCAAATTACTTAGATATTCATCAATCTTCCTCTTGTATACTATAGACATCACTGACACTATTTTTACACATAAGACATTTGGGAATGTCAAATTCATCTAAATGAAGAGAGAGAAAAAAACCCTGTCCTTTTTCTATGCTGATTTATTTCTTCTGACATTCTTATGAACTTACATTCATGTACAGTGCACCAAGCATATAGTGTTTTCATCATGATTACACATCATATCACTGGAATGAGATTGCTTTTCTATATTCATATACATAGTCAAAACTGAATTTAATCCTGATTATTTTTAAATCTTGGAAGTATATATCACTCTATAATTTCTAGAGGTTTTGCTAGAAATTTGCTTTGCTATCCTGTCAGAACTAATGATATAAATTTATGATTTAATTAATGATATTAAAAACTCCAGCATTATTGTATAACATTTAGGAAAGGCTATTTTCTGCTGCATTCCTTCTTGCTGCAATGCTGCATATCTCGTGTAGATCTCAAATTGTGCCCATATTTTTATCAAATAAAAGTCACAATGTATTATAAAAGTGATTTTTCATTAATGGTTCATTATTAGGAACCTGTCTCTTTCTCTCCTTTCTTTTCCACACTGGAAGCCCTTGGAAAACACCCAATAATTTTCCTGTTTTTGTTTCTCTTAGGCAAAAATCCACCATGTGTCATTTTACTGCTATGTTTTCTGAAAATTAATATACTTAGATAGTAAAAACCCATAATAAACAATAGCTAATTTCTCTTTTGGAATAGAATTAAATATAAATAGAATTACTTTGTTACATGTTTGCCTCCAAACTTTGGAAACCGGTTTTTAATCATTATTTTATATCTATATTCTCCTCACAAAAAACAACTCAGTTTCATGAGATTTATAGAATAATAAACAATAAAAGCATAATAAAAACTGAGTTGATGTGGCATAGACATGTAGTACAGCAGAGACTCAGGTTTCTACATAGATGTTCATTAGGCAAGATTTTTTTTCTGATGTAAAGAATATTTAACAGAAGTTATAATATATTTGCTGATATTTGCAAATTAATGTTTCTCAATGTGTAAGAAATTCAGAAAGCAAAAGTTCCAAAGTACAGTTGGATATGAAACAGATCAATGTAAACAGCTTTTTGCTCCACATACAGTATACCGTTTGATTGATAATTATTTATTTCTACAGGGAAATAAGGAAGGGGATGCAATTTTATCATCAGCTGAAATTGGTAAGGTTTGCCTTGCTAAAAGACAAAATAAAGGAAAAATGTTTTACACGATATGCAGAATAGAAATATCTGATAACAAAGTCGGGGAATAAGTTTGCTTTCAGGATTACATAAAAAATAGTTACTATATCAACCTTCCAACTTTATCCAATAAAATTGGCAGCATGTAAACCACCTGCACAAAAAAAGAGACTGCCAATGTGATTCTTCTGCTGTGTCAGGATTTCAGAAGCACTGCAGGAAAAAAGGTTGGGGGTTATCAGCTTTGTCACTGTAATCTATCTGAGCAGAATGCAAAGAGGGAAGTATCAGTGGGAACATGTTCATCCTACCAGGATGCCAATTCCAACATTTAAGGATTGCACATCCAAAGAATACTTCCAAAGCAAATTCATATGTTTCCCAATGTGTAAGAAATTCAGAAAGCAAAAGTTCAAAAGTACAGTTGGATATGAAACAGACCAATGTAAGCAAGTAAATAGGAAAAGAGAACATCATAACTGCAATCTCATTTTTTAGTTGTGATATATCAAATTTATGTTTCACATAAATTTTTCAATCACTGATTATCACTGAAGTAAGATAATCTGAAGGGAGACCATTGTGGCATGAGAAATGCATTATCTAGCTAATTTTCTACTAACTCAGGAATAAATTAATTCTTTGTTGAAGGTGTACTAAACAAGATAAGGAAATGTATTTAATTTTATTTATTTATTACATTTTTATGCCCCATCCAACTGATTCAGTGATTCAAGGCTGTTTTAGTGGGAGCCATTAGAGCAAGCTGAAATATTGTCATGAACAGTCAGAAAGATAAACTAAAACTTACTCTACAACACTGTATTTTTTAAAAAAAACATCCAGACTTACGTTTACAAATCGGTGGTCTTCCTTTATTACTCCACAATCCATCTTCTTGACACACTGCTGTTGCTTGTTGACTAGATTCTAGCTTGAAGCCTTCATTACATTCAAATATCACTCTTCTGCCCAAAATAAATTCATTACCCCAAACAGAACCATTTCCAGGAGATTCTGGAATACCACAGGATACCGCTGAAAGTATTAAAGGGAAAAAAGAACTTGACTAAGAAGGTTATCATATGTATCTTTACTTCTGTAGATAAAAAAAAAATCAATATGTGTGTTACAGGCATCATAATGCTGCTGAAAAAATACCTTTAATAGTTGTGCAAAATCTGATATAACAACAAGGATATTTTGAAAAGATACACCCTTACCACAATTAGTACAAATTTTCTACTCCATATTCCATAATTTTTCATCTCAGTTTTCTCCTGATTTGCTGCTTCAGTTATGTTAATAGATATGCATTAATCAATCTTGACTTCCTTAATTTATTTTTAAATATATTTTAAGTAGTTTTCCCCATGTCATTGATTAACATTGTTCTCTGTAAAAGATGACCAGGCCAAGCCCAAGGGAGGGGTCAAATGTGTCATAAGTCATGAGTCCCTGTGTGCCCTCAGGAAATCCAGGTCATCTTGAATGCCTTTGTTATTTCCTGCTCATTTCCCTTGACCATTAGTTGGTCAGATTTTTATGGAAAGCTTAAGCTTTATACTCATTTGAACTGTCTGAATCTCTAGACTTCCCCGGCGTTTGACATTCTCTTTGTTAAAAAGTTAGTTTGTGGCCCATATATAAAATTCATAAACCATTTCTGAAGTGGCTGTGCCCTTTTCTCTACTATAGGTGGTCCTCGTTTAGCCACCATTATTGAGACTAGTAACTTGGTTAAGTGAAGTGATCACTAAGTAAAACTGTGACTGTGTTTATTATCTTGTTTAAGCTTTCCTTTGCTTTACAGACCTGTGAAGGTCACATATATGTGAGAATTGATTGTAATGTTATTTTTTTTATCATCAAACCATTAAGAATAAAATACATAGAATATCTCATGGTTCAGTAAGGGAATGATGTATATAATACCACAGTTATATTGTAATTGCAAATGGTCACTAAATGAAACAGTCACTAAATGAGAACTACCTATACTATTACTGCACTTTGAAACATTTCCATATATTATTATGATACAATAATATAGCCAATTAGATAAGGGTACATAATTTGTTCTGCAATCTGTGTATATAACAATATGCATTTATTATTGTTGGTTTAGAACCAGACTTAGTCTCATTAAAATTATTAAACTTTATTTTGCCATGAGAAATTTAAATCTACTGATTTTAGAAGATTAGCACTAAAAATTATTCTATATCCAAATAAATATTTGAAAACATTAAAAAAAATAATCTCTTAAATATAGATTGAATAACTGTTGTTATTTTCTTCAGATATAATGATTCCGAATGCACTATCAGCTCTGAAGTTTCTTCTGTTTCTAATCACTAAAAGTAACAGCAGTAACAAACAGACACCTCATGACCACAATACTTAGCAATAGCAATCTGGGTAGTCATGGTTGTAACCCCAAGATAGGCAGATTGTTCAGCAGGAAAGAGCCCCACATAAGGATCTTGGGAGTAATGGGTGGGGGGACTTGCCCAGCACAGTCACACAAGAGTTAAGAGGTTGCTGCAGTTTGTTGTGAGGTCAAGAAAGGGAGGAAAACAGGACAGGCATTCATGTGCACAAGTGCAGGAAGACCCAAGGAAAGAGGGCATTGATGGTTGCAAGTGAGTGAAGGGGAAAGGAATATATGGTGCAATTGAATGAAATCAGGGGTGGGGGGAGGGGAGAAACTTACCTGAATAATGTATGGCTTCTCCAATGAATTCCCATTGACTTTGCTTGAGGGAAGCCAGCAGAGAAAGTTGGCAACTATAATCACATAACCATGGGGTGCCACTACCAATCATAAGTGTGAACTGATTGTCAAGCACCCAAATTTTGCTGATGTGACTGCAGGGGCAATGCAATGATGCTAATTTCAAGGAGCATTCATAATATCTTCATCAGTGCAATTGTAACTTTAAACAGTTGCTGAACAAATGGTCATAACTCCAGGGCTGTTATTAATGTTCAGTTTGAAAACAACTTTGCAATTATGATTTTTTTTCACAATTTCCTTTCACAAGCCAAGTTAAGCCCATGTCACACTGGCCAACGGATGCAAAAAGGACACAGTGGACGAGCAAAATGTTCCATCCATTGTTATCCGCTCTTAAAAGGGGCAAACATTTGCATAACCGGAGCGGATAACACGGACGCGGGGAGGACGCAGGGCAGATACAAAGCAGATGCAGAACGGAAGCCCAGCGGATGGAAGCGGATGGGAGTGGATGGCGAAACCGCAGGGCTTCCGGGGGGCCTCAGCAAAGCGTACGCGGAACGGATACAGTGGATGCAGAGCAGATGCAGAGCAGATGAAGCGGATGCACAGCGGATGCACAGCGGATGCACAGCGGATGCACAGCGGATAAAGGGGATGCACAGCGGAAGCCTAATGGATGCACAGCAGAAGCGGAACGGATGCCGAGCGTTAATTGCGCATGCGGGGGGGGAAGTATTACGTAAGCCCCCCAGATATAAAGGGAAGCAGCTCGCACGTGTCCAGCATTCCAAGGAAAGACCTGCAACTGGACACTTTGAGTTCCTTGCCTGCACTGCCAGCCTGCCTTCCAGCCAGCCTTGGTGCCTGCCTGCCTGCCTGCCTTCCTGCAAGGTTTTCTGCCAGCCTTCCTGCCAGCCTTGGTGCCTGCTAGCCTCCCTGCCAGCCAGCAACCCCACAACCATGGGGAGGAAGTAAAAGCATCAGCAACCTGCCGCCATCCCTGGCAAGAGGGACAGGGCCAACCTCCCGCCCCCTGCCCCTGACTCTGCTTCTGCTGGGGCTTCTGCTGAAGCTGCTCCTGGCGGTGGTGCTTCTGCTGGGGCTGGGGCTTCTGCTGGGGCTTACTCTGTTGAAGCTGCTCCTGGTTCTGCTGGTCCTGCTCAACCTGCTCGTGCTCCTGGACTTGCTCGTCCTGCTCATCCTGCTCGTGCTCCTGGTCCTGCTCATGCTCCTGGACTTGCTGGCCCTGCTGGTGCTTACTCTTCTGCTGCTGATCCTGGTCCTGCTGGTCCTGTTGCTGCTGCTGCTGATGATGATGATCCTGCTGATGATGATGATGATGATCCTGCTGGTGAGGATGATGATGATGATGACGATGATGATTCTGCTGGTGCTGCTGCTGCTCCTGCTGGTGGTGTGGATGAGCAATCCTACTCCTCTGATGAGGGCCCATCTGGTCCAGCCAAAGGGAGGAAGAGGCGTATGCGACAACGGGAGAGGAGGCAATATTATATTGAGGAGCCACACGAGGATGAGGTGCTGGAGTGGCTGAGAGAGAACGACTATCTGTAGCGGAAGGGACACCGGCTGTACAGGGACACCAAGCGGAAGCAGGCTGCTTGGAGAGAGAAGGCGGAGAGTCTGGGTTACACTTCGGAGGTGCTCCTTGGCTGGTGGAAGCAGATGCACACCTGGTACGGAAAGCTGCACCTGAAGAAATCTGGCCAGGCCACTGTGAAGCTGACAGACAGAGAGACCTACGTCATGGCCAAGTGCAGCTTCCTGGAGGATGAGGTCCACCACCAAGGAGCACCAGCAGCCCCTCTCACAACCCTCTCTCCGGCAGCCTGCTGAGACCCAGTCCTCTTCTGGCTGAGAGTCAGTCCCTGTCTCCAGGCAGGTTTCTGTGGAGCGTGCCACGGCGGAGAACCCGCGGACAGGTGTGGTAAGCGTGGTGGAGTGCGTAGAGGACTCCCTGGTGCGGTGGGAGAAAGGAGACATCGAGTCCACCACAGTCCTAGCCGCATCCACACAACCCAGCTCCGCCTCCGCAGAAAGGCAGAGAGCCGGACAGCTGGAGGGGCAGAGCCACAGTGTCCTGCTGGAGATCAGGGACACCATCTGCACCAGCATAGATCTCCTCTCTCAGCTGGTCCACACCGACTCCTCCTCTTCCAACCGCAAGCCCTTCCTCACCTATGTCAACCAGACCCTCAAGGAAATGGCAGATCCACAGTACCAGCTGGTGAAGGACCGGATCACCAAGCTGCTTCACAACCCTCCAGACCCAGAGGAACCTGCTCCCATCCAGTCCAGGTCTGCTCCTCCACCCCAGGTGATGTCCCTCCCATTCCAAGGCTTCCCACAGGCCCTCACCTACCAGGGCTATGGCTACCAGGAGGTTCAGCAGCACAGGCAGCAGCCCTTCCCAGTCCAGGCACAGAGTCATCGGGCGACACCGTTGCCACCTGTTTCACTGATGCCACCGATGCCACCCACGACAATGATGCCACCGATGACAGCGATGCCACCCATGCCAATGAAGCCACCCACGCCATTCGTCACCCAACTGCAGACCAGACAGCCCCACTACACTACTCCTTCCTCCACCCCACAGCCAAGCCCAGCCTCAGTACATCTGTCATCAGTACTGCGGCTGACATCCCATGGCATGGAGGAAGGACCTCTCAGCATCACGGGGCTGAGCCAGCTGTCCAAGAGCTTTCTCAACACACTGTCCCCTGTTGTCCTCTTGAGGCCAGGCACTCCAGCACCACCCACCACCACAGCACCTGGACCCTTCACCCCTGAGACTGGGCACACCTCCGAGTGACCAAGAAGAGTACCAGAGACCGGGTAGCTGGCTACCTGTGGACTTTATTTGGACACTTGACTTGGGTCATTTTTTTTTTACAGCTTATTGTTCAATAAAGTTTAGCTTTGATTCACACACTTGCTTCATTTGTTTTTTTGAAAAAAGTCTTGGTGGAAACTTTTAGAATTGGCTTAAGCCTTTGCATGCTTGTGGGATGGGTTAAGATAGCAGTGGGGTGGGCAGGGATACCTGTGGAATGAGCAGGGATACCTTTGGGATTGCTAATAGCTCTGGGATAGATAAACCTCCAGTTCAAGCATAGTGGGACTGTATGGTCTACCCTCCCAGGTGCCACATCTAGGGCCCTTTTTATCAATAACAATGTAAGCATTGATCCACACATTTGAACACAAACACAACTCTTTATTAAATGCCCTGTTCATTGTAGGCCCACCCAACATACATGGCCTAATCTCATCCGTGTGATGAGACAGGCTGAAGGAAGCATCCATTAAGCATCTACAATCCTGTCTTGCCACTCCACCGCTCCAGCTGGGGAGTTGCACCAGTGTTTCAGGAGGTTGCCCTGCTTCTTCCCTTCCCATGAGGCTCTGTTGTGGCCTTGCACATCCTCAGTGTCTATCAGGTTTCGCCCTTGCCTCCATTCCCCAGGCTCCATGTCCCCATTGCCTTGTTGATGGTCCACGAGCCTGTTCTGCAAGACTGGGTAGTGGGTGCGCATGAGATTGTGCAGGATGCAGCAAGCTTCCACAATCCTCCTCATGGTATCTGGGCGATGTTGCATGGTGGTGAGAAGTACCTGGAACCTGTTGGCCAGGATGTCAAAGGCGTTCTCCACCACCCGCCTTCCCTGGACAGCCTGTAGTTGAAGATCCTCCTTCACGGGTCAGGAGTCTGGAAGTGTATGGCTTCATGAGGTAGGTTCTGAGAGAGAAGGTGTCATTCCCTACGATGAAGTAGGGCACATCTTGCGTGTCGTTGGGCAGCGGGTCTGGATCTGGGAAGCCCACCATGAGGTTGCTTTCCAGCCCCTCCTTGAGGTGACTGTCGTTGTATACCTGGGCATCTGAAGATGAGCCGTTGACTGAAACATCGATGTACATGAACTTGTAGTCAGCATCGACCATGGCGAAGAGGACGATGCTGAAGAAGCCCTTGTAGTTGTGATAAGTGGACCCTAAGTTGGCTGGAGCTTTGCAGGCCACGTGTTTGCCATCTATGGCTCCAACAGTGTGTGGGAAGTTCCATCTCTGATACCACTGCTCTGCAACTTTCTTCCATCCTTCTTCAGTGGAGGGGCACTGGTGGAGCTCCTCCTTGTATTCTTCGATGATGTCTTGCACCACTTCTCTGACCACAATGCTGATGGTGTTGTGTGGCACCCTCCAGCCATACTGCATGCTCCTGTAGGTGGTCCCTGAGGCCAGGTGGCGCAGAGTGAGTGCCACCTTGAGCCCAGGTTCCAGGCTGGGCTGGAAGGTGGTGTTTGCCTTGGTCAACCTGGGTGTCAGCCGCTGCACAACTTCGTCAAACATGGCTGGAGGCATCCTCATGAAGTTCTGGAACGCCCGAGTGTCTTCGTTCCTGAGCTCCACCATCAGCTTGTTGTACAGTCTGTACTCTGCTCTTCTCCCGATCTATTTTCGGACCCAGATGCTTCTTGGCCGCCTCTTTTTCTTCCCGTAGTAGAGTTAACAGAGCCTGCAGATGGCTTCGTACTGTTGCAGAAGGATGGTGGCTGCCAAAAGGACTGTGGTACGATCCACGGTGGACATGACTGGATGCTGTGGAAGAGGAAGAGTCAGATGAAGGCTGCAGAGGTCTGCAGAGGTGGGCTGCTGTTCTGAAAGTGAGATGCAGACGAGTTGCTCCCCCTTTTTATAGGCAGTATAGGTGTCCCTTTGCATCCTCTAGGCATCCTCTAGACATCCTTAATATCCAAGATAGGTCCCCTCTGCGTATGTTTTTTCCGCTTTAAACGCTTTGTTTCCATGCTGCATCCATTCTGCATCCGTTCTGCATCTGTTCCGCGTCCTTTCTGCTTCCTCCCTGCGTCCGGGCGGATGCGTAATGGATGCGTAATGGATGCGTAGCAGATGCATAGCGGATGCAGAACGGACGAACTGGATACATTTTCCGCGCAAAAGTTTTAGGCAGCCCAAAACTTTCTGAGCGGATGAAACGTCAATAAACGGATGCTGGATGGATAGAGAGGAAGCAAAACGGAGGCAGTGAGTACATCACCTTTTCGAACGGATGGCAAGGTTTTTTGTCCATTTTACATCCTCTTTGCATCTGTTGGTGTAGTGTGACATGGGCTTTAGGACAGTATTCCTGTTCTGTACCTGTCCCACTGATTTTTACTCTATTTGTTTCTTCTAACGTTCATTCCATTTTCATTCTCCAATCTATTAAGATAATTTATGTTTGTAAGAAATTTATATAGCTGCCCAACTAATTCATAGGTGACTCTGGGTGGCCTACAACATTTAAAAAATCCACCACATAATAAAAATCATAGGCCTGCTGACAAAAATATGTTTTAGGGCATTTTGGAAAAACAACTAAGGGGGACCATTGAATTTTGGGGGAGTGATATTACATACAGAAGAAGTTCTCTACCCTAAAGGACTTTTTTTGTGGTTCCACCATATATACATCTCTAAATAATGGGGCTGATAACATATGCTTTTCTGTTCTGTTAATATTACTAATTTAATACACAGCAAATATACCTGATTGCTATTTTGCTTCTACAACACTACCTATCCCATCCAATTTTGTGTTATCTACAGATTTGATAAGTCTATGTCTTCATGCGAGGCATCAGTAAAAAAAAAATAGTGAAGAGTATTGAACCTACAACTTCACCTTTACTCCAGACTGATGAAGAATCTTTGATGATAATGCTTTGAACATATTTTTGTTAACTAGTTGTGTTTCTACATGATTAACATGCAATATAGCTCACACTTCATAGGTTGCTAATTAGAATTTCATATATATCCTGTTGAATGCTTTGTTGAAATCAAAATAGCATGGCTGCAATCTATTAAGAAAGTTATCTGATCAAGAAATTAAATAGTCCAACAAGATTTGCTTTTGACAAATCCAGGATCACTTTTACTAATGTTAGCATTGTTTTCAAGATGTGTACATATTACTCACTTTACAGACTTTTGCAGAAACTTCCTACATTGATTTGGAGTTACATAGGTCTTATTTTCTCCATTTTGAAGATTGGGTGAACATTGTCCCTTCTCAATCAGCTGACATTTCACTCTAGGATTTCTCAAAGATATTGAAGAGATGTTTGGTCAGGCCATTCAATATAAGTTCCCTCAGTTTTCAGATCTTCAGTAAGTCCTTTAGTGCAGCCATTTTGGTTCCTTCCACCGTATCCAATGTTTTTCCTCATCTCATTTGAACCTTTATTGCCTTTTTTAAAAAAAAGCCTGACCCATTTTTCTGCTGCCTGGGAATCTTACTTCTTATCAAATCATACTTGTTGGCACAGTTTGCAAACAATTTTTTTTATTTGTATGTTATAAGCAGAAATTTCAAGATTAGAATTGCTTTTGAAATGATATAATGGCTTGAATATTTGCTAAAACAACCCTTTTTCTTTTTCAGTGTTTCAGTTGCCATATTAACTGAATACTTGTATAGCATGCTCTTGCGAATTCTTTGTGTTCTGTTGGCTTAGAAACTCAAATGGTACAATACATAATTATCTTGGAACAACAAGATCAAGAAATTTGTCAGGTCCTAAATGCCAAAATATCTCCCTCCCTCCCTCTTTCTTACATACACACAGACACACACACACACAAACACACAAATGGATGGTTAAGTCTTACCTTGGCAAAGAGGTGGAGGAGAATCCCACTGGTACATGCCATTTGGGTGATGTCTGCAAGTTGCATTGCTATGACCAATTATACTGTATCCGGACTTACAATAGTAGTGAATTATACTGCCAACTGTGCCCTTGGTTTTATTTACAATTCCACCATTCTTCACAATATGATTTAAGCTGCAGTATGGAGCTATACAGGATCAAAGTAATAAAATTAAAAGCAATATATTATCAAAAAGACAGAAGACAACTCTTATGAAATCTAAATTTCCTTCAAAGCCATTTAAAAATGATATTCAACTCATCACTTATATTTCCATCTAGAGATTAAAACCAGTTTATTTTTTAATTTAAAAAATGTATCTTTCAGACAAGATGCATTTAAATCCGCTATTAAACTTTGAATTTTAATTACAAATTTGTTTAGAGAAATATTAAAGCTGTTAAAATCCTTGTGTGTACAATGTCTTGATGACATTAATCAAATGGTAAGCACACTCAGTAATGGAGTGGTCCCATTGGTTTTCTTCCACTATAAATTCTCATTCTGTGTTGAGGTAATATTAGATCTATATGGGTTGTTTTCAGTTGATGTACTGAATAAACTACTACACTGTATTTGTTTGCATCATGGTTACTACACAAGCAGAAGATATACATTTTCAAAAACTGGATAGTAATTTGTTTTCCCTTAAAGTAAAAATGTTCAATAAATAAATAATTAAATAACTCATAGTCAAAGTTTGAACTTTGTGGCCGATTAAGTTATAAATGCACTAATCTATTCCAAATCAAGACTTTTGATTACAGCACACTTTATCAGTATAGTGAACATCAGGACAGGAAAATATCAGGACAGAAAAACTTACAAATGTAATATAAGACATAAGAAATTAAAAACACACAAATATAATTAAATCTAACACAGTATGAAGACATATCACAAACTGCAGCAGAATCAGCAGCATATTCTTGGAACTTTTTCTTAGCCTAGTATAAAGCAATACTTTCCAGTTATAAACCTGATCTAAAATCTGGTGAAATATTATCTGACATGTGTCCCCAAGACTACTATCCTAAATCTAATCCTCACCAACTTGGAGAAAATGGTTGATGAAATAAAGGTAATTGGGACTCTGGTGGCAGGCAACTTATCCTGGATTTTCAGACAGCACACGGAGGAGAATCTGTAGTCATATTTCAATATTTGACTTCAGAATACTACGTTTTTGATGAACTTAGAAAGATAATCAGAAGGATCCAATGGCTTGATAACCTGACCCCCCCCCCCCCATCCCACCTCTCCCCTTCATACTCTTTATATGCACCCACTGTTTACTTTGTGGCAGGAAGAGAAGGACACTTTCAACAATTCTCTCAATGACCATAACCACATCAAACTACTCAGTTCTGGCAAGTGTTTCCTGAGGTATTCAAAAATGTGCAATACAGATCTTTAGTGGTTCAAAGCACTTTGAATTGGATGGTGGAAATATTAGCCATGCAACAACTCCACATTAGGTATTAGTCTACATTGGAAGGATTGTCTCTTATCATAATTTGCCTGATGCATTTTGCATCTGCTACAGCTTCCCGGTTGTCTCCAAAAGTAGCCTGATTGACTGTAGTATAGCTGTCCAGCTTCAAGCTGATCAATACATGAAGTAGTATCACCAAGGCTACAGCACCAGATAGGGTTATAACGGTAAAGCAAACAAATGCTTCAATTACCTCTTCTGT
This sequence comes from Laticauda colubrina, assembly GCA_015471245.1. Classification (NCBI taxonomy): domain Eukaryota; kingdom Metazoa; phylum Chordata; class Lepidosauria; order Squamata; family Elapidae; genus Laticauda; species Laticauda colubrina. The sequence goes on from BLBF01000007.1 coordinate 23,186,329, forward strand.
AAATGCAAGGGGAACATGTTTAGGATATCAAATTCAACTCAAGATATTGCACAGTTCCACTTCCTTCCCTACGGTTTCTTTCTCCTCTCACAACAAAATTGTATAAGACATCCAAATATAATCTAAAAGTCAGGAATATTTATGCATGCACAAGGAAGAAGACAATGGGGAACAAAAAAGAGACTCAATTAATAGAATATAAGGTGTTCCCATGTCTTTTAAGAGGACCATTGTCTTTCAAAAAAATCACTGGAAAAGGGGAAAATTGGAAAACTAATGAATAATAGTGTCACAATCAGTTCTGCCAAAAATTCTGTTTTCTACACACACAGCTGTATTTTCTTAAACAAACAAACATGTTTGTGTATGACCTTAAGGAACACCATAACACACACCTTTGGTTCTCTTGCAGGTTAGTGGAGATAAAATGCATCTATTAAAATATTATGCAGGAAATAATAATATTTATAACTTTAAAAAATAAAGATGCCTCTTCGTATGTATTACCATATAGCGTTAGTAGGGGCTTATCAGTGCTACCATGAATAATGAAGTGCTGTAGGAGCCCACTTTAATTTCAGCCTACTTATAATCAGAGTTGTTTGAGCTTTTCTCTTCCATAGTCTTTTCATTCTTAGTAATCATTAATCATATGCTTCTTCTCAGTCATTTGAACTGAAAAGATAGGAACCTTTAAAAAAAACTCTCAATAAGAAAATCTTATCTCTCAATAAGAAAATTGTGGATGACTCCCTTCTGCTAATAATTCTAATTTTTTATCTGACAATTTTGTCAAAGAGTTAATGGCATTTCCAATTTTCCTCATTTCATTTTTTTTATATGAAAAAAGCCTGTTCTAAAAAAATAATCAGTAACTGCCTGAATAATGAAGTGACACTATCTCTATAGAAAAGCTGCCACAGAAAGTGTAAACAACCCAACGGAAAACTAAAAATTGCTCCTGTTTACCAAATTAGCTTTTCATGTCATTTATTACCAGTTGCATGGTCAAATTTTCAGTCAAGGTTATATCATTTAGATTGGTAATTTTTCTTTACATTTTTTTTACATTTTTCTGATGTTGTTATTTCTATATACAGATATTTGTTATGGAAATGCTACATTTGAATTTAGATTGAAATTCTGTGTATTTTTATGTAGAATTAATAGCTATTGTACGTAGAGGAATACATCTTTTAGAAAACATACATAGCATTATGTTATAAAAGCATCCATGCATATATATAACATTGTGTATTTAAGACAGAAAAGACATTTTATGCCAATAAACATTCAATCCTAAAGTATGCAAGTCTTTGAATAATAATATTATTCAAAATCTGAATAAAATAGTTTGCTTTAGTAAAATGCTGTATGGCTTATTTGGCATATATCTCTGAACATAAGAAATCCTGCTCTCTTGCCGATGGATTTAAACATTTTAAGCCCATGTCACACTGCACCAACGGATGCAAAGAGGAAGTAAAACGGACAAAAAAGCTTGCCATCCGTTCAAAAACGCGATGTATTCACTGCCTCCGCTTGGCTTCCTCTCGATCCGTCCAGCATCCGTTTATGGACGTTTCATCCGCTCAAAAGGTTTTAGGCTGCCTAAAACTTTTGCGTGGAAAATGTATCCAGTTCGTCCGTTCTGCATCCGCTACGCATCCGCTACGCATCTGCTACGCATCAGCTATATCCGCTAGGCATCTGCAACGCATCGGCACAACGCGCATCCACCCGGACGCAGGGAGGAAGCGGAACAGACGCGGAATGGATGCAGAACGGAAACAAAGCGTTTAAAGCAGAAAAAACGTTCACAGAGGGGACCTATCTCAGATATTAAGGATGTCTAGAGGATGCCTAGAGGATGCCTAGAGGATGCCTAGTAGAAAACCTATACTGCCTATAAAAATGGGGAGCAACTCGCCTGCTTCGCACTTTCAGACCAGCAGCCCAGTGGTGCAGACCTCTGCAGCCTTCATCTGCCTCTTCCTCTTCCACAGCATCCAGTCATGTCCACCGTGGATTGCGAAAAAATCCTTTCGGCAGCCAACATCCTTCTGCAACACTGCGAAACCATCTACAGTCTCTGTGAACAGTACTACGGGAAGAAAAGGAGGCACCCAAAAAAAGTCTGGCTCTGAAGATGGTTCACCAGAAGAGCGCAGTATGTACTTTACGACAAGCTGATGGTGGAGGTCAGGAGCAAAGACCCTCGGGCGTTCCAGAACTTCATGAGGATGCCTCCAGCTATGTTTGACGAAGTTGTGCAGTGCCTGACACCCAGGTTGACCAAGACAAACACCAACTTCCCACCCAGCCTGGAACCTTGGCTCAAGGTGGCACTCACTCTGCGCCACCTGGCCTCAGGGACCACCTACAGGAGCATGCAGTATGGCTGGAGGGTTCCACCCAGCACCATCAGCTTTGCTGTCAGAGAAGTGGTGCAGGCCATCATCGAAGAATACAAGGAGGAGCTCCTCCAGTGCCCCTCCACTGAAGAAGGATGGAAGAAAGTTGCAGAGCAGTGGTATCAGAAGTGGAACTTCCCCCACACCGTTGGAGCCATCGATGGCAAGCACGTGGCCTGCAAAGCTCCAGCCAACTTAGGGTCCACTTATCACAACTACAAGGGCTTCTTCAGCATCATCCTCTTCGCCATGGTCGATGCTGACTACAAGTTCATGTACATCGATGTTTCAGGCAATGGGTCATCTTCAGATGCCCAGGTATACAACGACAGTCACCTCAAGGAGGGGCTGGAAAGCAACCTCATGGTGGGCTTCCCAGATCCAGACCCGCTGCCCAACGACACGCAAGATGTACCCTAATTCATCATGGGGGATGACGCCTTCTCCCTCACAACCTACCTCATGAAGCCCTACACCTCCAGATGCCTCACCCGAGAAGAGAGGATCTCCAAATACAGGCTGTCCAGGGCAAGGCGGGTGGTGGAGAACGCCTTTGGCATCCTGGCCAGCAGGTTCCAGGTACTTTTCACCAACATGCAGCATCATCGCCCAGAAACCATGAGGAGGATCGTGGAAGCTTGCTGCATCCTGCACAATCTCATGCACACCTGCTACCCAGTCTTGCAGACCAGGCTCGTGGACCTCCAGCAAGGCAATGGGGACATGGAGCCTGGGGAATGGAGGCAAGGGCAAAACCTGATCGACACTCAGGATGTGCAAGGGCCCAACAGAGCCTCATGTGAGGCGAAGAAGCAGAGCAACCTCCTGAAACACTGGTGCAACTCCCCAGCTGGAGCGGTGGAGTGGCAAGACAGGATGATAGATGCTTATTGGATGCTATCTTATGACTGTCTCATCACACGGATGAGATTGGGCCATGTATGTTTGGTTGGCCTACAATGAACAGGGCGTTTAATAAAGAGTTGTGTTTATGTTGACATGTGTGGATAATGATTACATTATTATTGATAATAAAGGGCCATAGGGGTGGCACTTGGAAGGGTGGACCATAAAGTCCCACTATGCTTGCACTGGAGGTTTATCTATCCCACAGCTATTACCCATCCCACAGCTATTTTAACCCATCCCACAGGTATCCCTTCCCATCCCACAGCTATCTTAACCCATCCCACAGGTATCCCTTCCCATCCCACAGGTATCCCTTCCCATCCCACAGCTATCTTAACCCATCCCACAGGTATCCCTTCCCACCTCACAGGTATCCCTTCCCATCCCACAGGTATCCCTTCCCATCCCACAGCTATCTTAACCCATCCCACAGGTATCCCTGCCCATCCCACTGCTATCTTAACCCATCCCACAAGCATGCAAAGGCTAAACCATTTCTAAAAGTTTCCACCCAGACTTTATAGAAAAAAATTAATGAAGCAAGTGTGTGAAACAAAGATAAACTTTATTGAACAACAAGCTGTAAAATAAACATAACCCAAGTCAAGTGTCCAAATAAAGTCCACAAATATCCAGGCAGCCAGTCTCTGGCACTCCTCTTGGTCACTCGGAGGTGTGTGCCCAGGCTAAGATGTTAGGGAGAAGATGCTGTGGAGGTGGGTGCTGCTGCAGTGCTGGTCTGAGGTGTTATTGGAGTGCCTAACCCCGAGATGACAACAGGGGACAGTGTGTTGAGGAAGGTGTCAGACAGCTGGCTCAGCCCCGCGATGCTGAGAGGTCCTTCCTCCATGCCATGGGGTGTCAGCCCCAGTACTGAGGACAGATGTACTGAGGCCGGGCTTGGCTGTGGGATGGAGGAAGGAGTAGTGTAGTGGGGCTGCCTGCTCTGCAGCGGGGTGAGGACTGTTGAGCTTGGCATCGGTGGCATCATTGGAACCGGTGGCAGCGGTGTCGCCTGATGACTCTGTGCCTGCATCTGTAAGGGCTGCTGTCTGTGCTGCTGGACCTCGGGGTAGCTGTAGCCCTGATAGGTGAAGGGGTGTAGGAAGCCTTGGTATGGGAGGGACATCACCTGGGGTGGAGGAGCAGACCTGGACTGGGTGGGAGCAGGTGCCTCTGGGTCTGGAGGGTTGTTAAGCAGCGTGGTGATCCTCTCCTTCACCACCTGGTACTGGGGATCCGCCATCTCCTTGAGGGTCTGGTTCACATAATTGAGGAAGGGCTTGCGGTTGGAGGAGGAGGATTCGATGGGGACCAGCTGAGAGAGGAGACCTATGCTGGTGCGGATGGTGTCCCTGATCTCCACCAGGACCTTGTGGCTCTGCCCCTCCTGCGGTCCGGCTCTCTGCCTCACTGTGGTGGCGGAGGTGTTGGTGGATGCGGCTTCGGCAGTGGTGGACTCGATGTCTCCTTTCTCCCACCGCACCAGGGAGTCCTCCTCACTCTCCACCACGCTTTGAACACCTGCCTGGGTTTTCTCCGCCGTGGCACGCTCCACAGAAACCTGCATGGAGACAGGGACTGACTCTCGGCTGCCAGAGGACTGGCTCCCAGCAGGCTGCTGGAGAGAGAGGGTCGAGATTTGGGCTCCTGGTGCTTCTCGGTGGCGGACCTCATCCTCCAGGAAGCTGCACTTGGCCATGACGTAGTTCTCCTTGTCCGTCAGCTTAACCCTGGCCTGGCCAGATTTTTTGCGGTGCAGCTTCCCGTACCAGCTGTGCATGTGCTTCCACCAGCCGAGGAGCACCTCCAAAGTGTAGCCCAGACTCTCCGCCCTCTCTCTCCAAGCAGCCTGCTTCCGCTTGGTGTCCCTGTACAACCGGTGTCCCTTCCGCCACAGATACTCGTTCACTCTCAGCCACTCCAGCACCTCATCCTTGTGCGCTTCCTCAATGTAGTACTGCCTCCTCTCCCGTTGTTGCATACGCCTGTTCCTCCCTTTGGCAGGACCAGATGGGCCCTCATCAGAGGGGCTTCCAGGTTGTAGGGGCTGCTCCTCCACACCAACAGCAGCAGCAGCAGCAGCAGCATCACCAGCAGGATCATAATGAGCATCATCAACATTAGCATCATCATAATCACCAGCAGGATAATCAGCAGCAGCAGCAGCAGCAGGATCATCATCATCAGCAGCAGCAGCAGCAGCAGCAGCAAGACCAGGATCAGCTGCAGCAGAGTAAGCATCAGCAGCAGGGTCAGCAAGACCAGGAGCACGAGCAGAACGAGCAGGACCAGCAGGACCAGGATCAGCTTCAGCAGAGTACGCAGCAGCAGAAGCACCACCGCCAGGAGCAGCTTCAGCAGAGTACGCAGCAGAAGCACCACCGCCAGGAGCAGCTACAGCAGAAGCTCCAGCAACAGAATAGCGAGCCCAAGCAGCAGAAGCCCCAGCAGAAGATGAGTCAGGGACATGGGGCAGGAGGGTGGCCCTGTCCCTCTTGCTAGGGATGGCGGCAGGTTGCTGAGACTTTCGCTTCTTCCCCATGGTTGTGGGGTTGCTGGCTGGCAGGAAGGCTGGCAGGAAGGCAGGCAGGAAGCCTGTTAGGAAGCCTGGCAGGAAGGCAGGCACCAAGGCTGTCAGACAGACTGGCTGGCAGCAAGGCTGGCAGGGAGGCTGGAAGGCAGACTGGCAGCAAGGCTGGCAGGGAGGCTGGAAGGCAGGCTGCCAGCAAGGCTGGAATGGAGGCTGGAAGGCAGGCTGGCAACAAGGCTGGCAGGGAGGCTGCCCAGGAGGCTGGGAGGCAGGCTGGGAGGCAGGCTGGCAGCAAGGCTTGCAGGCAGACATGCAGGCAAGAACTCGAGGTATCCAGCAGCAGGTCTTTCCTCAGAATGCTGGCCACGTGAGAGCTGCTTCCCTTTATATCTGGGGGGCTTGCGCAATGCATCCCCCCCGCATGCGCAATTAATGCCAGGCATCCATTAGGCTTCCGCTGTGCATCCATTAGGCTTCCGCTCTGCATCCGCTTCATCCGCTGTGCATCCCTTCTGCATCCGCTGTTTCCGTTCTGCGTCCGCTTTGCTGATGCCCCCCGGAAGCCCTGCATTTGCACCATCCGCTTCCATCCGCTGTGCTTCCGTTCCGCATCCGCTTTGCATCCGCCCTGCGTCCTCCTCGCATCCATGTTATCCGCTCCAATTATGCAAATTTTCACCCCTTTTGAGCGTGGATACAAGAGATGTAACATTTTTCTCTTCCGTTGTGTCCTTTTTGCATCCATTGGGCAGTGTGACACGGCCTTTAAGGCAAAGTCACACCGGCCAACGGATGCAAAATGTATGTAAAAAGGACACAGCGGATAAGCAAATTTTCCATCTGTTGTTATCCGCTCTCAAAAGTGCCCCAAATTTGCATAAGCAGAGCGGACAACAATGGAAAGGAACGGACGTGGGGAGGAAGCCTCGCGGATGGAAGCGGATGGAAGCGGATGGAAGCGGATGGAAGCGGATGACACATCCGCAGGGCTTCCGGGGGAGAAGAGAGAAGTGGACGCGTAGCGGAAGGAACGGATGCATAGCGGATGCGTAGCGGATGCAAAGCGTTCACTGCACATGTGGGGAGGATGAATTGCGGAAGCTCCGCGGATATAAAAGGAGGCAGCTTGCAAGCAGGTCACCATTCAGAGGAAAGACCTGCTGCCAGAGACATCTTGAGAGAACACCATGGGTAAGAAGAAGAGGAAGCCTGTGCCTACTCCTGCTGGCCCTGGCAAGAAGGACATAACCACTATCCCACCCCCTGGCGCTGACTCTGAAGCTGCTGGTGCTGCTGGTGCTGCTCCTGCTGCTCCTGGTGTTGCTGCTGCTGGTGTTGCTGGTGCTTCTCCTGCTGCTTCTCCTGCTGGTGCTGGTGCTGGTGGTGGTGCTGCTCCTTCTCCTGCTGCTGCTTCTCCTACTGCTGCTGTTGTGGTGGACCAGCCCCAAGGCCCTCAAAGCCCTGCTGCTGAAGGCCCTGAAGGCCCTGCCAGAGGGAGGAAGAAGCAAGGCAAGGAGAAGGGGGAGACAAAACAGTACTCCACTTCCAAGGACCATGAGGAGGAAGTGTAGGAATGGCTGAGGGAGAACGAGTACCTGTGGAGGAAGGGCCACAGGCTTTATCACGACACCAAGCGGAAGCAAGCAGCGTGGAGAAAGAAGGCGGAGAGCCTGGGCTACACTTCAGATGTCCTCCTGGGGTGGTGGAAGCATATGCACACCTGGTATGGCAAGCTGCACCTGAAGAGATCCGGGCAGGCCGCTGTCAAGCTAACTGACCGGGAGACCTATGTCATGGCCAGGTGCAGCTTCCTGGAGGGTGAGATCCGCCAACGAGGAGCAGCCCCTCTGTCAACCCTCTCCCTCAGACAGCCCACAGAGAGCCGAGTCTTCCAGCCAGGAGACAGCTACAGTGTCCAGGCAGGTGTCTTTGGAGGGCCCCATGACAGAGACCCCCCCCGCCACAGCTGCACTCCCTGTGCCAGAGGATGTGGAGGATCTCCTGTCTTAGATGGAGCAAGAAGAGGCAGCCACCAGAGACCAACCCCCAGCTCCACCTCCACAGAAAGCAGGCAGAGAAGCAGACTGGAGGGACAGAGCCACACTGTCCTCTTGGAGATCAGGGACACAATCAAAGCAAGCACAGATGTCCTCTCTCAGCTGGTCCACTTTGACATACCATCCTCCAACTGCAAGCCCTTCATCACGTACGTGGGCCAGACCCTCATGGACATGCCCGAGGCCCAGTACCAGGCGATGAAGGAGAGGATCACAGCTCTTCTGCACCACCCTCCAGGCCCAGCTGAACCTGCTGCTACCCACTCCAGATCTGCTCCTCCACCCCAGCCAATGTCACAGCCCTTCCATGGATTTCAGTAGCCCCTCGCCTACCACTACCAGGATTTCTACAGCAGAGGCAGCCCTTCCCAATCCAGGCCCAGGTTCCTTGGATGCCATAGACACCACAGATGACTCAGATGACCCAGCTGCAGACCAGACAGCCCCACTACACTCCTTCCTCCATCCCACAGTCAAGCCCTTCCTCAGAACATCTGTCATCAGTGTTGGGCCTCACATCCCAGGTCCTTGAGGAAGTGCCTCTCAACCTCATGGGACTGAGTCCGCTCTCTGAGAGCTTCCTGCACACACCAGCTCCTGTTGTACTCTCAGGGCCAGGCACCCCAATGGCGCCTCAGACCAGCACTCCAGCAACATCCACCTCCACAGTCCCTGGCCCCTTCACATCTGAGACCATGGGCACGCCTCAGAGTGACTGAAAAGAGTGCCAGAGACTGAGTTGTTACCTGCTCACCTTATCTTTGCTTAAAGACACTTTACTTGGATCATTTTGCTTTTTAATAAAGTCATACAGTTTGTTATTAATAAAGGTTATCTTTGCTTCACACACTTGGTTCATTTTTTTTACTTAATAAAGTGTTGGTAAAAACTTTGAAAAAAGGGTTAAGCCTTTGCATGCTTGTGGGATTGGTAAGGATAGCTGTGGGATGGATAGCTGTGGGATGGGTAATTATTGCTGTGGGATTGGAAAGGATACCTGTGGGATGGATAGCTGAGGGTTGGGTAATGATAGCTATCGGATTGGTAAGGATAGCTGTGGGATGGATAGCTGAGGGATGGGTAAGGATAGCTGTGGGATAGATAAACCTCCAGTGTAAGCATAGTGGCCCTTTATTATCAATAACAATTTAATCATTGATCCACACATTTCAACATAAACAAAACTCTTTATTAATGCACTATTAATTGTAAGGCCACTCAACATACATGGCACAATCTCATCAGTGTGATGAGACAGGCTCAAGGAATCATCCATTAAGCATCTACCATCCTGTCTTGTCACTCCACTGCTCCAGCTGGGGAGTTGCACCAGTGTTTCAGGAGGTTGCGCTGCTTCTTCCCTTCATGTTAAGCTCTGTTGGGGCCTTGCACATCCACAGTGTCTATCAGATTTAGTCCTTGCCTCCATTCACCAGGCTCCATGTCCCCATTGTCTTGTTGACGTTCCACAAGCCTGTTCTGCAACACTGGGTAGCGGGTGTGCATGAGATTGTGCAGGATGCAGCAAGCTTCCACGATCCTCCTCACGCTCTCTGGGCAATGCTGCATGGTGGTGAGAAGTACCTGGAACCTGTTGGCCAGGATGCCAAAGGCGTTCTCCACCACCCGTCTTGCCCTGGACAGCCTGTAGTTGAAGATCCTCTCTTCACGGGTGAGGTATCTGGAAGTGTAGGGCTCCATGAGGTAGGTTCTGAGGGAGAAGGCGTCATCACCCACGATGAAGTAGGGCACATCTTTTGTGTCGTTGGGTAGACGGTCTGGATCTGGGAAACCCATGATGAGGTTGCATTCCAGCCCACCCTTGAGGTCACTGGTATTCTATAGCTGGGCATCTGAAGCTGACCTGCTGCCTGAAGCATCGATGTACATGAACTTGTAGTCAGCATCAACCATGGCAAAGAGGATGATGCTGAAATAGCCCTTGTAGTTGAAATAATTGGACCCTGAGTTGGGTGGAGCTTTGCAGGCCACGTGTTTCCCATCTATGGCTCCAATGGTGTGGAGAAAGTTCCACCTCTGATACCACTGCTCTGCAACTTTCCTCCAGCCTTCTTCATTGGTGGGGCACTGGAGGAGCTCCTCCACGTATTCTTCAATGATGGCCTGCACCACTTCTCTGACCACAATGCTGATGGTGTTGTGTGGCACCCTCCAGGCATACTCCATGTTTCTGTATGTGGTCCCAGAGGCCAGGTGGCGCAGAGTCAGTGCCACTTTCAGTCCAGGGTCCAGGCTGGGACGGAAGTTGGTGTTTGCTTTGGTCAACCTGGGTCTCAGACACTCCACAACTTCGTCAAACATGGCTGGTGGCATCCTCATGAAGTGCTGGAATGCATGAGGGTCTTCATTCCTCAGCTCTACCATCAGCTTGTCATACAGTCCAATCTCCGCTGTTCTCCCGATCCATCCTCGGACCCAGACAGTTCTTGATCGTCTCCTTCTTCACTTTGCATAGACAAGGTGAAACAGGCTGAAGAGGCTTGGTTCTGGTGTTGAATGATGGCGGCTACCAAAAGTAGTGTGTGATGATCCATGGTGGAGATCAATGGATGATGTGGAAGAGCAAGAGCAAGGCTGAAGAGGTCTGCACACCAGGGCTGCTGGACTGAAAGTGAGATTCAGGTGATTTCCTCCTCCTTTTTATAGTAAATGTCGGTTGTCCGGTAGGTGTCCTTCCACATACTCTAGGCATCCTCCAGACATCCTAAATATCCGAGATATGTCCCATATACTAACGTTTTGTCCATTTTAATGCTTTATATACGAGATGCATCCGCTTACATCCTTCCTATTTCCAGGCTACTAACGCTGTATGGACGTTCCACGTACTTTTCGCTTCCTCCCTCTTTCCGCTTTCTGCTGGAGTGGATGTGAGTTGCGCAGATGTCCAGAGGATGCCGAAAGGATACATCGGACGTTAACGGATGACAACTGATGTAGAACGTTTGTTGCCCGTATGTGTCGCAGATGTAGATCGTACGCAGCGGAAAGTTCATCTGCTCACAAAGTTTTGTGCAGCTCAGAACTTTTTGAGCGGATGAAATAGCAATAGACGGATGTTTTACAGATAGACTGTATGAAACACGTACGCAGTGAGTACACAATGGATGCATTGCATTTTCCAACAGGTGGCAAGCTTTTTTGTCCATTTTACATCCTCTTTGCATCCGTTGGTTCAGTGTGACAGGGGCTTTACCTGGTGTGGTAATGAAATATCTTCAAGATACAACCAAACTCAGAGAGTACTAAGGACCTTACAGTTCAAGTCTAAGTTACAAATATTTTCTCCTATCAGTATATCTTCTGAATAACAAAAGATTGATATTATAAAATTAGTTTGGAGCCACTTTATTCTGCAATTATTAATTCTGAATATGTATTGAGTAGCTATTTATTTTAGTTGTTAAATGTATATTGTGTTCCATCTCACTTCTCTGATTAATGATGGATTACAAAATTAATTTGGAGATGAAAACAAAGATTCAAGTAGTCCTGAATAAACCCACTGGAAGATTCATAACAGCACAATAAATAGTGCTTTCTCTAAAGAAAGTTTTTGTTTCAAAATCAACATCTCCATGTACTGCTATGAAAAACTCCTGTGAAAAATTGTATAGTTCAATAACAGAGCTAGGTGAGCAATAATCCTCCTTCCTAAATGGGACATTGGGTCAATGGAAAATAGCCTATTTTGCTGTTCCTTTTTTGCTTTCAGTGTGAACATTCACATTTCATTTCTTTCCCCCAGGTTATTGTGAGAAACCTGATGTATTTCCATCTATACCACTGGGAAGGTCATCACAGAATGTTTAGCAACCTGATATTTATCTTCTTCTCCATTGCTCATTCTTTCCTTCACCTAGCTGACAGAAGTCACATGTAGTCCATCTGTGTTTGCAAAAGTGTTTTCTAACAAATTTCTGAAAATACATAAGGATATGTAAAATCTGAGGAATAATTTAATGTGAAAATGGCATTCAAGCATTGAATATAGAAGATAATTGTTGTTTGTGGCATATAAATGTCTCTGTGAAGTGTTTTGGGACAGTATGGTGGGATGAAATGAATCAAGTGGCTATTGAAACCTTCATTAAAGAGCTAAAGAGCTAAAATATTTAGAACATTCACAGCTTCAGAAATTTAGTCATTCTATTTCAGAATGAATAGCAATTCTATTTGCTTCTGAATAGCATATATCTGTAAAGCTAGCATACTGACTTAGTTTTGATCTATTTAGTACCAGGCTAGAAACCAGCATACTGTGAGTTCTATTCCTGCCTTAAGCACAAAGTCAGAGAGGGGACTTTGGGCCACTGATTCTCTCAGCCAAGGAAGAAGGCATCAACAAGCCACTTCTGCAAATGTTACCAATGCCTTTTTCTTAGGCAATGCAGAAACTACTTCTGCAAACATTGCCAACTAGTCCAGGCAGTCGCCAGGAGTCCATTCTCATTTAAACTCTCACTATTTTTTTTTAAAATGATCAGGTGCATTGTTTTCAACCTTTTAAGATAGCACACTGAAAATGCCTAGAAGTATTAGCTCTAAACTTATTATAAGATCATATGAACAGAATATCCCCCTTTGTCCTTGCAGTCCAAGAAACTAGGGAGGGTCCCTTCCAGAGGTGGTATTCAGCAGGTTCTGGAGAACTGGTAGTGGAAATTTTGAGTACCATATTTTTCGGACTATAAGGCGCACCTAAGAGCCTTCAATTTTCTCAAAAATCGGCCATGCGCCTTATAATCCAGTGCGCCTTATGTGTGCACTGAGTTCCAAAATCTGGAAAAATGTTGCTGTGCGACTTTGGTAAGCGCTCCGCTTGATTGTCAGACCATTTCCTGCTGACACCGGGACGTAATACGTATACTACGTACGCTGGCAGAGATAAACCAATCAGAGAACATTAAGTAATATGTGCAGTACATACGCATTATGTAATAGGTACAGTACGTACCGGTATGCTTACTGGTACCTCCATCATGCCTCCGGTAGGAATACTACCGGTATACTGCAAAACAACATTTGTTTGTCTAAGGACCCCCGAAAATGGCACCAATGAAGAGACATGCTTATGAGGCACAATTCAAACTACAAGCTATCAGTTACATGGCTGTAAATGGGAATAGAGCAGCTGCGAAAAAATTCAATATCATGAATCTCTGGTTCAGAAGTGGAGGAAGCAAGAAAATGAACTGCGCCAAGTTAAGAAGACGAAACAGAGTTTCCACGGGAACAAAGCAAGATGGCCACAGTTAGAAGACCAACTTGAACATTGGATTATTGAACAAAGAACAGCCAGGAAAAGCGTTTCTACAGTCACCATTCGACTGAAGGCAATAATGATAGCACAAGACATGAAGATCAAACACTTTCAAGGAGGTCTGTCTTGGTGCTTTCGTTTTATGAAAAGGCGCCATCTCTCCATCTGTGCAAGGACTTCTGTGGCACAGCAACTGCCAGTGGAATACAAAGAAAAGCTGACCATCTGCAGTAACAAGATTACCGACAAAAAGATCCAGCCCAACCACATCACCAACATGGACGAGGTCCCCCTCACTTTTGACATCCACATGAATCATACTGTGGAGAAAAACCAGCACGGTATCGATACATACTATGGGGCATGAGAAGTCGGTTTTCACTGTTGTTCTTGGTTGCCACGATAATGGACAGAAACTACCACCTATGGTCATTTTTAAGAGGAAGATGCTGCCAAAAGAAAAGTTTCCAGCCGGAGTCATTGTTAAGGCCAATCAAAAGGGTTGGATGGACGATGACAAAATGAGAGAGTGGCTGAGAGAGGTGTATGTAAAGAGACCGAATGGTTTTTTCCACGCATCACTGTCCCTATTGATCTGCAACTTCATGTGCACCCATCTCACCACTACTGTGAAAAACCAAGTAAAGCAAATGAATTCAGAGCTTGCCATCATTCTGGGAGGATTAACAAAAGAACTCCAACCACTGGACATTGGTGTAAACAGGGCGTTCAAAGTGAAGTTGCGAGTGGCATGTGAGTGATGGATGACAGATGGCAAACACACCTTTACGAAGACTGGGAGGCAGCGCCGGGCGACTTACGCCACCATATGTGAATGGATTGTGGATACCTGGGCTAAGGTATCTGCTTTAACTGTTGTCCGAGCTTTCGCGAAAGCCGGCATTATTGCTGAATAGCCACCTGGCAACAAGACTGACCCCGACAATGATGAGAGGGAACCCGGCATGTTTGATGGCGAAATTGCTCAGCTGTTCAATTCAGGCACAGAAGATGAGGACTTTGATGGATTTATGGGAGAAGATTGATTAAAAAAATAATGTGAATGTATTGTTAAATAGTAGAATGAAGTTCAAATAAACTCGATGTTTTGCTTCCATTACCTTTTTTTTGTAGACCGTATGTTTTAGCATGTGTCTTATAATATGGTGCGCCTTATGTATGGGTTAAGTACAGAAATAGAGCCCGTAATTGAGACTGCGCCTTATAATCCGGTGCGCCTTATAGTGCAGAAAATATGGTAGTTCAGAGAACTGGTGGTAATCTTCCCCCAGGGGTGGAAAAGGAATGGAGATTTTGCAGTATCCTTCCCTGAAGTGAGGTGGGAATAGAGATTTTACAGTATCCTTTCCCTGCCGCACCCATCAAGCCACACCCACCAAGTCATGCCATGCCCACCAAGCCACGCCCACAGAACCAGTAGTAAAATATTTTGAATCCCACTACTGGTCCCTTCTGAGATGTTTTCCGTCGACCCAGTCCTTACTTCGCTGCCTCCTATCTAACTGACATTTAGTCTGTGGCTCTTCCTCCAGTTTCCCAAGATCATTCCTGCATAACATCACATCTCTATCCTGAAAGGTTCATGTGACTGTTACTAAATACAGACTTTCTTCTTCATGAGATTTCTTTCTTCATGAGGCTTGTTTGCATCTCTCATCACAATTTGTGATAACACGGCTGAATTCTGCAACAATCTTTTGATTTTAGAATCTGTCACTGACACTTCAACAAGCTCCACACAATATTCTGGACATATGCTATTTGCCAAACCTTGTGCAAAGTCACGTTTGTCAAAACAAGGAGGAAAGCAGGGAGGCAGTAAATCATTCCAATAGGCTGATAGTTATGTGGTGGCCTGCTGGCTCCATCACAGCTGCCATAGCATCAATAGCTTTTCTGGGGCCCCCATTTCTTTTCCCATTTTTTATACTATTGACTTTCCTTATTAAGATTCAAGCCTAATTGCTTACCCTGCTGCTCGCTGTTATTCCTTTCTCCTGCTGTCTCTCCTGCATCTGATGTAAAACTTACATGACATGAAGAGAACTATGCTGCTTTTCAGGTCATGCTGTTTGTGAAACAGGAGAAAGTTTAAGCTGAGCTATTCTACTGAGTTGCTTGCCTTATGCATACAGTTAGGCATTTGTATCCTAAAAATGTTATTCATTTGCAGTTTGGAATTAACCATGCTTTGTATGTTTTTTTTCCAACTTTTCAATATCCATAGGAACATTTTATACTTTTTAAACTAATCCTTGAACAATATAAATATACAATAAAATACTTTTTTTTTTACATTTTCAAAATAGTGTTTTTTCTCTTGTGCTTTGTGAAGGTCAACATCATGTCAATTTAGAAGGCAGAGTGAGGCCTTGCCTTGCTAGGCATCCCTGGTAGGGAGGAAGTGACTACAACAAAAAGGAAGCTCAGGATATACGCCATTGTAGGATTAGCATCTCAACGTACTTGTTTATAAATATAAAATCAGGATTATTCTGATAATATATCTTTTCCAGTAGAATAACCAGTCAACATTATACTTAAGATTAATCTAAGTAGAATTGTAAAATAATTCTGGAAAGAAAATAACTCTAGCAATGACACTGCCTTTTGTTCAATTTATGCTGCCCTTCATGATATCCAAAGTGACACCTTGGAGATGGAGACAGAAGTGAAATCTTCTGAATTTGATATACAAACAATCCATTTCAGGCCTGAAATCTGTGCAACATATATATCCATATTAAGCCACTTATTTAACTGTTCTTTGTTACAGTTTATCACTGCTAAAAATCAGAGCAGTGTATAAAAAGTAACCTGTTGAAGCTTGTTATTTGTTCAGCAGTGGTAACAAAGGTGGTCAGGCAAACAATCCTGATATTCTTGTTTTTGATATTTTTCCCCTTTTCATTTGCAATCCATTGAGACAGTCTGCAGTTTTGTTTTGTTTTTTTTGGATGCATTAAATCACACACACACACACACACACACACAAATTGTAATTAGCTTTCTGTTATTATGCTTTCAGATAGAAAAAGGTATCTATTTCATAAAGCAGGGGTCGCCAACCTTTTGGACTTCAGGGACCACCAAATTTTAAATCCTGTGGACCACTAATATGAATTTTGCCTGAGAGTAGATAGCTGACATTTTCCCAGGGTCTCTGCAGAAAGCAGCAGAGGCCATGGGAAAATCCCAAGAAAAGTCTACAGAAAAATTCCCCACTCCATTTTCCCACTGATCAATCATTCTTTATTTGGGATCGTAGGATACCATCTTCAGCTCCGTTCTCAGCGGGGAGGGGGGGGGGAGAGAGAGAGAGAGAGAGAGAATTTTGGCTTCATGCAAGGAAAGCAGAAAATTCCACCAGAAATGAGTCCTTGTGAGACTTGTCATTCCGGCAGAGCCTCTTGGAGCAGGATGCCTTGCAGGGTCCCAACGACACATTTCTGATGGAATTTGGGGGAAGAAAAAGAAAGATTTTTGCTACTTTCCTTGCATGCAGTCAAAAACAAAAGAAGAAGCAGAAAGAAACAGCCCGGTAGCCAGGCAAGGCATGTGGGGTGAGTGAGGCAAGTTCCCCCCCTCTGCTTTCCCCCTCCCCTCACTACCCTGTGTTCTCAGTGCAAGCGATGCAACCCTTGTGTTCCTGTGGGCCATGTGGCCAGAGCTGCCTTGTGTTCCCACACAGCCTGGATTAATTGCTTTAGGGGTGCTATTTCTCTGTGGACCACCAACATTTTCTTGCGGACCACCAGTGGTCCCTGGCCACTGGTTGGCGACCACTGTCATAAATTTTCTAAGTTGTACTGTGGAGAAAATTGTTTCCTTTTCATTAATTTAACTGAAATTTTGTCTGCTTTTAAAATAAAAAGTAACATTATACTAAGATGTTCACACTTTTATGTATGTATGTTGTTTGTATGTATTTATTTATAGTTATTAATTTTTATGCCACCCATCTCCCCTACAAGATGACTCTCAGGTTTTATTTTTTCATATTACTGGCATATCTATTTAAAAATAATTTATTTCTGTAAGAGACCTCAAGAAAAAGAATGATAAATATGTAGAATATATAAGAATGTAAGAATAATAATTATGGATAAAGTTATTCATTAATGTTAGATAAATATAAATGTAATTTGTTAAGACATATAAGATAAGAATTTGTATAGATGCCAAAAATGCTTTTGAAATCATGATGTTTTGAGTTGTAATAATGGAAATACAATAAAAACTTATTTAAAAAAATAAATAAAAATAAAGTATTTCTAATTGGGAAATAAATTTCACTTAAAATAAACCCATTATTATATGGCACTGATTTCAAATATGTTTTCCTATGCCAGGTCATATGCAAATTATTTTTACAACATAGAAAAGTAGAAAGTAAATCCAATTTATAAATTTTCTATGGTACATAGGCATTTGGTACAAAGGACATCTAAAAAAAGATGAAATATGCACTTGCATCTACTTACATCATGATGTCAGGTGTAGATATGCAAATTTGTATTATGAAATGATGTTTATTTTATAAGTTGGTTCTTTTCTTATCCCCCCCACAGAGACATGTAGTTTTGATGATGTAATTATTCAATATCATGCCCTTAGGTTTTATCTTTAAATTATGATTTCCTTTCAGATTTAGCCCACTTCAACAGAAACCATGTTGGTAGACTGTAAAACATTGTTTGTACTGATTTAATTCATAATCCTAAATTATGGGATAATATTTCTTTTGTCATTGGCATAGGAATGTGTTCTCTGCAATGAATGCACATCTGAATATTTTTACGTAGATTAAAAATAGGACAAAGGAATCATACAAATGCTTCAATATCTGACAGTGAAAAAGAGTTCACAAGAGTAGAAAGGAGAACAGTCTCTTTAAAAATCATAAATCATCCAAATGTACATTTTCTGGTTGTTGATTTTCTGGCTCCATCAGTAGCTACATTTTCACATAGAAATAACATATCATATAAAATATTGGCACAGTAGAAAATTAAAATAATCAAGGAGTAATGATCTCTAGTCATTCACATACCGTCAGTTACAATAATGGCATACATTTGCAGTTTTCACAGCTTTCCTTTCATTGCCTGCAGTGGTGTACAAGAGTTTTGGTTGCATTGTTTGTTTTTTGTGCAGAGTTCTATAAAGTATTCTCATTTCCTCCCTCCTCCCTCCCTCTCTCCCTCTCAGAAAAAAATATTATTTCCATAATACTCTGATCTATCCCATGAATAGGCTACAATCATTTTTAAAATGTGAACAAAAGTAATTACAAATGTAAGCTTCCCTGTCTTTTTAAAATTTTTAGGAAATGTTTCTCCATCTGTCTTTGACTAGCTAAGTTAAATCATGCCAAACTTTTTGTGCGAGCTTTTTCATAAAAATCATAACTATTAAATATGGGTGAAATGTTTCATTATTGTGAGAGCAATCACTTGGAATCAACAAATATTTGGAATTCCTGAGCATACTGAAAGATAGAGAGTAGCAGAAATATCAAAATATTTAAAAATCAAAACCTAGAAATTTAATGAGAACTTTTTGTTTTAAAAAGTTGTAAATTCAACTATTATATATGTATATGCAGGTGTTTGTGTATTACATTTATATTCCATTTAAATATTAAAACAGGTATACAAAACTGGCATTTGAACATGAGGGAACATTAATATAGGGATAAAGTAATTTTAAATAAGATAATTGGTTATTTCAACCCAGTATTATCTGTTCTGACTGGCAGAACTCTGGAGAGGCTTACTAGATGTCATTAGTTTATCAAGTAGACATCAAGTAGTGAAAACCCAAAGAATTTTCCAAGAAATATTTGGTATGGGGTCTCTGCACATTCTCATAAATCTACTCTTTTTGATGAGCACATTATAAGCAGGACTTTAATGCTAAATTTACTACTAACCTGAATAACGTATTTTGAATCCTTTTTTAGTAGTTGCATGGTCAGTTGACCAACGCAGGTACAACTGATTGGATTTGCTTGTATAATTAAGTTGTCCAGTATGATTTCCACTCAGGGCAACCAACATAGGGCTTTGTCCAGAAGAACCTGTGCAAAACATATCAAAATGTTAATAATCCTGTCACATACCTTAGTGTTATTGGAAATGCCTTGAAATAATAATTATTTTAACAACACTAAAGAGATATTTTACCAGTGCTTGTCAAATTATAATTGGATCTGAATTCCAGTATGGATTCATGTAATTAGTACCATTTAGATTAATTTGAAAATTGGATGCAGTGCATTATTTACATGCACTAGAACACAGACTTATCATCAAATTATATGATAAGATAGTCTAAAGTATTAGTATTCTTTCTTTTTAATAGATATCAAGTGATCAAAATCAGTTAAAAACAAAGTCCCGTATGGCTCAAAATTTGGATCAGTAAATCAGTAAATTGCTTTTAGTCGGAAGGGAATATTTGTTAAAAGAATGAAGATAGGAAAATCTTAGACCTTCTGATTTTAACCAAAGTAACAGTAAATACACAGGTTTATTTTGGAAAGAACTGGAAAAACATTAAATAGAAGCAGGGTGGAATATGCTTGAAACTTTTCTCCTATTTCATATTGGAAAAAAACCCAGGTTTTATGAGGATAACAACCTGTTCAGTACAAATAAAGGCCATTATATCCAAACAAAGTAAAACAAAACCAAACCAAAACATAAAAAATCTAAAATAATAAGTAGACAATTGGGTTATTAGTCAATGTTAAATGACTAAATAAGGATAAGACCATTGGGCTGGTTTGTTTGAAAAGAACCATTTTTCAGAGGCTGAAAACAATCAACAAGAAATCATGTTTCTTCAGGAATGATGGAAATGAATCTATTAAGGAAGTGTAGCACATTTAAAACAGACTAGATTAGTGTGAGAAAACATTTCTCCTTGTAGCACAAAAGCAGCTGTTCCCCTTGGATGTGTTCCACAGTTGCTTCAAAATGTGTATGCATATGTGTGTGCCTGTAAAATCAACATGCTATTGGGACTATCAGAGAAGGAAACCAATACTGTATGTATACACATCTGTAGACAGCTGGGGACAAATTTGAAAGATATGCTGAAATCTTTCAAAAGATGTACGTAGCTTCTGCAATGCTTCAAGGAAGAGGGCTTCACTTTCATCAATGAATCCCTTTTGGATACTTTACTTGGAACTAAAAGGTATTGATCTATTTTTTTATAAACACCAACCAACACAATTTAATATCAGAGGTGGGCATTGTTGTTGCAAAGATTCTGTTTTATCTTTTTGGAAAAATGAAATTATGCACAACAAGGCCATGAACATAATTACTGAGGTGCAAAAAGCTGACTGAAATTTAGTGCTTTGGGGAAAAAAAGACAAAATCTGAAGCTTTGTAAACCCCTTGAATACCAAAGTCTAGTTTTTATTTTCCAAACCTAGATATGTGAAATTGCAGATAAGGAGACTGAATAATGAGGGCCATATGAACTTTAATTCCTTCCAATTACTGAATTAATAAATAAAAACAGAATCTCACCATCAAAGATTTCCAGCTCATCAAATTGCTTTTCACTTTGAAACGATTCTACAAAAACAGTAATGTTATAATTTGGTTCAACTTTAAGAGTCCAGGCACAAGTTTGTGAATTGAGATAGTTTCCTGGATAACCTGGACTGAGGATTACACCAGATGATTCTGTGTGAATTTCATTTGCTGGGCACTGTGCTATAAAATACAAGGAAGACAGGAAAAATAGGGAGGAAAAATAAAGGAGTTTACTTTTTTAAATTGCCACTTTTTCATAAATATATTTAATCTAGTTTTAAAATTTATTGCTTATTGAAGCAAAATCAACAAAAATTCAGATTTTCTCCTCAAAACAAGATGTATTATAACAAATGTTACTTTCATAAAACCCTACATGCTTCAGAAACTAGATCTGAATACATAAACTACCTCTACGTTTATGGTGAACTAAAATTAAAGGAATGTCTTTCTTTACTAATATTTACTTGAATATATTTAGACTGAATCTATTTTCAGTAATATAATGAAAAAAAGAAATTGTCATGAAACAAAAAATGCTACATAAATTTATCATAACATCACATATATTTGCTTAGCCCTCTAGAAGTTGTTAGGCCTCCCTACACCATTATCAGAAGAATAGTCAGTTATTCTTCAGAATGTGATAGATTCTTGGTTCATATTTCATATTTTATACTATAATGACAATGTTTAATAAAATAATTGAAGAAAAAAGACACGTGGAAAAGAAATAATAATACACTATTTATTTATAGACTATAATGGAGGAGGAAAAACCTGGATAGAAGATTCTAAAGTGTTGAAGTCTTATAGTCTTCAAACATTAGACATTTATTTTTATTTTATGTATAGAGAGGAGGTGCAGAGCCTAGTTGCATGGTGTGCTGACAATAACTTATTACTCAACACTAAAAAGACCAAAGAGCTCATTGTGGATTTCAGGAAGAAGAATGCTTACACACATTGTCCCATATACATCAATGGAAGAATGGGAGAACGTGTCACCAGCTTCAAGTCGCTGGGGATTCACCTCTCTGAGGATCTGTCCTGGCAGATCAACACCACCAGCCTGATCAAAAAAGCTTACCAGCACCTTTTCTTTCTGAGATTACTGAGGAAGAACCACCATTCCCCAACTATTCTTTTTTTTTTTTTAATAAAGTTTTATTTGGGTTTTCACACACACAAAATACAAGTAAAACATCTTTTTTGAAAATAGCATGGTCCTGGGTTGAACTTCTTTATACTGACACAAACTCAATTTCATGCTCATTTTTGTGTTCTATTTCATATCTTATACTATTCTACATTTTCTACATAGTTTTTCCCCTCTTTTAATTTTCTTAATTTTATTTTGATTATCTCATCTTAATTCAAATATGATATTTATACTTTTGTCTGTTCTGTTTCAATTTCATATTATCTTTTCTCATTAAACAAATTTTCTCCTGTAGTTACTAATTGGAATATGACACCTTTATATCTTTTAATTACATCCATTCAACTCTTATTTAAACTTCAATATATACCTTAAGGTTATGACCTTCAATATAATACATAATACATAACTTCCAATCAAATTCTGCTTGGTACATTCTTATAATACACGCTATATTCTTAAAAAAAAAAAGGATTATAAATATATGTACTTACAAACCCTCATTCCATTCCTATTCAGTTCTATCATTAATAATCATTTAAGTCTTAACATATTTAACATTTCTTTTCAATTAAATATCATACTTCCTTAAAGACACATATATTATATAATATATAATATATAATATTTATTTTTTTAAGTTTTCGCAGGTACTGAAGCTAAACAGCACAAATATTATATATATATATATATATATATATATATATATATATGTGTGTGTGTGTGTGTGTGTGTGTGTGTGTGTGTGTCTGTGTCTGTGTCTGTGTCTGTGTCTGTGTCTGTGTCTGTGTCTGTGTGTGCTGTTTAGCTTCCTTCGGGTATTATCCCACGTCATTGTAGTTCTGTTAAAGTTGTTGCAACGTTTCAGCAGAATCTCATCTGCCATCCTCAGGCTTCTGTATAGAGTTAGTTCCATTGGCTGTCAATACTTCAGTCAGGGTGCATAGTTCAGTCTTTATATATGTCTTATCTGCCAGGCGTTTGGTTCTGGTAATTACTGTTTTCGCTACGGAATCAAGAGAAAAATCTTCTAGATGCCCCAAATTATACGGCCTCCCAAAAATACACAAAGAAGGCATACCTCTCAGACCCATAGTCAGCTCCA
>BLBF01000007.1:23215531-23252702 GCA_015471245.1 Laticauda colubrina
ACACACACACACACACACACACACACACACACACACACACACACACATATATATATATATATATATATATATATATATATATATATATATATATATATATATATAAATTTTTCCCTTATTTCTCTTCACATATATTTTGTAAATCATTAAATATTCATTTTGTTACATTTATTTATTGACAAGCATTCCACAGTTACGATAACTATTTTATCAAACATTTTAATCATACATTGTTTCAATTGAAATTATTTCTATTTCTAATATAACAACACTATCTTATGTACCTTTGTAGAATCCCTTTTTCCATTAGATTTTCACCCATTATCTCTAAATAGGCCCTGTTTCTCTATATTTTGCTTCTGTCCTTTATAATTTTTTTTCCTTTCTTTTTTCCCCTCTCATCTTCTCCCTCCCCTTTTTAACCCCTTGTCTCTCTACTTGTAATTCTCTCTTCTGCATTTCCCTCTTTTGTTGCTTTCTTATTTTATACTTATTTTTCACTCTATTCTTTTTTTGGGTTGTTTTTCCCAATCTTAAACTTTCCATTCACTTTCCCCCTTTTCCTTTTTTTCCCCACCTAAGATTACTTGTTCATTAAAGATGGCTTCTTCTTTATCCCAATCTTCTTGTTCTGCAGGCATTTCTTGTTGTTTCTCATAATTCCAAATCTCCATTTCTAAGAACTGAAATACGAAGCCAAAAGAACCTCTCCCTTCTTGTGCATCTTCTTTGTACTTTTTAAGTTCCATTTTCAGTTCTTCTAAAAGTGGAGCCATTCTAAAGTTTTAAACAACCATCCAATTGATTTTAGTCATTCAAATGTAATAACCAAGAATCCAGAGATCACCAAGTAATCCAAATATCCAAAGCTGTTTCTTCTTATTTCTTTTTTCACTTTCTCTTCCTGGGGTTTTACTATTTTGTTGCGATGTTTCAGTTAAGATGTATCTTTTGGAAGTCTTGCTGAGATTTTTGCTCTAAGTTCTTTTTAATTCCAGGCAGTCTCCTCCCTTTCAGTTCCTGCCCTTTTATTCTTTTTCTCTCCTTTCCTGTTTTCAAAAGTTTTTAATTATCCAGAAATCTTTATTATCCCTTTGACTTTTTATTTTCAGCATTAAATGTCTATTAATGTCAGAGTGGATTTTTTTCCAATTTCTTGCTTAAGTCTCTTAGCTGTCAATATAGGAAGAGGAGAAAAAAAACCAAATCCTTTCCCTTTTCTTTCTCCTTGCCAGTTTAGAAATCTTAGGGAACAATGTTATTGTTTTTTTTTTAATAGTTTCAATTCCAGGGTACCTTATTTGTTGCTTTTGCTGTTTGACCTGGTCAACCAAAACTTTCTCTTCTTTTCTTCCTCCTGCACATTCTTTTCCGGTCGAGTTCTTCTTTGTGGTGGCCATTTCTGACCACCGCTACAACTGCCTTCAGGAAAGGGAGTAATGGCTAGCTGGGGAGGAGAGATGAGGCTCTCCTCAACCCTGCAGGCAGTCTCCCCCTTCTTCACCACCTCTATGGGGTGACTTAGCTCTGAAACCAGCCAGCTCGGGGCGCTCCAGCGGTGAGCATGGATCGAAACTGCGCAGATACATGGTTTCAGTCTGTCGCCGAAGAAGCTCAAACCAGAAGTCCCACCTTTCCCCACATATTCTGATCAAATTCTACCACTGTGCATTCGAGAGCATCCTATCCAGCTGTATTTCAGTCTGGTATGGACATTACACCATTAAAGAAAGGAAGGTGTTACAGAGGGTGGTGAAAACTGCCCAACGCGTTATAGGGATCCTACTTCCTGCCATTGTGGATATTCAGAGGAAACTATGTCTGCAAAAATCCCACAGTATTGTTAAGGACTTCTCCCATCCAGTCCATAAATTGTTTACCCTTCTGGGAAGAGGTTCAGGTGCCTGCAGTCTAAGACCAGCAGGATAAGGAACAGCTTCCACGAAACAGTGGTCTCCTTACTGAATTCCTCAACTCGTCTATCCCCACATACATACTGATACTTTCCCTGATAATATATAACATATCTTGTATAAAGTCTCTGTGCATTATACTTATATTCAATATGTTCATAAACACTTTGTACAGTCATATATATTCCTTCCATAGAGATATATTTTGTATATTTATAGATATTCTGTATATCCATATATAGTTACATTTTTTGTATATCTGCATATATATATTTATACTTCATTGCTGTTTTTGCACTTCTGGTTAGATGCTAACTGCATTTCGTTGCCTGTGTTCATGTGCAATGACAATGAAGTTGAATCTAATCTAAAAAATCTAATCTATTAAAATTTAAACAGTAATGAGGAATATTATCCTGTCCTTAATACCCCTGCAGTGTGAAATTAGGATAATTGTGTGTGTGTGTGTGTGTGTATGTGTGTGTAACCAGTATATATATATATATATGTATATGTATATATATATATATATATATATATATATATATATATATATATTTGTGTGTGTGTGTGTGTGTATTCCATATTTTGTCCCTGTGTTGCTACCTGTAATATTACGCAACTTCAACTTATATAGGGCACAATATCTATTGCTAAGAATTCTTCTCATTATTTTGGTTCTGACATTTTGTGCAATGTTCTATTCTGTACTTACTTGTATTTATTATGAAATCATTCTATTTTTCTCCCTTCAGAGCTAAAACTATTCCATTTTTTAAAAAAAATAGCTTATTGCTATGTTACCATGGATAGAGTTTGATAGAAATCAGAGGGAAAACTATTTTAAATTGTTTTGATTACATGTTCTTTTATAATATAACTCCTTTAAAACTCCTTTAAAACCTCTGATAAAATTCTGACAAAGAGACACATATTGGATAAAAACATCTGCTTGTCCATGAAGAATAAGGTGTAAAATAAGATATAGAAATAGCTTGTTTCAAATAGCAAACTTCTGAAAACAAAAATAAAGTTTTTATACTGAGAACCCATTTCAATATATGTTCATTATATTTCCTAATTATCACATTCTTGATTTGAAGCAAATTTAAATATCAAATACAATATGAGAAAACCTCTTAATCATAATCTCTCTATACGGTATAGTCATTGCACACATACCTTCACAAACTGGAGGAGAGCCCTCAAACTGAAGTTGGTCTTTCAACTTACAGAACGTCATATCATTTCCAACTAAAGTATAGCCAGGGTGACACTTGTATTTGGCAAAGTCTCCTGAAATAATTTTAAAAGAAAAAGGAATGGAAACATATTGAAATCTAGATTACAGCAACATTTATTTTTCATTAACTTTCCATACCTTTCTCTTATTGCTTCAACCAGATCCACACAGGGGTGAGATTCTACCAGTTCGCACCTATTTGCTAGAACCGGTTGTTAACATTCTAAGCAGTTTGGAGAACCAGTTGTTAAAAGAAATTACTGTAAGGAAGGCAGGGAGGAAACATTCTTGTGTTGCTTACAGAAACTACCTCTCTGTTATAACCCTTATTACATTCTTGGCAGGACTAGACTTTCTGTCTCTGGAACGTCTGTGGAGTTTTTTCCCCTCCTTTGCTGGTACTTTGCTTGTATAGAGTGACCATTCAAAGTGGCACTGAAAAAAGTGACTTATGACCATTTTTCACACTTACAACTGTTGCAGCATCCCCACAGCCATGAGAGGCCAGGTGAGGAGATGCGTGCCTTGATGTGAGTGATATTGAGTTGGCCACGCCCAGCCAATAACATGACCACCAAGCCATGACCACAAAACTGGTTGTTAAAAAGACAAACCAAAATAGAATCAGAAAAAAAGAAAGAAAAAGGAAGAAATAAAAGAGAAAGCTAATGTGCAAAAAAAGGTAGATGAAAAATAGAAAAGAGAAAAAATATATAAAGATTAAACTTATTTTATTTATAGCAGCTATAAGTACAATTCTAGATTAATCTCCTTCTCTAAGGTTACATCATTCTATAATTTATTCTATCTTATCATCAAACCCATAGATCATGTTCTTTTTTGTTGTTGGTTTACATAAAAGGTCTATAAAGGATTTCCCAGCCAGCAATAAATGTGCTGTCTTTTCTCTAATTAAACAGAACAATGCATCTATCTTACAAATTCATCAATTCATACTCTAGGTTTTCTTCTTTAGTTTGTATAAAACATGTATGTCTTAGTGGACCAGAATACAGCAGTGGTGGGATTCAAAAAGTTTTACTACTGGTTCTGTGGGTTTGGCTTGGTAGGCGTGATGTGGCTTGATGGGCATAGCTTGGTGGGCATGGCAGGGGGAGGTTATTGCAAAATCTTCATTCCCTCCGCACCCCACTAAGCTGCTTTCCAGCTCCATATGCAGGGCAACAAAAGAAGACCCAGCTGGGACTTGGGAGGCAGAAAATAGATAGGGGCAGCACCAGTCGGAGGTGGTATTTGCTGGTTCTCTGAACTACCCAAAATTTCCACTACTGGCTCTCCAGAACTGGTCAGAACCTGCTGAATACCACCTCTAGAATACAGGCTTGCAATCTTAGCTTGAGAACATGTCCTAAATAGATTGTGTTTGCAGTATATGGCCAAAACATTACTACTGGCTTTAATCGGGAAATGCTATATGGCAAACAGATATACTAAGGCTGATAACTTAGTTGGTATCTTTCACTAAAATGTAATGTGGAAAATGCTCTTTCCTTCCTTCCTTCCTTCCTTCCTTCCTTCCTTCCTTCCTTCCTTCCTTCCTTCCTTCCTTCCTTCCTCCTTCCTCCCTCCCTCCCTCCCTTCCTTCCTTCCTTTCAGTTTAGAAGAGGAAATGATCAGTTTTATATTAGCCATTCTGTCTCATTTTTAGAAATATATAAATTAATTAATCAACTAAAGGTAGGAAAGGCACCAGGAGATTACAGTATTCCCTTGGGGTCAGATTGGGGAGTGCATTTTTGGCTTCTCATTTTAGGTATGTGTCAATAGTGGGATCCTACCTTTGTCACTACTGGTTCAATGGGTGATTGTGCATGCACACGGGCATGTGTGCCCCTAACACACACACCCCTAACAAGCCAATCAGCTGAGAGAATGAAGAAATGAAAAGCTAGGAGTGACCCTCCCATGCACTTTTCATTTTTTTATCCTGTCAGCTGATTGTCAGAGGCTTCCCCCCCCCCTCAGCTGATCAGAGGCTTTTTTAAAAATTATTATCAGTTCACCCGAACCAGGCCAAACTGGTAGCATACCACCACTGGTACATGTCTAGATCAACTCAGATTCCTAAACTCTTGGGATTTTCTATCATCA
Source organism: Laticauda colubrina (assembly GCA_015471245.1). Classification (NCBI taxonomy): domain Eukaryota; kingdom Metazoa; phylum Chordata; class Lepidosauria; order Squamata; family Elapidae; genus Laticauda; species Laticauda colubrina. Next base: position 23,220,800 of record BLBF01000007.1, read on the forward strand.
TTCCCATCTTTACTTTCAGTTTTTGACAAAACTGAGATTTTAGAACCTTTACAAATTATGACAGTAATGGGCAGGCTCCATTACAATCATATGTCAAGGACTACCTATAACATATTCAATTTGTTTCCACTAGAATAAACAGGGCTCAGATTTTTCCTTATTATCATTTTTTTTTTGTTAAATTCAATGGGATTTTCATATAATTTTAACATGCAGTTAAATCTGAAATATGTTTATGTAGGACTACATTCATCCCACTTTGACAAGGTTTTTTCAGCAAAATGTATATATACCAGTGGTGGCATTTGACCGGTTCTGCCTGGTTCTGGAGAGCCAGTAGTGACGATGAGCAGCAGAGATGGAATTGGTTCTCTCCGCTGCTCTGTGTTTGGTCCACCCGCCTGCCCAGTCTCTCATGCTCACTTTTATGACTAGACTTTGAAGTGCAGCTGCTTTGAGCAGCGCAGAATAGCACCGTGTGGCAGCTGCTGCAGCAACCGGCATCGTGCAGGCTTGCAGGAGGCTAGTTAGAATGCCTCTGCGCCTGCACAAAGTGCACATTTGACACACGCATGCAAGCAAAGTGTGCACGTGTGCACAGCGCGCCCACCAAGCCACTCCCACTGAACTGGTAGCAACTTTATTTGAATACCATCACTGATATATACATTTAGGATTTCTTGTAATATCTTGAATATCTTGTAAACATGCTGGAATGATTGCTAAGTTCTGCTTCAAGTACAATTTTAGTTGAAAAATTTAGTTACCATTTTCCCACTGAAATGTATTTGTTTTATGAAAGAACTTATTGCATACACATTCCTTATTTTCACATAACATTTTCTCTCTATCTGAAGTGTGCTTTCCAATGTTGCCATTTTTCCCAGCCAATATGACCTACTACCAGGAGAACTAGAATTTGGAGTCATTTTTCTTAATGAAAAATATGTCACCCTTAGAAAAATAACAATCGTGTAATACAGCTGTATTGGAAATAATCAAACAACATAAATGTGTATTATATATCTACACCTGTAGCCTCAGTGGTTGTCGCTTTTGATTGATTTTTTAATACTGGTATTTCTACATTGTTCTATGCTAAAAAAGAGGAATACAAGATTTTTAAAAAAGGATAATTAATAGAGACTTACCAAGTTTCATTTTAAGAAATTTAATGTTTAAAACTTTAAGCATTCGTTTAACAAAACCTGGAGTTTTGTTAAACCTGGAGTGCTTCCATCTAAGTATACTTAGGTGAATACAAATAAACCACACATCTTCCAACATAAAGAACATGTTAATGATTACAATTTTCAGGAAAAAAGAACATTTGAAATGTTCTAATAGCATCAGTTAAGTAGCAGTCTGAATTGACAAAAAGTATGTACATGGGGTAATACAGACATTTTTACCTATTTCAAAATCATCATCTTCAGCAAGCAATTCAGCATGCAGAACTACTGGAGGAGACTGGCACTTCTTAAGCTGATATGCTATGGAATCAAATCAAAACTGGATTAGTAATGGTTTGAAGACAAATTTCACTATAAGGCAAATGCCACCTAACAATATTTGAGAAAAGGTACAATGGTATACAAATATTATAACACAGATGGCAAAATAGACCTAGTGAAAAAATTATGTGAAAAAAATCTATTATTTACAGCTACTGATCATATGACCCTGTATTCCCATGTGAAATATTGGGATTTCTTATTGGAAATATGTAAGTGCATGTATAGTGCATGCACATATGTCATATACACTCTCCTTCATTACATTCTTGCCATTTCAATATAGCCAAATGTCTCATCTTCTTTCCTTATAATTAATGTCCTTTCTCAAAAATAAGTCTATGAGAAAATGAAAATAAATAAAAAGCATCTTAAATAACACAAGAAGTCTCTTTAGAAACCCTTTCTTGCTGTATGAGTCTCTTTTTTTGACAATATCAGCAGAAATGATGTCATTCTACAGCTTCAAATGAAAAAACATCCTATGTCTGAACAGTTCAATCTTTTTTGACAGGAAATTAGAATACCAACATGTTTCACGAATACCCCCAAGTCCTTAGAGCTTACTCCGAAGTGTGCGGCCAGGATTAAGTGCTTAGGGCTTTCCCTTAAAATATTCAAAGCCAAGTAACGTGTATTAAATATTTACCTCTCCTTTTGCTGCAGATAATAATGGTTGATAAAGGTTTTCATTCAATTGAATAGCATACCAATTGAAGGAATCTAATTTATTCTGACAACAATAGAAATAAAATATTCTTTTAAATCACCCCATGCCGTTTGACTCTCCTTATCTTTCTCACACATATATGATTTGTAAGATGAGAAAAAGGATACTGACCATGAAAATTGAGAACAAAGAATCCTCCAGTAGAGAAATCACTGTGAAACTTGAGAAGGACTTGATTACTGGCACTAAAAGCAGTTTCCAGAGCTGTGTTCCCACTGAACACTCCCAACTGGGGTGAATTTTGGTCTGGGCCATCCCTAAGAACCCAGAAAGAAAAAAGCAAAAAATTGTAGTTAAGTTTTATATTCATAGTATTGCAGATTGACAGCAACTTTAAATCTTTGGGAAGTGAGGATAATTTAAACAATTGTAGCAAAGTGATTCATTTGTATTCAAATCTGTACATTTAAGAACAACTCTTAATTTGAAAAGTGCAAACTTGTTTTTAAATAACATATATTATTTTTTGTACTGAAGTTGTTCCAACTCCTTCATTTTATTTATTTATTTATTTGTTTGTTTATTAAATGTGTTTGCTGCCCATCTCACTATGAGGTGACTTCATCCATTCATATCTAAAGAAAATTGCTGATATTGTGAAATCAACCTACCCTACTTCAGCCTGTCAGCTGTTTCCCAAGCAAGAAGTACACAAAATTTTTCAACAGGTTCTTCTTGAGTGTGACATTGTCATTCCTCACATAAACAAGAAATGATTCCTCACTATTTAGGTGAGCAAAGAGTTTGCCTTTAAGAAGAAGGAAAGCATCATTTCTGGAGAAATTAAATAAATGTGGAATTCTTAATACTATCTGAGGGTGATATCAGTATTATGCACTGAGGTCACCCTAGTTGGCTCCTGAAAGGTCTTCAAGGAAACAACCAAGCTCAGAGAGCACCCAGGACTCCACAACTCAACTATGAACTACAGATATTCTCTTCTATTGAAGTTAAAGGAGACATAGAGTATTTCGACCAGGAAAATTAATCCTAAACCCCCGGTAAAAGGTTTCATCTCTACAGGAAACTGAAAAACTCCAGGGAAGGGAAGAAAAATCCCCTAAGAGAGAGACAATTTTTATCTAAAAATCTACAACTAGGTCTTTGATTTACTTCAGAATGTTTTAAAATCATTTCTGATATCTGTTACCTCTGAAGTTTCTTGTATCTGTGGAAATTTAGTTATTTTGTATATCAGTGCTGTCAAACTCCCAGCCTCTGGGACAGATGCATCACATGCTGGCCACACCCACATCCAGTTTAGCAAAGAGGGAAAAAGTCCCTATACATCGCATGATGCCACCGTGATGATGTGAGTTTGACACCCCTGATGTATATATTTGGGCTCTTTGAGCAGCTAATTATCAGGGCTTGAATTTGTTTTAAGTTTGTCTTTGATAGAATGCTTATGGGAAATTGCTTTAAAATGCTGTTTTTGTTTTAAACAGCTCTAAATTGTTCATTTGTTTGCCACTGAATGCTTTAGGTGTGACTTCCTAAAATTAAAAAAGTTGTTATATTTCTTCTTATTTTTTAATAAAATTAATTTTAGATTATTGTAAAAACTGCAGAGCTGATTTTAGGAAAATTATTAGAGTCATTAAAGGAGGAAAAAAGCACAAGTCATTAACTCAAATTAACCTTTCTATGATTTGTTCAATATAAAATAGGACAGAAATAAATTTGGAGAAGTTTTCAAAACCCTATTAGTATATACTGCAAAAAATAAAGTATAATTCTTTGATATTGTTTTTATATACATATAGAAAAAATTATTTTTTTTCTCACGAGAATTTTCTGAAACTTCTGAGTTGATAAACAAGCTTGCTAAGCAGAACAAGAAATTTGCTGATTAACCAAAATCAGCTGTACATGAATATGTGCTTACAGTTACACATATATTTTTTTTTTATTTAACCATATAAAGATGGGGAAAACACCCAAATATCACTCTTCACAATAATAAGATGTTAACATACCATACTGCAATGTAGTCATTCACTAATTCTGTTTGGAGTAATGTGAAATTGATGTAGATGCCATGACCCTGGGCTACAGTTATAAGCCATGTACAATCTTTTGAATTTGGATATTCATTTGGAAATCCTGGTGAATACACAGTGCCATTCTGAGATGTTACATTATATCCACACGGAGCTGATAAAAAAAAATAATGATAATATACATCAATCTAGTCTTTTGGAAACTGGTGTATCCCTGCCAGCTACATTTAATATATAACAAAATCCAAAGTGAGAGAATAACAAAATACATAATTGTTCATAACAATCGGCAATGCAGATTAAATAGAATAATCTGGATTTTGTAACTATGATAAATTGGCACCTTAAAAAAATTCATAGCAGTCAACTAAAAACATAATGATAGCATAGGGATACTTTGAAGTTGAGAAGGAGAATCTCTTTTTATATAGATAGGATCTACAATTTCTGATATTGAATTGAAATAACATACATGTAACATGCACATAGTCAGTCACACTACAAACGCACATATATGCATACACACACAAACACTCCTACCAGAAATTAGGTTTATTAAAAAAAAAAAAACACTACAATTTAATCTTTTTTTTTTTTTTACTTGCTTCACTGAAGAAAACAATGAAAGGGATCATAAAAACGGTGCAGGTGAAAGGTTAATTCCTTAGCATGCCATACCATTTTTTTACACATTGCAATACTATCAAATTTATGTCCCCATAGCAATTAGTTTTTCACTAAGCTAAGTGCTACAAAGGTAGATCGAAGGGAGGCTGGAAGCCAGCCAGGATTGCCTTATTGATTATATTCGGTCCAGGAAATATTGGTTTTCTCACCCCTTCCCATTTTAGAAACTTTATCCTTATCAAATGATTAAATCTACCCTCTACAACCAATTTGCAGATTAAAAATAATATGGTCCAGTTTTTGTAGTTCTTTGAATGTATTACAACTTTCTGCATTTATAATTGTCATCTCTCTCCCTCCCTCCCTCCCTCTCTCTGTCATGAATGCGAAAAATAGTTTTCTGCCTGGCAAATAATATTCTCTTTCTACATATACAATAATACTGTTGCACATGCATATATACTTAGTACTGAGCATCAAGCGGCAAAATCATGGGTAATGAGATGTGAAACAATATGAATTAAAAGGATGTGATTCATCCATTGCTAATATCAGGTGACTGCTCTGAGGACAGGATATCATAATCAGGCAGCAGTAAAGAAAGCCTTGATCCTGCTGGCCACTTCCCCAACTGGCAAAAGTGTGAGTTATAAGAAAGGATCTCAGTATATGAACAGCTCAGAAAAGGAATAAGAAATTCTTCCCATCAGCCATGAAATATGGTACAGCAAAGAGAGTCATGGGCACACAATAATTGCAACAAACAGCAGTGGCAGATTCTGCAATTCACTGCCAATGACTACATCTTTGGTTATAAATTAAGTTATTGGCAGTGCACAAATCACTGCATCACTTGCCAGTTTCTGTTTGCACTCTGCTGGCATTAAATGAAAAAGCAAGTAGCTGCTATTGCAGCTGCTTCAGATACCTCAGCCTTTGGCAGGGTAGGACTTTAAAAATAAAAAAGGATGCTTTGAAGTGTACTGAAACTCATCATCAGTTTTTCATAGTTCAGCAAACATGATAAATGTGGCAGGATACATAGTGTATAATGCCATAGTTACTGTACAGTGTCATTAGAGAAGTACCTCATTATTATTAACATGTATACATTTGATAAACCTCAATTTGTATACAGAAAAAATAGATCTACAGAGGATGCTATAGCTATCATTCTTCACACTGCTCTGACTCATTTGGAACAGCAGGGCAGCTATGGGAGGATGCTTTTTGTAGATTTTAGCTCTGTGTTTAACACAATACTTTCACATAGACTAGTGTCTAAACTTCAGAACCTTGGATATTCTTATTCAATCTGCCTTTGGATTATGGATTTCTTTCTGGCCACTCACTGATGGTCAGGTTGGGTAATCATATCTCTTCAGCCCTTATTCTTAACACTGATACACCCACAGGGTTGCGTATTGAGTCCCTTACTCTATACTATTTATGTGCATGACTGCATTCCCACTCATGCTTAGTAATACTATTACTAAATTTGCAAATGATCCAACAGTGATGGCACTCATATCTGCCTATCGAGATGAGATGGACCAGTTGCTTTCTTGGTGTGGACAACAACATGGTCTTCAACACCAATAAGACCAGGGAGCTTATAGTGCACGACAGAAGGAACAGATCAGTTATCCAGCCCTTGTTTATTAATTGAGACTGAGTGGAGCAAGTGGTCAGTTTTAAGTTTCTGGGTATTATCATAAAGAAGGACCTGACCTGGGGTGCTCACATTGCAGCACTGGTCAAAAGGGCCCAGCAGAGATTATGCTACCTGAGACTTCTCAGGAAACAACCACTGAATGAAAACTGCTGGTGACCTTCTACCGCTGCACCAGAGAGAGTATTTTAACTTACTGCATCTCTGTATGGTTTGCCAATTGCACAGTGGCAGATAGGACAGGACTCTGCACATGCATAAGTGTTTCCTGTGTGCCACTGCACTACTGCACATGCATGCCAGATACCTGACAATCAGCTGGCGGGCAGGTGGCACACATGCACAGTAGATTTTTCTTGGGCAAGGGCTCACATGCTGGCAGTAATGGCTCTGCGTGCCACTTCCAGCACACCATAGGTTTGCGACCATGGATATAGTGCAATATTAATGCAATATCATTAATTTTCAATTCAATTGTATAGAATGTGAAGAATGTGTATTTGTGTTTTATTTTTATTATAATGTACACTGAAGACGGCATTGTACAAAACTAAACTAAATTTTTCTTTCTAAATTAATTTGAAATGTATACTTGCCATTTATTGATTAGTGTTGGCTATATGCCCAACCTCTACAATAAATATACTCTTGGCAATTGCATTATTTATAGAAACTGTTTTTTTAATTGCAAATAATTAACATTGCCAGGTGGCAACAACAACAACAACTAAAATCATGTCATATGTTTAATTTAAGTAGATATCTAAGCATGATAAACAACGATCTCTCATCCCTTGATTGGGAATTTCTATTCTCTGGATGCAGTACTGTAGAATACCATTACAACATATTTTTACTTGAAGTCAAAGGAGTCATCAAACTATATGTACCAATAACAACTCCCCAAACCAGAAAAAACCAATTACCCAAAACAATAAGGAAGCTTCAATCCAAAAAGAAATTACTTTGGTGGAAAAACAAATCTGGTCACGTTGCCAGTTTCAAAAGCTGATACAAAATTTTACGCCACCAGATAAAAACTGAATGCACCAATTATCACATTAAACAAGAAGAAAACCTTCTATGCACCAATTCCACCCGGGCTTTCAACAATTTTGTAAACAACAAACTAAAAGTCTCAAGGTCCATCCCACTGCTGAAAGGACCTAATGGAAAAGACTGCAACGACGACACTATTAAGGCCAACCTCTTTAACACATTCTTTGGCTCAGTATTTGTAAACAGCAATGGATCATGCCCCGTATTTCCTAACCGAACCAAGGACAACTACAATGATCTAATACATATCGATTTTACAGAATACAATATTGAAAAAACACTATGCAATCTAAAACCATCTCTATCTATTGGATGGAATATGTGCCTACTTCTTAAAAAATCTATCCACTACCATAGCAGAATCTCTAAGCATAATGTTTGAAAAATCTTTCAGGACCAGCTCCTTGCCTAACCTATGGTCACAAGCCACGGTCATCCCCATCTTCAAAAAGGGAGACCTCAGCCTAGTTGAAAACTACAGACCAATCTCTTTATGCTGCATCACCTGTAAAATAATGGAATCAATTATTAACCAATCTATCATCCTCCACTTACAAACAAACAACCTTCTCTCTAATAAACAATTTGGTTTTAGGAAAAAAACTGCCATGTAATCTGCAACTCTTACAGTGAAAAAACATTTGGACTACACAACTTGATCAGGGCAAAGCAATAGATGCAATCAACATAGACTTCTGTAAAGCTTTTGATTCAGTGATACATGACAAACGACTCCTAAAACTAAAATCTTACGGTATCTCTGGACACCTGCATAACTGGATAGAAGCATTCCTGTCAAACAGACAACAAATGGTCAAAATTGGGAGCGTCCTATCAAATTCAGTACCTGTCAACAGTGGTGTCCCCCAAGGCAGTGTTCTAGGACCAAGTCTTTTCATACTCTACATAAATGACCTCTGTGATCATATCAAGAGCAACTATGTTCTTTTCACAGATAATGTAAAGCTATTCAACACCACAGACAATACTGCTACCCTTCAAAAAGACCTTGACTATGTATCAGAATGGTCAATCAAATGGCAACTTCAAATCTCAACAAATAAATGCTCTGTCCTATATATTGGCAAAAAAAATAATATTCAGAAAGTAAAATACAGGCTGAATAGTCAAGACCTTGTTGATGATCCAAGCTCTGTAAAGGACCTTGGAATACTCATCTCTGATGATCTAAGTGCTAGAGCCACTGTAACTACGTGGCCAAAAAGGCATTAAGAGTTGTTAACCTAAACTTACGTAGCTTTTTATCTGGTAATATTACACTACTAACTAGAGCATACAAAACATTTGCTAGACCAATACTCAAATACAGCTCATCAGTCTGGAACCCGCATTACATATCTGATATTAACACAGAAATATTTCACAAGAAGAGTTCTCCACTCATCTACTCATTGCAGAATACCTTATGCCACCAGACTTAAAATTCTAGACCTAGAAAACCTAGAATTACGCCGCCTTCGGTCTGATCTAAGTATAGTATATAAAATCATACATTGCAATGTCCTACCTGTCAATGAATACTCCAGCTGCAACCATAACAACACTAGAGCAAACAATAATCACACCAAACTTGATTGCAGGAAATACAACTTCAGCAATAGAGTGGTCAATCCCTGGATTACTCTACCTGGCTTTGTGGTTTTTTTCCCCAAACCCCAAAAACTTTAACCTTAGACTTTCTACTATTGACCTCACCCCTTTCCTAAGAGGTCTGTAGGGGGTGTGCTTAAGTGCACCAACGTGCCTACCATCCCTGTCCTATTGTTTCTTTTATATCTTTTTATTTTTATTATCTGTATTCATGTATTCATAACTATAGTTATGAATACATGAATACAGATAAGAAAAATACTTATACCTATTATCTTGTAAGCAATTGACAAATAAAAAAATAAAATAAATAAATAATAAATGATACAGTATATTTTGAAGGTTCCCATCTGGTTTTTGTGGATGACAAAATGGACATTTTTACCTTTTTCCCCAAAGACTTTCATTTATAAATGTTAAAATCTTATTTTAATTATGGTATTTACTACAAATAATTTTAATTCAAAGCATGGCACAGAATAATTAACTCTATTCCATAATATACCATGTATGAGATTTCAAAGTGATTTGAAGAAATCCTGAGCTCATCAACTACCGTGTTTCTCCAACAATACGGCCTGCACCAATAGAAAGGCCCAGCATGTTTTATCGGCATAAAATCAAATTAAGCCCCTCCCCCCCAAATTAAGGCCTATATTAAACATGCAAAATGGGGGGGAGTGGTGGTGGGGGCGGCTTGCCATTAGGAAGTACTTTTGTTGCATACCAAGATATGGTGCTGCCTGCGTTGACTTTGGCGTTGGTGGGGCACTTCGTATCAGGAGACCTTCCTCCACCGTTGCTTTCTCTTCTACCTTGCTGCCGCGGCGTTTAAAGCAATGCTGCGGCATTTGGCGCACCATGTGCAGCCAGCCAGGGCTCCTCCCGACAAATGGAGCCTGGCAGAGACATTCAGCTTCAGGCGCTTCTGTCACCACCTTCCCTTCGCCTTCAAAGGCAAAGACAATTCTTTTAAAAACAACACCTTACTACGGGTACGACAAAGCCTCCCCTGCCCAAGAGGGCAGCCCAACCCCACATGGGGAGGTGAATTTCCTGGGGCCACAGCACAGGATCGGCCCACCCCAGGAGAAACACCCAGCTGCCATCCCTGCCTGGTGCCAGGCAGAGTGCAAAGAGCTTTGCCTGGGCACCCAGAGCAGCTGACAGGCGGGCCCTCCACCCCAGCGGTGGAGCTTTCACCAAGGCAGTGAGCACCTCCCTGCTGGACCCTCTGCTCATCTCATCAGGGCCACGCCAGAGCCATGTGGGCTGGGCAGAGCCAGGAAAACAAGCTGCAGGTGCACGCCCATTGCCAAACGAAAGAGCCGGGCTGACCCAAGCTTGTATTTCTTCCCAAGTCCCTCCAGCCCGAACCCAAAGGTGCTACTGGGAGAGGGTGCCCAAGGCAGTGATAGTACCCACCCATCCGTGGACAGGGAGGCAAGGTGACGGCCTGCGCCACACCCGCCTCTGAGCTGAGCCCTGCCGAGTCAACACCTCTGTCTGATGCCCATTCCGCTGCAGCGTTTGGAGCTGCCGGCACATTTGGAGATGCATGGGGACAGGGACTGGCTGGGCGAGGGGTGGAACGGACGGGCGGCTTTGGGGTATCTCCGCCAGCCAGGGAAGCAGTGCTGCCATCACCTTGTGTTCCTCTCCGTGGACAGGTGGATGCTATCACTGCCTCGGGCAGCCTCTCCCGGTGGCCCCTTCGGGTTCGCCCTGGAGGGACTTGGGAAGGAAGCCAAGCTCAGGTCAGCCCAGCTCTTTTGCTTGGCAGGCACCAGCAGCTCACTTTCCTGGCTCTACCCAGCCTGCTCGGCTCTGGCGTGGCCCTGGCAGGATGAGCGGAGGGTCCAGTGGGGAGGCACTCGCTGCCTTGTTGAGAGCTCTGCAGCCAGGAAGGAGGATCCATCTGTCAGCTGCGCTGGGTGCCTCAGGCAAAACTCTTCGCGTTCTGCCTGGCACCAGGCAGGTATGGTGGCTGGGCGCTTCTCCCAAAGTGGGCTGATCCTGCGCTGTGGCCCCAGGAGATTCACCTCCCCATGTGGGGTTGGGCTGCCCTCTCAGGCAGGGGAGTCTTTGTTGTAGTAGGGTGTCGTTTTTAAAATAATTGGCTTTAGCTTCGAAGGCAAAGGGAAGGTGGAGACAGGAGCGCCTGAAGCCGAGTGTCTCCGCCAGGCTCTGGTTGCAGGGAGGAGCCCTGGATGGCCACGGCATTGCTTTAAACGCCACGGCAGCAAGGGAGAAGGGAAAGCAACGGTGGCGGAAGGTCTCCCAATGTAAAGTGCCCCACCAACACCGAGGTCAGCTCTTGCTGCCTGACCACCCGAGGATGCAAGGGGGGGGGAATTAAGTCACCCCCGAAAAGTCATTTTATTGGGGGGTCAAAAAAAAATAAAGCCCGGCCTTATTTTGTGAGAAACATGGTAAAATATAAGTGGCGTGAGCTAGGAGCCACATTTTAAAACATAAATAAGGAACCATTTAGCATAGTTTTGATGTTTAAATTTACATATGCAGGTGCATGAACCAAAGAGCCAACCAATTAATGTGAACTATGGATATTCAAATAATAATTGCAAGCAATTATTTGAAGATAATTCTAAACAAAGAAGCATGTTTAGAGCAAGGAAGGAAGCAAAGCAAGGAAGCTATCTGAAAACTATTTCACATTCTGCAGATCAGCTATGTAATCGAGAAGGGGAGGAGGAAAGTGAATCTTTCTGGCAACTCCTTTTCCCAATAGCCAAAATTTGGAATTCAGCATATATTGAGAAAGTTTCTCGGTGAAATCACATTGTTGATTCAGACATGAGTATTATGTGCATTGGGTACTATTGTAGAAGCAGTTTCTCCTTCAGCTAGTTTTTTTCTTAATTTTCCTTTATCCCCTACCCCCATTCTATTATTTATTTCCTAAAGAAAAAGTCGAGCTTAAATACCTATTAACCTATTGTCATACCTCCTAACCAATGACAGTAATAATCTGACCATGAATTTGACATGGTATTTCAGCTCTCATTTATTGAGGGAATAAAAAAAAATGAAGTTCTGTACCACATTAATACAATGATAGACAGGTAAGACAAACATATCCTTTAGCTTACAACTCTTTTCAACACAAAGGCATGAGTTCTCACCCATCATTTTAAAAAAATCCAAACTCATCCTTCTCTCCTTGCTAAATTCTTCATCATCATTTCTCCTTTTAATGGCCCAATAATCCCTTGTGGGATGGAGTCTGGGCAACTGAATGGAGCTGAGTGTTTAACTGGCTGGATGTCATTCTTGTCACCAATGCGGTATTATATTCAGTAGATATATTCTCAGTGTGCACAGAGAGAGAAATATCTGCCTCTATCCAGGATTGAACTCACAGCCTTCTGATTGTGAGGCAAGAGCTCTACCTCTACGCCACCACACCACCCTTCTCTCCACATCCAAAACTGCTTCCTACCCTTCTAAAAGCATTAAAATCAAACCCTCTTTCTCCATCCCTTACTCATTTCATTCCCTCTTGTCCTCTGGTATCAAGAATATGGCAATGACACTTGTAGCTTTAGAAATGGTAACTTCCAAAATGATTGTCTGGTTGTTTTATGAGCATCACAGTCTGGGGTGAGATTCAAATTTTTAACAACCAGTTCTGTGGGTGTGGCTTAGGTGGTGGGCATGGCTTGGTGGTCATGTGACTGGGTGGACATGGTTTGGTGGTCATGTTATTGGCTGGAGGGGCCAACTCAATATCACTCACATCAAGGCACGCATCTCCTCGCCTGGCCTCTCATGACTGTGGGAATGCTGCAATAGTTGTAAGTGTGAAAAATGGTCATAAGTCACTTTTTTCAGTGCCATTATAACTTTGAATGGTCACTCCACACAAGCAAACTATCAGCAAAAGAGGGGAAGTTTCTGAGACAGGAAGTCTAGTCCTGCCTAGAATGTAATAAGGGTCAACAGAAAGGCAGTTTCTGTAAGCAACACCAAAATGTTTTCTTCCTGCCTTCCTTTCAGGATTAGGCCAGTAATTTCTTCTTACAACCGGTTCTCCGAATTGCTTAGAATGTTAACTGGTTCTAGCGAATAGGTGTGAACTGGTAGAATCCCACCCCTGATCACAGGTCAGGAAAAACTATATTTCGAAGAGGCACAATGTGGGTTGTTTGTGAGTGTAAGGAAAGAAAGGGTAGTGATTTATCATAGGGGATATGACAGAACGTAATTTGACTTATATCAACTACTTTCCATTTTTGAAGAAAAATATATTTCTCTCTCAATTCTGATTGCCAATGAAACTGTTATGAGGCTTGCAACAGATAATGATTTTCATATATCCACTTGATTTATTTCTATTTTTCTTTTCTTTTTCTTTCTTCCCTAACATGTAAGAACATCTTGGAATGTAAGCAATCATGATGAACAAAAGCTACCTTCACACTTTGGAAAAGGATGATTCCAGTTCCTGTTGATCCCATGATGGCAAGTGAGCACGGAGTGACCGATTAATACATATCCAGGATAGCATTCAAAAGAGATAGATTGGCCCACACTGTAATCGGAATTGATTATATATCCATTATAAAATGGAGGAGGATCGGGACAATTCTTTAATTCATAACCTGAGGAGAAAAAAAGATAAAATATTATCTTCCCCAGAAAAAAATTAAAAATCATAAAACAAATTGATGATTGTTCTATAACTTGCTAAATATTTATATCTAAGTAATTAATACAGACAGGTAACTTTCTTCCAGGTGACGATTTCTATATGTATAGATAGATGTATGTGTACGTAGACAGATATGAAGGTGTGTGTGTGTGTGTGTCTCTCTCTCTGTGTGTGTGTGTGTGTGTGTCCTTTTGCCTTTTTGTCTTGGGTAGAGAAAAGAAAATATTTACATTTACTGCTAACTAGAAACCCATTATAGACTTTTTACACAAAATAGTAAATATCAAATTTATGACATGGTTTGGATGATTAAAAGGAACAGATTACACAAAGTAGAGTAATATGTTGCAAACATAGACTAAAGGCCTGGTCCCACTGGCCGACGGACGCAACATGTATGCATAAAGGACACAGCGGACGAGCAAAATTTCAGGGGTGGCTCCATCTGTTGTCATCTGCTCCAAAAAGTGGTGAAAATTTGCATAAACAGAATGGAAAAGAACGGAAAAGAATGGACATGGGTAGTATGTAGTGGGGATGTTAAATGGATGTTCATCGGAAGCCTAGAGGATGAAAGCGGATGGAAGGGGATGATACCTCCGAAGGGGTTACGGGGGATAATTGCGAAGTGGATGCATAGTGGATGAAGCAGATGCATCATGTTGGCCTAAAGGAAAGAAAGGGGATGCCGCACGGATGTATATCGGATGCAAACTGTTCACTGCGCATCCTTTCTATTTCCGTGCTACTAACAATGTATAGACGTTCTATGTACCTTTTCTTTCCTCCCTCTTTCCATTTTCAGCTGCAGCGGATGTGAGTTGCGAGGATGCCCAGAGGATGCAGAGAGGATACAGTGGATGTTTAACGGATGATAATGGACATAGAATGTTTGCTGCTCGTATGTTGTGGATTTACATCGTACACGGCGGAAAGTTCATCCGTTCACAAAGTTTTGTGCGGCTCAAAACTTCTTGCGCGGATGAAAAAGCAGTGGACGGATGCTCAACAGATAGAGCGTATGAAACACATATGCAATGAGTACACAACGGATGCATAGCGTTTTCCAACGGATGGCAAGCTTTTTTTAACGTTTTACATCCTCTTTGCATCCGTAAGTGCAGTGCGACCGGGCCTTAAGGCCTATAATTGCACTTATAACTGCTGTAAAGAAAATCAAAATTACTTTTTCATATCTTTTTATTATTATTTTTTTTACTTGTTTTCCTATCTTGCCCTTCTCTTTTATTTCTCTTTTTTATTATTCTTATTTTACACTTATTTGTATTTGTTTTAACATTCTTTTAAAAACTCTTTAATAAAATTATAAATTTATAACTGTATATAGATTTAAACCCTTGGATAGTAATGGAATTAGAACAATGATTAGCATACCAAACAATTGCCTCCAAACTTCAGGATAGATTCCTATACAATATTAAATTAATCTAAAAATTGTGTAATGATTTGCAGTTTTGATTTTATATTTTTATATTGCTAATATTTGCCCAGTAAATGGAATCACAATTTGTGAATCCAGAGTAACACTTCTGCAAGCAATATGCAAACACAGGAATGAATTTATGAAACTAGATGTTCCTTCAAATATTCATAATCACAGAGTAAAATGGCAGCTTAGGTTGGCCTGCTCATACTGTCATATTCCTGCCAATCATCAGGGACACAGAAGGAATGCATAAGAACAGAGCAGGCTTTCACTTGTAGCCATTTTCTCAGAGGGTGTTCACATTTTAGAACAATAAGTCTTTTCATTATTTAGCTCAACACAATCATTCTACAATACATTATAATCTATATATAATATATAATCTATATATAATCTATATATAATCAATATAAATTGGGGTTGCTAGTGTTCCCTCACTTTGGTTCAGAAAATGATCTCTCATTCCATTTTCTTTTACTAAGAGAGTATCTTCAAATTCATTCAGATTCTTACCTAGCAAAGGTATACACATTATACACCACAATTTTGATCTCTATAAAGGTGTATAAATTGAAGTTTTGGAATATGAATAGCTGGAATATTATGCCTTATAATACAGGATAGTAACAAAAAAAAACCTGACATGTTTTATGAATAGTGTTATGACTTGTTAACTAGGCTGTAATACACAGCATAAATTACGATCACAGCTTGATGACTCTCACAGTTCAACTTAATGTTATATATTTATATTTTGAAACTTCTTTTTTTAAAAAAATGATAATATTTTCTGCACAAATGCAGTTTTGAATATTGCTATTAATTTATTAAGGGAACTAATAGACTATACCTACCAAATTCCAGTGGTAATTATCAAACAATACTGATATATAAGGATTTTAATTTTTTTAAAAGCATAATGCTGTCCTTATTCTTAAGATTCTATTTCATACTTCACAGTATCTGTCAGCAAATGTAAAACTGGTTATTCTGGTTATGGTTATCCTGTTCTAAATGTTCCACAACTGCAGAGGAGTACTTGCATGATCACTCATTATTCCTATATGTATTAATTGTTTCATTTACATATGCAAAGATTGAATGAGCATGCTTGTTTGTGAAAAAAAAAGTAAAACTTTGGATTGTTCTTGATTTCAATATATTCACTTTAATTTCATATATTTACCCCATATCTTCCTCTTTTGAAAAGTACAACATTCATAGAAATATTAGCCACAGCCTGCAAATTCCTTACTCCAGAAGTATGTTCAATTGAATTGTGAGAAAATATTCATAGACTGCCCTGTACATTATCTTTGCAGTTAATAATCTTTATGCATAACAATCAAAAGAACCAATTGATCTATCTACTGAAAAGTATAAAGTTTAACATAATATTAACAAAATAATATTTGAACAGCTTTTTGGACAATAGTTATCTTTATTTATTTTGAAAGTCATGTTACTGTTTTTCAGGAAGGGGAGAAAACTTTCAAAACAAATACCATTTAAAAGCCAGATTTTAAAAAATTTGAAGAATTCAAATGCAAATTCAAATGCAAATTCAAAACCAGGAAGCACAAGAGAAAAAAAATACATAAATTGAAAAATTATGGAATGAAAAAATATTGTCATGAGAAGGCATTCCTCTAATAACTGAAACTGTTTATGTCATTTATTATTTACCTTGATATGCAAATTTAAATCCATATCGGTTTTCTGAGTGATCACTGTAAAAGTGGATGAGAGTTTCATGTGTTGTACTTAATAAAGATGGTGGAAGATCTGTACCACTGAACTGGCCAATCATAGAACTGGTGTGGTAAGGCCCATTCTGAATTTCAAGGAAGTCATGGTTAGCTTCAGTGGAGAAGTTCAGAAATTGTAGATGTGCCCCTATGTAGCAAAAATAAAATAAAAAGCTGAAAGTTTAGTATATTGTAGATTTTCTTTAAAAAAATAAGCATCAATTAGATAAGCAAACTGCATTATCCAATCCAGATGTGTATATTCCAGCTTGGATTCCCGGTTAATAAAAAACTTAGTTCATGTAAAAAATAATAAATGTAAATACAAGTAGATTAAGTATTAACTATTTATGAATAACATTTCTTTACATTTTGTTTCCTAGTGCTCAAAATGTTTCATATACTTGTTTTCAGTAAACCTTAAACCTTAATAATCTGTTAATATTATTAGGCCCATATCATAGAGAAAGGCAGAGTTTATCAAAAGTCAGTTAGCATATAACTATGATTAACAAATGAAGACTGTGTATCTTGCAGCTATATTTACTTTTTCTACCATTTTTTTCTAAGTTTGTTATTAGTTATTTCAATACTATCACCATTTTGCCACAAAGTTCATTAAAATTATTGTACTAGTTTTGCTTATTCTGATTAAAATAAATGCATATGGTAACAGTATATGACCCACAGCAATAACTGTTCAGAAACCAAAATGCATATGTTTTATAGTTTATAAGCAAAACTGAGTTGTTAAATTATATATTAAAATACAGTAAAGTTAGTAAGACATAATCTCAGCAGAATAATTATCAAGTTTTAAACCTAGGAATTGCTATGCTATAAAATTCATCTTTAATGTACAATAATGATTTTTTTTTCAAAGATTATTATTATCCCATCTTTTTTTCCTATGCAACTCAAGGTGTGAACATACCTAATACCTCTTCCTCCTCCTGTTTCCCCACAACAACAAACCTGTTAGATAAGTTGGGCTAAGGGTATATTATTGGCTCAACGTCATCCAGTTGACTTTCATGTTTAAGATGGGACTAGAACTCACTGGCTCCTGGTTTTTAAGATAGCATCTTAAGGCCCTGTCACACTGCCCAACGGATGCAAAACATTAGTAAACAGTGAACGAGAAAAATGTTCCATCCATTGTTATCCGCTCTCAAAACGGGCAAAAATTTACATAACCAGAGGGGATAACATGGAAAGGAACAGACGTGGGGAGGACGCAGAGTGGATGGAAAGCGGATGCGGAATGGAAGCCTAGTGGATAGAAGAGGATGGGAGCGGATGGCACATCCGCTAGGCTTCCGGGGGACCTCAGCAAAGCGGACGCGGAACGGATACAGTGGATGCACAGCGGATGAAGCGGATGCAGAGCGGAAGCCTAGTGGATGCACAATGGATGAAGCGGATGCACAGCGGAAGCCTAGCGGATGCACAGCGGAAGCAGAATGGATGCTGAGCATTAATTGCGCATGCGGGGGGAATGCATTGCGTAAGGCCCACGGATATAAAGGGAAGCAGCTCCCAAGCAGGTCACCATTCGGAGAAAAGACCTGCTGCCGGATACATCGAGTCCTTGCCTGCCATGCCTGCATGCCTGCCTGCAAGCCTTGCTGCAAGCCTTGCTGCCAGCCTGCCTCCAAGCCTGCCTCTCAGCCTGCCTCCCAGCCTCCTGGCCAGCCTCCCTGCCAGCCTTGCCCTCTGCCTGCCTGCCAGCCTTGCTGCCAGCCTGCCTTCCAGCCTCGCTGCCAGCCAGTCTGCCTGCCAGCCTTGTTTCCTGCCTGCCTGCATGCCTTCCTGCCAGGCGTCCTGCCAGCCTTCCTGCCAGCCTTCCTGCCAGCCTTGGTTCCTACCTGCCTGCCAGCCTTGGTTCCGACCTGCCTGCCAGCCTTCCTGCCAGCCTTGGTACCAGCCTTCCTGCCAGCCTTTGTGCCTGCCAGCCTCCCTGCCAGCCTCCCTGCCAGCCAGCAACCCCACAACCATGGGGAAGAAGCGAAAGCCTCAGCAACCTGCCGCCATCCCTGGCAAGAGGGACAGAGCCACCCTCCCGCCCTCGTCCCTGACTCTGCTTCTGCTGGGGCTTCTTCTGCTCGGGCTCGCTCTTATGGTGCTGGAGCTTCTGCTGAAGCTGCTTCTGGCGGTGGTGCTTCTGCTGGTGCTTACTCTTCTGAAGCTGCTCCTGGTCCTGCTGGTCCTGCTCATCCTGCTCGTGCTCCTGGACTTGCTCATCCTGCTCGTGCTCCTGGTCTTGCTCGTCCTGCTCGTCCTGCTCGTCCTGCTTGTGCTCCTGGTCCTGCTCGTGCTCCTGGTCCTGCTCGTGTTCCTGGTCCTGCTGGTCCTGCTGCTGCTGCTGCTGCTGATGATGATGATGATCCTGCTGGTGCTGCAGCAGCTGCTGCTGCTGCTGCTGATGATGATCCTGCTGGTGCTGCTGCTGCTGCTGCTGCTGCTGATGATGATGATGATAATCCTGCTGCTGCTGCTGCTGATGATGATGATTATGATCCTGCTGGGGATGATGATGATGATGATGATGATGATGATGATCCTGCTGGTGTTGCTGGTGCTGGTGGTATGGAGCAGCAGCCCCTACTACCTGAGAGCCCCTCTGATGAGGGCCCATCTGGTTCTGCCAAAGGGAGGAAGAAGCGGATGCAACGACGGGAGAGGAGGCAATATTCCTTTGAGGAGGAACACGAGGATGAGGTGCTGGTGTGGCTGAGAGAGAATGACTATCTGTGATGGAAGGGACACCAGCTGTACAGGGACACCAAGCGGAAGCATGCTGCTTGGAGAGAGAAGGCGGTGAGTATGGGCTACATTTTGGAGGTGCTCCTCGGCTGGTGGAAGCACATGCACACCTGGTACGGGAAGCTGCACCTGAAGAAATCTGGCCAGGCCACGGTTAAGCTGATGGACAGAGAACTACGTCATGGCCAGGTGCAGCTTCCTGGAGGATGAGATCTGCCACCGAGGAGCAGCCCCTCTGTCTACCCTCTCTCTCCAGCAGCCTGCTGAGAGCCAGTCCTCTTCCGGCCGAGAGTCAGTTCCTGTCTCCAGGTAGGTTTCTGTGGAGCATACCACAGCGGAGAACCCGCGGACAGGTATTGTAACCGTGGTGGAGTGCGTGGAGGACTCCCTGGTGTGGTGGGAGAAAGGAGACGGCACGTCCACCATAGCCATACCTGCATCCACCCCCACCTCCACCTCCACAGAAAGGCAGAGAGCCAGACAGCAGGAGGGGCAGAGCCACACTGTCCTGCTGGAGATCAGGACAGTGGAGATCTCCTCTCTCAGCTGGTCCACACTGACTCCTCATCCTCCAACCGCAAGCCCTTCCTCACCTATGTCAACCAGACCCTCAGGGACATGGCCGAACCCATGTACCAGGTGGTGAAGGACCGGATTACTGAGCTTCTTCACAACCCTCCAGATCCAAAGGAATCTGCTCCCACCCAGTCCAGGTCTGCTCCTCCACCTCCACCACAGGTGATGTCCCTCCCTTTCCAAGGCTTCCCACAGCCCCTCACCTACCAGGGCTACAGCTACCAGGAGGTCCAGCAGCACAGGCAGCAGCCCTTCCCAGTTCAGGCACAGAGTCATCAAGGCGACACCGTTGCCACTGGTTCCACTGATGCCACCGATGCCACCCATGACACTGATGCCACCGATGCCACCAACGCCAGTCCTCACTCAGCTGCAGACCAGACAGCCCCACTACACTGCTCCTTCCTCCACCCCATGGCATGGAGGAAGGAACTCTCAACATCATGGGTCTGTGCCAGCTGTCCGAGAGCTTTCTCAACACACCGTCACCTGTTGTCCTCTCGGGGCCAGGCAACCCAGTGGTGCTTCAGACCAGCACTCCAGCAGCACCCACCTCCACAGCACCTGAACCCTTCACCCCTGAGACTGGGCACACCTCCGAGTGACCAAGAGGAGTGCCAGAGACTGGCTGGCTGGCTACCTGTGGACTTTATTTGGACACTTGACTTGGGTCATTTTTCTTTTACAGCTTGTTGTTCAATAAAGTCTATCTTTGATTCACACACTTGCTTCATTTCTTTTTTTTAATAAAGTCTTGGTGAAAACTTTTAGAAATGGTTTAAGCCTTTGCATGCTTGTGGGATGGGTTAAGATAGCAGAGGGGTGGGCAGGGATACCTGTGGGATGGGTAATAGCTGTGGGATGGACAGGGATACCTTTGGGATGGGTAATAGCTGTGGGATAGATAAGCCTCCAGTGCAAGCATAGTGGGACTGTATGGTCCACCCTCCCAGGTGCCACACCTATGGCTCTTTATTATCAATACTAATGTAATCATTGATCCACACATGTCAACATAAACACAACTCTTTTTTAAATGCCCTTTTCATTGTAGGCCCACCCAACATACATGGCCCAATCTCATCCGTGTGATGAGACAGGCTGAAGGAAGCATCCATTAATCATCTACCATCCTGCCTTGCCACTCCATTGCTCCAGCTGGGGAGTTGCACCAGTGTCTCAGGAGGTTGCGCTGCTTCTTCCCTTCACGTGAAGCTCTGTTGGGGCCTTGCACATCCTCAGTGTCTATCAGATTTTGCCCTTGCCTCCATTCCCCAGGCTCCATGTCCCCATTGCCTTGCTGGAGGTCCACGAGCATGTTCTGCAAGACCGGGTAGCGGGTGAGCATGAGATTGTGCAGGATGCAGCAAGCTTCCACGATCCTCCTCACGGTCTGTGGGCAATGCTGCATGGTGGTGAGAAGTACCTGGAACCTGTTGGCCAGGATGCCAAAGGCGTTCTCCACCACCCGCCTTGCACTGGACAGCCTGTAGTTGAAGATCCTCTCTTCACGGGTGAGGAGTCTGGAGGTGTTAGGCTTCATGAGGTAGGTTGTGAGGGAGAAGGCGTCATCCCCCATGATGAAATAGGGCACATCTTGCATGTCGTTGGGCAGGGGGCCTGGATTTGGGAAGCCCACGATGAGGTTGCGTTCCAGCCCCTCCTTGAGGTCACTGGCGTTGTATACCTGGGCATCTGAAGATGACCCGTTGCCTGAAGCATCGATGTACATGAACTTGTAGTCAGCATCGACCATGGCGAAGAGGACGATGCTGAAGAAGCCCTTGTAGTTGAAATAAGTGGACCCCGACTTGGCTGGAGCTTTTCAGGCCACGTGCTTGCCATCTATGGTTCCAACGGTGTGGGGGAAGTTCCACCTCTGATACCACTGCTCTGCAACTTTCTTCCAGCCTTGTTCAGTGGTGGGGCACTGGAGGAGCTCCTCCAGGTATTCTTCGATGATGGCCTGCACCACTTCTCTGACCACAATTCTGATGGTGTTGTGTGGCACCTTCCAGCCGTACTGCATGCTCCTGTAGGTGGTCCCTGAGGCCAGATGGCACAGAGTGAGTGCCACCTTGAGCCCTGGTTCCAGGCTGGGCCGGAAGTTGGTGCTCTGCTTGGTCAACCTGGGTGTCAGCCGCTGCACAACTTCGTCAAACATGGCTGGAGGCATCCTCATGAAATTCTGGAATGCACGAGGGTCTTCGTTCCTGAGCTCCACCATCAGCTTGTTGTACAGTCCGTACTCTGCTCTTCTTCCAATCCATCTTTGGACCCAGACGCTTCTTGGCCGCCTCTTTTTCTTCCCGTAGTAAAGTTCACAGAGCCTGTAGATGGCTTCGCACTGTTGCAGAACGATTCTGGCTGCCAAAAGGACTGTGTTACGATCCACGGTTGAGATGACTGGATACTGTGGAAGAGCAAGAGTCAGATGAAGGCTGCAGAGGTCTGCACAACTGGGCTGCTGGTCTGAAAGTGAGATCCAGGTGAGTTGCTCCCCATTTTTATTGGCAATATAGGTTTTCCACTATGTGTCCCTTTGCATCCTCTAGGCATCCTCTAGGCATCCTATAGACATCCTTAATATCTGAGAGAGGTCCCCTCTGAGAACGTTTTTTCCATTTTAAATGCTTTGTTTCCGTGCTGCATCCGCTAGGCATCCGTTCTGCATTCGTTCTGCGTCCATTCCACTTCCTCCCTGCGTCCGAGTGGATACGAGTTGCGCGGATGCAGAACAGATGCCTAGCGGATATAGCGGATGCGTAACGGATGCAGAACGGATGCCTTGCGGATGCCTAGCGGATGCAGAATGGACGAATTGGATACATTTTCCGCTCAAAAGTTTTGAGCAGCTCAAAACTTTCTGAGCGGATGAAACGTCAATAAACGAATGCTGGACAGATAGAGAGGAAGCAAAATGGAGGCAATGAGTACAGAACGGATACATCGCGTTAACCAATGGATGGCAAGCTTTTTTGTCTGTTTTACATCCTCTTTCCATCCGTTGGTGCAGTGTGACAGAGGCTTTAACTACTACACCAAACTCCATATTCTTCAATAACAGAAATATTATATATTCAAGATCAGGAGTATGGTTTTGCTTTCTTCTCTTTAGAGAAGGTAGGTAATATGGGAAGGTTACAGAAGATTCTTAAGCCAGGAAGCTTGAATCAATATATATTTTTTAAGTTGCAGTTATATCACAGCCTCAACATGCTGCACTCATTTGACTTTTGGAGAAAACAAATATGATTTCCAGTAGGAAATTGCACATTTTTATAGTCTATATTCTGACAATTTGGGGAGGGGATTTCTTTTCCAAGTAAATATCTCCCATGTCATAAGAAATTCTATTAAAAAAAAAAAATGTGGTTGCTCAAGAAAGAAGGAATAACGGAAACTGCCATTCTTGCTAAATCTATATGCATAATCTATTTAATCTTTTAAAAAATAATCATGGAGTTTTTCATGAAAAAATTGACCATTTGCTGTACAGAATCTGCATAGTTGCATGAACCAAAGATATCTATAAGCAGTTCAAGGACAGACCTTGAATTTTCTCTGGCCCATTCTAGGAAGGTTCCCCAAAGGGAATGTGTACATTTTAAGTTGGTACAGAAACAATAGAGAACTGGATAATCTCTATTTAATGAACTGAGTTATGTGGTGCTCATAAAAAATAGAATCTCTATCTTTTATAAGTTGGACCCCACTTAATTATCAACAAAAAATAATTTTGTAATTCATAGGAACAGAAATGGATGAATAGGTTTCACAGAAAACAATTTGTTAAAACCATATTCAGTTTTCTAAACTATAGCAAGACATCCCAATTACACAAACTTCATGATTAAGAACACAGTATCATAATAAGATTTATTTCAAACAAACTAATTAACTTAACTAATTAATTTACTGTAAAATATTATTTTTCTTAATTTATTATATTACATAAATCCATGTAATGAAAGAAAGCTGCTAGTACATTAAAGTAAATGAATACTGGCCTAAATGAGCCATGTTTAATTAGCTACATCTCATAATCCACCACCTTAAAAAAATGTTTTTTATTTTATTTTAGACATTTTTTCTTTCTTTGGAGAACATGTATCCAAAGTTATCTCACTGTTTTTTCTTATTATTTTTTTCAAGATAAATAGATACATTTACTAATGAATGCACAGAAGTTTAAACAAATTCAAGCTCTTCATAATATTACATTGATAAGAAAACAGCCTAGAACTTTCAGTCTAGCACATGATTTTGAATTATTATTTACCCTTCATGAAGACTACAAAAAACCCTCCATAAACACAGGGAAAGAAAAAGGAAAGGCATGCATATGAGTGACCTGGCCTCTTTTTAGAGGACTAGGAAAGGAGACACGTAATTGAATTAGATATTGTTTTATTTTATACCTTTGTGTCAATTAAAGCTACTCAGAACAAGTCTGAGTAATTGTATAAATAATGTTTCCAAAGATATCAGATGGAACCTGTGCCAGTTCTTGTTTGTACCTAATATTGGGAATTGTATTTAAAACAGCCGTATCAGGGAAGGCAGCCTGAGAATGAGTAAGGGATGGTGCATCAGCAGTTAATGACTCTGGAACAGGAAGTTTCCAAGTATTATTTAAGTCTCAAATTAAAAAAAAAATCATTGAATAAAGTAGCACATACAAAAGGTATTTTAATAGAATTATTCTTAGTAGCTTGATTAATTTAGTTTTGAATACATGCATCAGGCTAGTGGATGGAATTTTTAAAAAAAGCATGATTTTGGAACTGAGATTCCAATTGATGTCCTTCAATAAATAATCTTACCGTATCCAATAGGCAATAATATCTTCCACGTGCAGCCTAGATTACTAGGATAATTTCCTGGGAAACCTGGGCTCAGGATCACGCCTGCCATGTTTGTCAGTGTGCCACCACATTTGGCTATAATAAATAAACAATTCATTGAAAGTATATGAAAATATATCAAAAAAATCATCAAACAATTGTGCATCTTATGAAGAATTAGCAATGTTAATGTAACTGCACACAAACACAAAAGTTCACTTCACTTGTGCTTGTAAAGAACTTCTATTGTTGCCAATCTATGCAGGAGAACTATTATATACAATTTTCCAATTCAATTTGTTGTATTAGATTTTTCTATCCATCCATTATTTTAAGATCAGAAAACTGAACATACCAACAAGCAATCAATATGCACGCTGGAGACTTTTTCCAAAAAACAAACAAACTATCAATGGTATATAAAGCTAGTTAAAAAGATGAAATTTCCACCATGAATCTCAGGCTATAATCTTAAAATGATCACCTATATATTATAGTGACAGAATGAATGAGCATGTGTATTCTTGAAGAACACTTATCAAATATTAGACCCTACAAAGACTTTTTTCTCTCTCTCAGCTTACATTCTTTTATTTGTAATGCAATTCATTTACTCTCTCAGTTTTTATAGTTTAATATGGTTTTTATGCTGTTTTAACTTTTGATTGGGAGTTGCCCAGAGTTGGTTGTAAGATGGGCAACTATATAAACATTTTTAATAAATTAAACAAACAAATCTCCACGCAAAACTTAAGTTACTCAAGATCTTTTTGTGCTACATATCTAAATCAGCATTCTAGTGCTAAAAAAAGGCAAAGCGTCAGCTGCTTTCTAAAATCACTACAAAAATCTTCAAGCATAGTTTATTTTATTTTTTATTTATTTTTAAATTTTATTGGCCACTCATCTTATGACAGGTTTACTCTAGGCAGCTTACAATATTAAAAGATAAAATATCAAAATGAAGAGACAATATAAATAAAATGCTAGTTTCATTATGAAATTACTTTTGTTGATATTTGAAAATAGTCTTCTGACCCTTCACAGAAGCACAAGATTTTCTGCAACCTGTCAGCTGCATAATTACCTATAATGTTTTTGCAAATTGTATTACCTAAAAATGCAACTGGCACATCAAAATAATTCCCTTTTGCTGTGAAAAATGCAGTTTTTTTTTAAAAAAAGTATAAAACACATACACAAAACTTCTTAATTTTTCCTTGATACAAAATAAATCTAATTGCTCTTCATGTTTCTATGAGATTGATTGCTTTCTGTTTCAATTTGAAAACACCTGATTTTGAGAAATTATTCTTAAACATGCTGTGCATTGCAATAAAAATAAGATTATTTTTCTCTCTGCAAATGAATTGGAGCCAGCTGAATAAAGGAAAAGAGAGCAAATCTACCTTTATCATATAATTGGCATACCAAAGAGTAATGGAAAAGAAAGACTGCAAAAAGTTTAAATAAATATTTAAATGACAGTTTGTGAATCAATGATGCACTTAGCAATTTAGCTTTGCAACCAGCAGATTATAAAAACCTGATATAAAAGATCTTAGTGGAGTCTCTCTGTCTAACAGGGTCCTTATATGCTTGGACTAAAGTTTGGCACATTCTGATTGCAAGAGGAAGAAGAATAACTGGGTTACTTGAAAAGTGAAAGCATGGATACTGAATGTCCTATTTCCACAAAGTCAAGCAACACTCAGGGTGCTCATAATTTGCTAACAGTTTTGAAGCTTCTTCTCTAACACATTAGGAAATAAGGGAAAAGTGCCCTGTTGAGTATTGTGTGCTGTGTGTATATTTTCCCTAAATAACACAACTGCCCCTCCCAATTTTCCTATAACTGTGAAATAACCCTAATCCTTCCCAAACTTCTTCCCAGCCAAGACTTTATTATTCTGCATTTGGAAATTTTATAAAATTATATCTTATTCTGCTCATTTTCGACCACTTTTTCAACTCTATGTTTTCACCAATTTTTTTTATTACTGGTACATGATAATTTTTACAGATATTCCCATAAATCATTTGGTGATTGTATTATGCCATTGTTTATGTTTGTGTAATATTTCTGCACAAGCTAAATATGTTGTTTCTTCTGCTTCTGTGTACAATGCACTTTGCATTGTTTGACAATTTCCTCCCCAATTTTGGTCTTAACTGTATTAATTTGAATAGCTTGCTCTTGCACAGCCATAATTAAGCTTTCAGTTTCTTTTCTTTTCTTTTCTTTTTTTTTTGAGGAGAGACTGGCTCAAAATTACCCAGTTAAAATTAACCCTAACCCTAATTCTAACCCTAACTACTATTGACCTCATCCCATTCCTAAGAGGTCTGTAAGGACGTGCATAAGTGCACCATAATGCCTACAGTCCCTGTCCTATTGTCCCCATTTATTCATACCTATTTCCTGTATTCTTACTCATGTTTATACTTATACCTATTATCTTGTAAGTGATCAACAAATCAAATAAAAATAAAGTTTGATTTTTGCCTAAAATAGGATTAAAATCCCATGTTCTCCCGCATAGTTCTTTATGCACTGCAATAAATTGACTCTGTTCTATTGTGTTCTTTTCCTTTGCATTCCACTCAAAATGACATAGAAATTTTAGCCAGAAAGATCTTCTACATGACTACTGAGTTTTCCTGATCCAATTTACATACAAGGAATAAAGAAGATAAAGGCTGCAACACAGTTTTGCATAAGGACTTAAGCAATGATGAAAACTTTCAAATATATTTTCTGTTTAAGCAAAAATAGTCATTAAAGAAATGATTCTATCACTGAAATATGCATCTTTTTAATGCTGACTGTAATAAAATTTAGCATTTATACTGAGTATTTCATTTGCTTAAGCTGTATTGAGTTCTATATATTACACTGGCAGGTGGATTTTTTGCCCAAGCAAGAAAAACTGTTGGTACTTCATGCCTAAAATGAAATGTGAATCAGGAGCTCAGCCATTAAGAAACTTGATATTTTCTTCTTAATAACAGCAGAACAAGAATAGATACAACTAATTAAACTTTTTACTTTTTACTGATGTTATTCTTAACAGCATTCACTTAGAATAAAAATATGTATATATGCATACCAATACAGAGAGGAGAAGGATAATTCCAACGGCGAACTGTTCCAGGCATACAAGAAATATGAGAACGTCCCTTAAAAATATTCAAAAATAAAATAAGTATGCAACATCATCCCATTTTTGAAACTTTCATCTAGCAACTTGACGCAATGGTTCTAACTATTGATTTTAGAAAAATCCTTTTGCCAATTAATTTTCCTTTATACTTTATTAACTATGACAGTTTTCTAATTAAGGACAAATAAAATACTTTTAAGTTAATTAGAATTCCTTTAAAAATGGAAAGTGAGTTGTGCTACAAGTCTTAAGAAGTTATTCCAGAACCTTAAACTAAATTATTATATAGAACTGCAAAGCAAGATGACACTCTCATTTACATTCTTTGCTGCATTACCAAAGGGAAGATTTTTTTTTTCTGCCAAAGAATCATTATTTCAAGGAAGTTAATTTTAAAATGTAATTTCCTTCTTCAAAATTGATTTCAAAATGAAAATGTGTCTTTATATGAAAACTACTAGGCACAAATTATACAGTTTAATAATCAAGTCTTCCCTCAAACAAGTGTTGCTAACTTTGAGGAGAGTGCTATTGAAGTCCACAAAAATAGCAACCTATGAAATTAATGGGCCACATAGTACCACCACCACCACCTACAGTCCATTGCCTCTTTGGTGAAAATACAAATACAGTATTTGTACAGACAGGAGCTACTGAGCTACAACTGCCATGTTCATCATTTGCTTTGTTTTGCAAAAGAATCTTTTCTTAAAACTTACAGCGAGGTAGTTGTAATGTTAATATCTCTGTATGAAAAAAAAAATCAGAAGTCACTTTAGTTGTATTTGTTTGATGAATCTTTTACCCCTTCAATTTGTTTTGCTATTCCCTTTCCCTTTTATGTTAGTTTGTATTTTATTGTAGGATGTCAAAAGATAGCTAGGATATAAAAATCTTCCCAAAATTGTTTGGGAGACAAATAATAGTCAATATATATTTTGTGTGCAAAAAAGGATAAGATTTAATTGACTTCATTTGTATTAAATAAAGCAAAGATAATGCACTATAATCTAAAAATCAGTCTTTCTGGAAAATCTCAACCATTTAGATAATGAGATAGTTGAAGAAATCATCTTCACTGATATGGTATTCCTTCAGATCATTTTCATACAATTTCGTAGAATTAGTTTGACTATGCAAAAAACTGCTCACAACAATTGAGATAAGTTGAACTAAATTCAGCTAAATTTCATTCAAACTTGTTTCGCTGATTTTAATTGGCTGCATCACCTATTATAAAATTAATATTTTTTCATATCAGATAATATATTTCTTTCCCTTGCTATAATCATTTCTTAAACTAACATATATTAATGGAATAAAATAAGTATGTAATATTTTGAATCTGTGTAGTTTTATTCAGCAGAGATAAAAACTATCAGAGAATTATCTGTTTCAAAATGGAAATTGTATCAATGTTTCAGCAGAATCTCATCTGCCATCATCAGGCTTCTGTATTGAGTTCGTCTCTGGGTCAGACTTTCAGGGCCGTTTCCGTTTTAAATTTGGTGCTAGCCTATGGTGTTACAGAATGGTTTTTTCTTCATCCTGATTGGTTGGGAGTCTTGGTCTGTGTTTATTGGTCTTGGAGTTTGCTATGTTTTGCTTGATTGGTGTTTCTAATATCTTCTGTCTGTTTTGTAGCGTTTTTTGTCTTGATTGGCTGGCAATATTTTGTTTCCTATATTGGAGGCTTTTAGTGAGGCTTGGCTCTGAGTAAATGGATGTTCATCAGAAGCTACGTTTCATTTGGGTGCCTGGTTGGGGTGTGTTTGAGCTGGAGGTATCAGGGGGAGTCTGTTTCTGCCCAGGTGTTTGCCTGGCTTATGGTGTGGAGATTTTTTTGTTTGTGAGTGCAGGCTTCCAGATAATTCATAGTCTGGGAGACTCATCTCTTCTATTCATGCTTTCAGGTCTTTTTTCAATCTCTATGGCTTCTCTGATAATTTTGTAGCTGGAGTTTTCTACAGTGGCTAGGGTTTTGGTGCCATTGAAGTCAATGCTATGATCTGTGGTTTTCATGCGTTGGAATAGTGAGGAGGTGTGTTCCAGCTTTTTTACTGCATTTTTGTGTTCACCGAGGTGGGTACTTTTTCTTCGATTGGTCTGTCCAATGTATGTGGCACGGCATGATGCACAGGGGACTTCATATATGCCTTGGTTTTCCAGGTCAATTTTATCTTTGGGTTTTCTTAGGATGGCTGCTATTTTTCTGTCTGTTTTGAAGGCAGTCTTGATGTGATGCCTGTGTAGTATCTTACTGATTTTGTCTGTAGTACTTCTTATGTAGGGCAGGACAGCTGTTCCATAGGTCTGTTGATCTTCTAGTTGCTACAACTTTAAAAGCACTACAATGACGTGGGATAATACCCGAAGGAAGCTGAACAGCATAAATATTTATATTTATATAATATAAATATAAATTTGCATTTATATGTATGAAAATTCAATTCAATAATTCAATTTTCACTGTCAAGCAGGTCATGGAATGATAGAGTTGGAAGAGGCCATATAGATTATATATATATATATAGGTCTGTTCATCTTCTAGGTCTCCATTATGTCTTAGTGTGTTTTTGTGGATCAAACCAGTGATTTTGCTTTTGTGAAGCCATTGGCTGTCAGTAGTTTAGTCAGGGTGCATAGTTCAGTCTTTATGTGTGTCTTGTCTGCCAGGCATTTGATTCTGGTGATTAGTGTTTTGGCCACAGAGTTTCTCTGTACTGGGTGGTGATGGGATTGAGCGTTGAGGTAGCGGTTGGTGTGTGTTTTCTTCTGGTATATGGTGTGTCCTAGTGTGCCTCGTGTTTTTTTGTACATAAGTACATCTAGGAATGGTACTTGTTTGTTTATTTCCATTTCCATGGTGAACTTCGTTTTGGGGTATGTGCTGTTTAGGTGTGTTAGGAAATTGTTTAGGTTTTCTTTTCTATGGGGCCAAATCTCAAATGTGTCATCGATGTATCTTAGCCATAGTTTGGGTTTGTGGGTGGCATTGGCTAGGACTCTAGATTCGAATTCTTCCATGAACAGGTTTGCAATGATGGGAGACAGTGGTGATCCCTTGGGGCTCTTTCAATTTGCTTCTATCTTTGTCCTATGTATATGAAATATGTGTTGGTTAAGTCATGTTCTGTTCGTTCCATGAGGTATTTGGCTGGTTGGTATTTATTTTTGATGATTTAGAGAGTTACTTTTATCAGGACTTGAGTGAACAGTGAAACCACATCGAAACTTGTTCCACGTGTCAATCTTTGATCATTTCCAAGAGGTGGTATGAGTTTTGTACATGTGAAGCTTCTGCTTCACATTGCTTGCACTAGCACAAAGCATAAAGCACCAGCCTGAGGATGGCGAGTGGGACCTTGCTGAAAATATATATATATATATATATATATATATATATATATATATATATATATATTTGTTTTTTTTAAGTTATCGCGGGTACTTACATGTGTGCT
>BLBF01000007.1:23258851-23301574 GCA_015471245.1 Laticauda colubrina
TATATATATATATATATATATATATATATATATATATACTGTATGTTATTTTAATGCAGGAAGTTTCTCTGAAATTTTCATTGCATGGATGCACTACTTCTACCCCCCACACACCCCAATGAAACTATTTACTTAATTTACATGGTTATCCATCACAAACATATGATTCTGGGTAACAAGAGATAAAAAGAAATAAAAACATTGTAGCAAAACAATAAACTATACATAGATCTGCCAAGATAAAACCAAACATCGCAAACAACATAATATATGATAGAGGATCTACTATGCACTCTAGGCCCCAAGACTGATAATGGAACTAAGTCTTTCAGGCTCTATAGAAAGCCAGGAGCAAGTCTAATCACCAGGGGAATTATGTTTCAATGGGTGGGGGCTGCAACAGAAAATACATTCTTTCTAAATATTAATGGAGGAAACCTGGAACATTGTTCTAGTCCCAACCTGGGCATTTTATGGCCTGTGGGCCACATCTTGCCTGCAGGCAGTCTCAGACTGGCTCTTGGCATCAACAGGATTGGTGAGGGAATTGGGGCAGCAGCAATAAGGTAGTGGTGGGGTGGCACGTTAGTGTTGACACAGGGCTTGGGTGGTATTAGAAGGATGGGGCACTGATGCAATAGTAGGAGGGCTGGGGCTGAAGCAGCATCAAGAGTTGGCTGGCAGCAGTGGGGGATGGGGTGGCAACAGTAGCAGTGGCCCTCCATTACAGTCCCAGTTTCTCATGTTGCCTCTTGGGAAAATTGTGCACCCTTGTTCTAATCCCACCTTTGCATAAAGCCAGCTGGGTGATCTTGGACTGGTCAATCCTTTTTAATCCTATGAAGGAGACAGAGCAAATCCTGAAAAACTCTGCCAAGAAAACTCCAGGAACTACTTCAGGAAATCTCCAGGAGACAACGCTGACTTGGAGATACAAATATAAATACATATATATGCACATACCCGCACAAACTCACACTATATATATTCATGCTTATATTTGGGCATATCAGCACATATAAATGATATATACAGTATTCATATCATGTTTGTAATCTTATATTCTCACAATTGCACATATTTATAAAATCTTAATTATGTTACTATATTTTTGACTCATAAATTTAATTTATTCTTCTATTAATCTAGTTGGCTTTTCCACCACTAATAATGACTTGTAGCATGAAAACAATCTGATTATATAGTTGACGTCTTAATGCTAAATAAAAGGTGTTTGTCATCATCATTAAAAAAAGCATTACCATTGCTATCAGTCACATAATTATAAATGATTGAATACTCCCACCCACAGCACCCACAGACAAATGGACATTAAATATGTCAGTGTGTTTTTAACTGTATAAGCCTTTAGGAATTGAGTTATAGCAATACTTTCGATAGATGTGAGATCAGATTCATACCACAGCATATTTAGAATATATTTCTACTATTGCTAAGGTGAAGCATATTCTAGATAGTGTTCAAGAAATGGT
Source organism: Laticauda colubrina (assembly GCA_015471245.1). Lineage (NCBI taxonomy): Eukaryota > Metazoa > Chordata > Lepidosauria > Squamata > Elapidae > Laticauda > Laticauda colubrina. The sequence continues at coordinate 23,260,345 of BLBF01000007.1, forward strand.
AAACAATGTGTAGCCTTCACTGTATCTCCCCACACCCATCTCTATTAACCCCCCTGATTGTGTCACATTTGAAAAGCAGCATGTTTTGTCTCCCTATATCTAAACAACAGATCTCCACTGGCAACAAATAAGATGTTATATCTCTCTATCTCTCAGCATTAGGGTAGGATAAAATCATTTATTCTGCTCCTTTTCAGATAAAATTTCCAAATAGATTTCACCTTTAAAATTAAAAAAGGGAAAAAAATTCTTGACTAAGGGTTAAGAAGGACTTAGTGCTTTTACAATAGACAGTATCTATAACATATCAAACAATACATTTAGGGTAGATCCATATTTCTGCTTCTGACAAGCAAAGTCAATAAGTAAGCCAGCAGAAGGTTGCAAGTAGCAAAAATGTGATGTTGCAAAGGGCAACAACATGACATTTCACTTAACAACTTAGTGGGATTGACTTAATGATGACAACAAAAGTATTAGACCTTCCATTACTTAAGCAGCATAGTCACATGACATAGCACTTGAGAACCATGTTGCTTTGCGACAGAAATTCTGGTTCCAATTACTGTTGCTAACAGAGGGCAACCCCTATGGAATTCTCTTTAATTAAAGGAGGCAAGTACATCTTTCCTCTTCTGAACAGAAGAGAGCAAACCTAACTCATTTAGGTTTTAACAGAAGAGAGCAAACGTAACAAAATCATTTGCCTCTGTTTAGCATGACCAATCTTTTTCCATGTTGAAGAAAATCTTCTAAATCAGTTTCTTGCAACCTACAACATGTGAGCAACTTCTACTTTCAAAGACCTGAATGGCAAAACTGAGAAATATTTTTTCATCTTCTATCTGTGTATCTATTAGTGCAATGCTTTGTATTTGGGGAAAAGACTTTGAGATGCTGTAGTGATTGTACCCAGTGACATAAGAGAACCAAGCAATAGAACCAAACCAAACCGAACATTTAATTTGGTCGAGTATAATTAGACACAAGGAATTTGTCTCTGATGCATAAGACATGGTATCAATGAAGATTTTTTTTCAGATTTTACAAGGCTTGAAGAGGACAAATGGAGTCATCTGTTGCATCCTTTATTTACCATGTAACCATTCTTCTCCTTCCCTAGTATCCAATAGCTAAAAATTGCATCATCCAAAAGTAAGAGCTTCATTACTCAATTTCAGCAGCAAGCGATTCTTGGAGCTGTAAAATGGGAACTGGTAGGTGGAAATGGTCGTCTACCCCAGACTTAAAAACCTCATTAAAGTGAATGTATGATTGGGAGGCACACAGAGTTGGTTAGAAGATGGGAGGCAATATATATGCTTTAAATAAATAAATGATTAATTAACAATACCCAGACATCTTTACGTCCTTTTTTCATAACATCTTTATAAGGCTTTAGACAGCTTTCATAAAGTCAAGATTACACAGTTTGCTAACTGGGGGCTAGGACTATGATAGCCCTTGAATCTGGTCTGAATACAGATTAGGCAAACTAATCTTATGATTAGGAACAAGAAAGGGACAAGAAAAGGGAATTGGAAAAAGGCTAAATTTGCTTTCTTTCTTGCCTATTATTATGGGGCACATTTGTACATAAATATCTATTCATGACACCAAAATGAAGAAACTTGGTCTTGACATCATGACTTAAGCTCTACTCTTTTGCCTCATAGCATACACTTGATCAGTTGCCTCATTAAGGATTCATGCCTATGAAGCAGTGGCGCAATATGAATGGAAGTCTTTCTTGGAAACTGTTCTTCATTTATTTTTTTCTTCCTTATACATTTTTGATCTGTCATCTCCACTGAAATAGAGCTGTACCCTTTCAAATACTGTGAGACAGATTAAATGAAGTTGAAAAAAAGTCTCTGAGGATGTGATTTGAATATGCAGTAATCTTTATTATCATTCTACTGTAATTTATTATTTCATGCTAGTTGAATAGAATAAATCTTGCACTAGTTGTTGATTTCTCCTTATATTAGAGAGGAAAAGTGTATATTCAATCAATTATACAGTCCGTGAAAAGGAGAAATACATAGATAGTGAAACTATTGTGAGTAAATTGTTGGAGGAATGAAATTGATTCAAAGAAGTCACACAGGGAGAGGGCAAGAAACATTCTAAGCATAAATTACAAAATTGTTCAAACTAATTTGCCTCCATTTTAATCTGCAGATTATATTCAAACTGAGGTATGTTAACATCCATCAAAGGAATTGAATGCAACTGCATTTTCCAAACCACTTTCTATGTAGCCAGCTGCCTGGTTATTATTTTCCTTCTATTTTATTTATACATAGAGATACCCAAAAAACTAAAAAGGTTTTGTTCTGCATAATGTTTCTATGCATTCAGAAACAGAGTGGTCAGAAATAGATGGTTGTCTAATACTTTGCTACATATTTCCAATGAATGTAAGTTCTACTTATAGCAAGATTCACCATAAAATATTGTGTTTTAGGACTGGAAATATAAAATTATAGTTTCAATAAGAAAATTACTTAAGTCTTGTTCTCACTCTCACACAGTATCATCTATCTGTACTATTCTCACAGACTACTAATACCTCATGCTCTCACACATTCATACAATGTCCCTACTTGTAGAAAAGCAAAACAGAAAATGTTTGCTAATTCCGCAAACCCTACAACTTCATTTCAGAAAATATTTTCCTGAAAGTTGAAGAATGTGTAGAGTGACATAGAGGCTGTGTCAAGGACAATTGTTAAAACTGCCTCCTAATATCTATTGAACCAGAGATTTTTGACTGATTGGAAAGGTGTTTCATGTAAAAAAATAATTCAGGTATAGCCCAGTTTGATTTATTCATTTTATTTTGACCAGTAGTAACAAAGCATTCACTATAAATAAATATACCAGCTATTAGCTATAAATGTAAATTGTATGCTGTATATTATACACTTAGACCAAGAGAGGAATGATGTATAATTTTGAGTATTTTCATAAAACTTACAGGCTTTTTTTCCCATCCTTATGGTATTATTTTGTAGACTTGGTGATTGGGTTTCTACATAGTATTTAAAATAAATTCTTACCATAGATTTATGACCCATATTGATGTTGTATTTTCACTTCCTAATGAGAGAGAGAGAGAGAGAGAGAGAGAGAGAGAGAGAGAGAGAGAGAGATTTGCTCTAACTTCTCTATCTCCTCCCCCCCACCCCCAAACACACAGTGGCAGGGGTGGGATTAAAATTTCTTAACAACTGGTTCTGTGGCTGTGGCATAATTTGTGGATGTGGCTTGGTGGTCATGTGATTGGCTGGACATGCCTTGTATGTAAATATTATCAATATTTATATAAATATTTAATTTATTATAAAAAAGAGCAACTTTTACCCAAAATCAGGCAGAGCAAGCAGGAAGATTGAGTTGCTCACAGAATCACAGATTCATTCAGAGTCTGTCACATAAAATTTGCTTGCAAGTAAACTCTTGCAAGCAAATTTTATAGAAGCAAATTCACAAAATTAACTCACAACACACCATGTATGTAAATATTATTATTTTTTATGTAAAAAAGAGCAACTTTTACCCAAAATCAGGCAAAGCAGGCAGGCAAATTGAGTTGCACACAGAATCACAGATTCACTTAGAGATCTGTGTTTCTGCCATTGGCTAGCTTCGTCTGCACTGCTTCAGTCCTAAGGGAGGTTCGACTCTGTTTAAAGAGCCCAAGATCTAAAGATTAGCTAGAAAGCAAGAAATCCAACAATTTCCTGCTTTCTAGCTAATCGAAATCTCCCAGCACAGCAGAACAGCAGATGGTCAGAAAAAAGAAAAATTACAACTTAGCAGTCAAGTTTGCCAGGTAAGGAGGGAGTGGGCGGGGAGGGTGGGCCATGTGGGTGGCATAACCTTGTGTTCCTGCTCAGCCTGGATTAATTGTTTTGGGGGGTGCTCTGGGGTGACATTTCTCTGAGGGCCACCAAAATTGTCTTGCGGACCACTGGTGGGCTGCGGCCCACCAGTTGGGGACTGCTGTTGTATATGATTATTTTCACTGTTGGTGCCCTTGAATTACATTTTTGGAAAATAATTAGAAATAATAATGATGATTAGATACATCTGAAATGATCTAACCCTAAGCATATAAACTAACATCAATAGATGGCAAATCATATACAGATAATAGCATCAGCAGATATAACATAAATTACTATCTCTCATTCCATATGCATCAAGATATACACACTCATTTGATGTCTTAGGTAAATTGATTTATATGAATTAGAAGAAGCTTTGCATGCAATTAGAAATGAATAGAGAAATTCAAGCACAGAATTAAAATCTCCTGTGGCTGATAGTTGGTTTGAATAGTTATCATTAGCTGGAGATTTGGCCTTTCCAAAATTTTTCACGCATTAACATTCTATAATAGTGATTACTCCAATTATAAGTATTTCCATTGGTGCTTATCAGTATATTTGCTTGCATTATAATTGCTCATTAAGAGGAGATGGATATCAATGCTAGGGGAATGTTTAATGACTTAATTTGCATACTTCTAATAAACATCAATTCATATAAGTTCTGTATTGCTTTTCTACAAGGGAACTCAATTTTTGCATCGTAAAATGGAACGTTGGGTAACCCAAGTTATATTCAACCTTAGAAATATATCTTCAACATTAGAAATCTAATGTATCTATAGTAAAACTGGGATTACATATGCATGGGTTACTGGTAAATGAAAACATTTGAAAAGAATATAAAAGCAGCAAAATGAAAACTATTCTCCAGTTAACAAATATTAGATGTCAAGTTGCTGACTCTGAATTGATAAATTCTAGATGAATATACAGTATATTGATTACTAAACTGGATATTAGGCAAAGTCTACTATGTAGACAGAAGGTGGGAGTCTGGTTTTATTAATTAATTAATTTTATATTTGATTAAGAAAATTTATATGGTTATCCAACTCACTCACAATGATTCTAGGCAGCTTACAGAAGTAAAACCTCAAATACAAAATTCAATAAACCACAATCAAACAAACCACTTGATGGGCTTATATCACCCTGGTTCCCCAGGCCCTCTGGCAAAATCATGTTTTCAGGGCCTTCCAAATGATTATCAAGTTGGGAGCCAATCTTGTCTCAGTGGGCTTTATGTTCAACAGGGAGAGAGCCACTTCTTCTTCTTGGTCCCACTAGATGGCCCTCCTTAATAGAGGAAACCTGTAACATATCTTTCCTTTCCAGACTGGTGGGCTGGGTTAAGTGTAATATGGAAAAGATGATCCCACAAGTAACCTGGTCTCAAGCCATCTAGGGCATTAAAGGGAACAATCAGCACCTTGAATTGGACCCAGAAGCAAATCGATAACCAAATCCAACAAGTGAGGTGACATGTGTTAAAATCTGGACTTGTACAAATCCATGTGAGTGGCTGCATTTCAAAAGATGCATCTCAAACCAACAGCCTAATTTTCAAAAGCTTTAATTCATTTTAATAGAACTTGTATGTACTTATCATTGTCTCAATCTTCTTATATAAACACTTCAAATACATATCACAATACTTTAAAGAAAAGAATAGGCATTTTAATATGATAAGTGTATAAAGTTATTAATCTAAACAATATTTTAGAAGTTGTATATAAAGAACTTTCTGAAAAAAGACTGGTTTTAGTTGGGATGTGATATCCCATTAGACATTACTGTATATTATCTTTGGGTACATAACTTTACAAACAATGTTGAAGTGATAAATATTTCTGACGCAAGTTAAGTCAGTTTCTCCTACATCCACACTCTTTTTCTCTCTTCATACCCTCACTCACCTATCCATCTGCACACACATGCACACAATGTGTATATTAATTACCTGTCAACAACTCAACAAATATATGGAAGTTTATTTTAAAACTGTTCTCTACAGTTTATATCTATAGAACTAATACTATTTCATAAATAGATATAAACTTAGGAAAGTCAATGTGATAGTGGTAAAACACACAATGAAATAGATTTTCCAGGCAACAGTGATCATTTTCAAGCCCTCACCACCTTTGTCCAATCTCAAAAATATTCATTTGGCTTGTTATAAATGTGGTGCCTAATTATGGATGATTGTCTCCAGAAACAAAGAGATTAAGAGACATGATAATGTGCACTACATAACAGGAGAAATATAAATTATTTTGCAAGCAAAATAATGTTAAATATCTTACTTTTATATTCCAGATGAAAACCAGCTGCTGCTACACTAATATCAGAGTGAAAATGTAAATAAAGTTGATTGGAAGTGCTGTTCAATAATGCTGGTACTGTGGTACCTACAGAAAACCAAAAGTCAAAGTATACATGATACTATAATAATTATTAAACACCTAGGAATATGTTTTAGCTTTACTAACTATATTTTACAGCATATTAAATTAAATATAAATTTAAATTGTACATCTCCCACATCCTCCTTTTAATACAATCTCACTTACATTTGTATTAAAAATTTCAAATGTAATTTTAGGTACATATTTTATCTTAGCATATAGAGCTAAATTAACCCATAATCATTTTTATGAGTAGCACTTGTGAATTTATTAGGATTATTATTCACTTAAGTATTCTTGCATAGTACAACAAAGATAAAACTGGGCTGCTAGTTGTGTACAAAATTAATCTGTTGCTCTACTGCCTCACTACATGTCAATTTCTGTATGGACATATTCCATCTATAACTACAATAGCTAGACTTTGATAACATGAATTAAACACTTAAGATAAATCAAAGCTGTTGCTGTATATTCAAAGGTATTCAATAAAATATTACCTACAAAATATACAAAGCATTTCATATACTTTATCATAATATTTTTTTATTAAGGTACAAGGAGGAAGTGATACACAAGAGCTTATTGTGCATAGAAAAGAAATAGAGAAACTTATGTAGCTTGCATCTAAGTTCTGGCCAATAAAAAGCAATATAGATTTCTACATACCTGAAAAGCTTCCAAGCCTTGGTGCTGTCATATCACCACCATCATAAATTTCAAGAGAGTCCCAATTATGCTCAGTGGCAAAGTTTATTACCTGTATCTGTGAAAACCATACCACTGAGTGTTCATTAAACGTGATAATTACTACATTTTCAGAAAAGTATATCATAATAAGCTTGATAACAAACACAGTAATGTAAATTACACAACCAGGACATTTTCCCATTTGCATTTAAGCACAGTACAGAAATGTCCTGACAGCATCTTGTTTTTCATATCTCTGATAATACCTTCAGTTTGTTTCCATCCCATGAATAAAAAAGAGTCAATTAGTTATTAACTGTGAACAAATGTTTTTTCCCTTATGTCAGAAACATCCAATGACAATTGTTATTATATTTAGAATTTTTATCACCATTACAGGAGAAAGAAAGTTGGATGGAATAAAAAGGCACTTATTAATTCTTGCAGTTGATGTAGAAATGCTTCTTCCTCTGTGGTTCATGGTCAGTCTTGCCTGCATTATTCTATAGTGGGGTGCTAAAACATTTAAAAAACTTGAAATACTTAAAGTGAGAATGGTCTCATCACTTCTAACTTCTGAACGTCCCTCAAGTCCAGATTATGGCAGCAGGGTGATCTGTATAACATGAGGTAAATTTACTCTAAATCTAAAATCTAAATCTACTAAGGAATAATTTTTTTGGGGGGGGGGAATGATAGTAAACTACACAATTGAACCAAAACACTAAAAAAAAATTCCAGGAAGAGTATTGTTAAAGCCAATTTACTTATTTAGTCTCATTTATCTTTCTTCCCTTGCTCCTCTGCCATCTGGGAGAGGCAACAATCAATGGAATACCCCCTCTACCCCCTTGTGGCCCACATAACATCCACTTGCAATTTCCTGACAAAATAAGTGTGGAATGCATACTTATACACCAAAATTCACCCATAAACCATGTTGCATATTCTACTGAATGCTATTTCCATCACACAATAGTGACTATTTTGAAATTGTCCATAGATTTTTGAACAAACATTTCATTTATCACAAAGATTGAAAAATGACTATATCCACTAAAATATGATCAAGGTTATTATTTATTTTTTATATGAATACAGGAGTATTTACCATTATTAGAAAATTACTAAGGCATTTCTAGGTTAAGAAAATATATAAAAATGTTTCAAATATTAAAAGAGGACAATACTAATTAAATGTTTGATTTAAAGTGGCCTCAATGTACTATGGCTTAAAAAACTTTTTCTAATGTAATGTTTACATATTGAACAAAAAGCTGATAAGGTACAGAAGGTACAGAAGTACATGTGACAAAACCTGGTGGCCACTGGAAACTGTTAAGTTACAAGCTCCAATGAAGCTTATTAGCACAGTTCAGAGAAAGCTTTCTTCACAGAAAGCTTCTAAACTTAGATCTTAACTTTAAATATCTTGAACTGTTTGAAGAGTTTTTTGGATAGAAATACCCTTTTACAATCTCCTCAAACTCTGTAGCCAATTTGTATTGTAATGCTGTATGAAAATGAACATGCATTAAAATTAAGCTCTGTAGTTGTTATTTAATAGACATAGTGTCTTTTAATGAGATTTCCTGCATACAAAGACTTTAAATTAAAAGTAATTACAATTAAAAGTAATTTTTCATTGTATGAATTAAAAATATTCTTTTCATGTTTTCATTGTTTTTTATGAAAAAGGTTCTTCCCCATTATTTCATTCTTGTACAGTATATTCACACATACAGTATATGCACACATACAGTACATGCCACATGTATCTCACAGATGCATACATATGACAGTGACATAGTTTGCCTTTTCAATCCAGAAGGACTTATTAAAAAAAAAGCAGTTAATTGTCTTGAATAGTATGTTTTTAATTAAAATTCTTGAAATGTTTCTTTAATTTATTAACCGTATCTTTCAAGAATGTGATGAAGGCCTTGTTGAAACAAATCTATAAAGAAGACAAGTCACATTTCTTCATAAAAACAGCTATGCACAATATCTTCAGCGTCAGTCTGTTTCCTTCTGACAACATATGTACATAAATATATAATAAATATATCACAGTTTCATTCAATTTAAAGAACTGCATTAAGATGTTGCAGTCATTATAGCTTTATATGGTAGCATATGGTATACTAGTGAAGTAAATTATGATCAACATATGCATAAAATTCATTTGCAAACAAGTTCCTTTAATTAAAGTCAATTTCCACTAAATTGCACTGAAGTAAATGTGGTGAACAGAAGTAATTTTGGCTTTTCTACTTTACATGCAAAAGGGGTGGGGGCTTGAGGGATTCTGAATTTGTGAATGAATCCATTAGTAGTGGGATTCAAAAATGTTTACTACCGGTTCTGTGGGCATGGCTTCTTTGGTGGGCATGACTTGGTGGTCATATGACTGGATGGGCGTGGCTTGGTAGTCATGTGACAGGATGGGTGTGGCTTGGTGGTCATGTGACTGGTGTGGTCCTGCTGGGTGGTCATGTGATTGGCTGGGACTTGCCAACTTGACATCACTCATATCAAGTGGTGCCTTGCCTGGCCTCTCCTCACCTCAAAGAGATACAATTTCACTATTTATTTATTACTACTGAACATCCAAAATACACTATTTAATCCTATGTATATATGCTACATGTGTACATACATATTACATAGTATAGTGTGTGTATAGGCACACAAAAAGATACATTATCTACTTTATACAAACACACACACACACACACACACACACACAGAGAGAGCTCTTCTAAAACTATATACATTCAACCTCACTGTGTTTGGAAAAGACACTCTAGTCCACTTTCTGCCACTCATTTAACTATAACTTCTGTATATCAGAACATTGCACACGCCTTCAGATTTACTTCCCTAGCTTGCACATGACCATTAGACCCAAGAGATGTCATGGATTGAGTAAAATGTGGTGAAACTGACTTAACAACCCTCTTGCTTTGCAACCAAAATTTTGTGGTCATAAGTGAAGGGCTAACTCTGCCTTCCTCTGCATGGCAGCCTTGTCCTAGTAAACTCCTCTGCCAATTTTCCTCTCTGTTAGAGGTACTGTAAGGTCTAGCAGTACATTTAAGCTAAAAATGAACCAAAACAAGGATCTAAATGGAGGTTTGCAAATCAAAGAAAACAGACTTTTATTCTTTGATCAAAGTTAAAGATCTGGGAAAAAGTTCCCAGCACATCATAAGAGACATGGGAGGAAAATTCTACAAAATACATAAAGATGCCCTGTCCTTCATAATTTTAAGATTCTTAGAAGTTGAGTAACTACATTGTAAAAGTCTCTAACTTAGATTTACATTTTTCCTGCAAAAGACAAATCTCTCTCCAGCAATGTTTACCTTTCATTATCTCTTCTCCTATTGTCCATCCAATTGATCACAATTGACCAAGTAAGGAGGCTATTAACAGCATACTTCAAAGGTGTGGTGTTCCGTCCGGAAAAACGCGAGGTAGACCGGGTTCCAACAACAAAGTCTTTATTATTTACAGCAGTTGAAAAACGGAACATTGGCTCAAGCCGCGGCAGCCTTTTTATAGGGATTTGCCTGCTGGCTTGTAGCCAATGACAGGTATTTAGTTTTGCCGCCTTTTGAGCAGCTTCGTGGATTGGTTCCTATTGAACCAATCCCCATTTAGGTTTTTTAGCCAATCAGAATCCTGTATCAGGAGTCTACTATTCTATATACAGAACACCCCTCCCCTCTTGGTTTAGTCCTACATGGTGACGTAGTCGCGCAGGTAGGTGGGGCTTCTTTTGACTTGACTGGACTTGCGCAGTTCATTTCTGCTGAAGACTTCGACCGGTTCGGATGGGGTTGCTGTCTCTCCGGTCCTTCTCCATAGAACCGCCTGGAAGGTTGAGTCAGCCATTTTACTGCCGCCTGAGTTTCTTAGGCTGGTGGTTTTGCCGCTCCCTCCTGTTTTCTCTGAGCAGGTCGAGCTGGCCTGGCTGGCCCCTTTGAGTGGACTCTTCTCGCAATTTTCTTCTAACTGTAAGTCTCTTTTTTGCTCTTTTTGTTTGTTATCATATTCTGTGTTTAATTTAAATGGTTCTTTATTATTTTCTCGTATTCCCCCCCCCCTCTTTGTTTTGATTTTCGTCGTATTTTAATATTTGTGGTTGTGTGTTTGTACTTCTTTCTATGTTTTGGGACCGAAGCTGGTCTATGTGCCGCTTCCATTCCCTGCCGTCGTCTATGGTTAGTCGGTAGGACTGGGGGCCTGTAATTTGTGTTATTGTACCTGGAAGCCATAATGGGTCCCCGGTAAAATTTCTTGCATAGACTAGGTCGCCTATTTCAAATGTCCTGAAATGGGTGGAGGAGTCAGGGGGGTTGGGGTTCTGGTGTATAGTTTGGGTGCAATCTGTCTAGTTGCGACCTCAGTTTTCTTCCCATTAGTAACTCTGCCGGGCTTTTGTTTGTTATAGTACCCGGTGTGATATGCTGGAGGGTGAGTAGGCAATTTATTTTATCTTGGACATCCCCAATGTCCATTTTTTCTAACCCTTCTTTGGTAAACCTGACCATTCTCTCTGCCCTACCGTTTGCAGCCGGATGGGCCGGCGTGGTTAGGGCATGTCTAATACCTAGGGAGGCTAGGTATTGTTCGAATTGGATACTCGCTAATTGTGGCCCGTTGTCAGACACTAGGACGTCCGGCAGGCCATGGGTTGCGAAGAGTTTGTCAAGTTGTTTAATAACGTTTTCAGTTGTCGTAGATGGCATAATTTTAACCTCCAGCCAATTTGAGTATGCATCTACGACAATTAGGAAAGTATGCCCCTTAGTAGGACCCACAAAGTCAATGTGAATTCATGACCAGGGGCCTCGTGGGGTTTCCCAGTCCCTAATTGGTGCTTTTGGTGGGGAAGGTCTGGTTCTTTGGCATTTGTTGCAAGAATTTACCCAGTATTCAATGTCCCTGTCTATACCCAGACATAGCTTCTAGCAAGGCTTTTCATTTTAACAATTCCAGGGTGGCCTTCATGAAGCATACCCAGTACCTTAGTTTGTAATTTGGAAGGGATAATTACCCGATCACCCCACAACAAACAACCCTTTTGAATCGAGAGTTCGGTTTGTCTGGTCCGGAAAGGTTTAAAGTTCTCAGTTTTTTTATTTTCCGGCCAGCCTTTACCTACCCAGTTCAGTACATGGGCAGTCAATGGGTCCCTTGCAGTGGCTCTGGCGACATCATTTGCAGATATGGGTAGATCGGGGTATGTCTCTATCTGCAAGGTGGTCAACGTCGGTGCCGGGTCTTCCTCTATATTCGGTAATGGTGCCCTGCTCAATGCGTCTGCATGGGAAATTTGTTTCCCGGGGTGATGTGTCAGAGTATAAGAGTAGGCTGCTAGGAATTCTGACCATCTAGTCATTCGCGGGGACAAAATGTTCGGTGTCGGCTTGTTTTCCGCCAAAATTCCCAGTAGCGGTTTATGGTCCGTTACTATCAAAAATGTTCTTCCATATAGATATTAGTGGAAGCGTTTCACTCCGGCGACAATTGCCAGGGCTTCTCTGTCCAATTGACTATAATTACGCTCGGTTTTAGACAAAGTCTTTGAATAGTATGCGATGGGTGCCTCTCTCCCATCTGGCAATTGGTGGCTCAGGATGGTGAGCCACTCCAAACGGTGAGGCGTCGCAGGTCACCATCAATGGAAGTGTGTTACTAAACTGGATAAGAATGGTGTTTGATTTTAATAAGTTTTTTTTTTTTGGAAGGCTTTCTTTTCTCTATAACCCCAAGTCCAAATTGTTTTTTTATCCAGTAATCGGTGTAATGGTTCCTCTATTGTCGCTTTGTGGGGTAGGAACACGTTATAAAAATTTATTAGTCCTAAAAATGCCTGCAGTTCAGTTTTGTTCCTTGGTTCTGGTGCGTCTTTAATAGCTTTGACTTTTTTGTCAGTAGGGTGTATACCCTCTCCGTCTATTAAGTAGCCCAGGAATTTGACGCGATCAGTCATTAAACAGCATTTTTCTTTTTTTACTTTTAGGCCAGATTCTCTGAATTTAGTTAGTACGTCTTTTAGTCTTTTTTTTAGTTGGGTCGCATCTTTGGCCGAAATTAGGACATCGTCAAAGTATGGTACGACCCCTTTTATACCATTCAATAGGCGTTCCATGAGGCTCTGGAGTATGCCTGGGGCTACACTCACTCCAAATTGGAGTCTTTTGCATTTGAATGCCCCTTTGTGGGTCACTATAGTTTGTGCTTTAGCCATTAATGGGTCTACTGGGAGCTGTTGGTAAGCTTGTGCTAGATCTAGTTTAGCGAAAACTTTTCCTTCCCCAAGAGAATGTAATAAGTGTTGTACAACTGGCACCGGGTATGTGCTTTGTTGCAATGCGTGGTTCAGGGTAGCCTTGTAGTCACCACAAATTCAAACCGACCCGTCTGGTTTAATTGGTGTTACGATCAGCGTCTCCCACTTAGCATGGTCAACAGGTTCTAAAACCCCTTGGTCTGTTAATTTATTTAGTTGTTCCTCTATTTTTGCTTTCAGAGCAAAAGGAACTCGTCTGGCCGTTAGTCTTCTAGGGGCTACCTGGGGGTCTAGACTAAAGGAAATTGGGGTCCCCTGATACCTGCCTAGGGAGCAGTCGAAAACGTCCTGGAACTCTTGGATCAGGTTTTCTTCCCAGTCGGTTGCAGCCACCCGGTCTACTCCGGTCATCCCGATGCCCAATGGTGCGAACCATTTGATGCCCAGGAGGCTTGGTCAGTCTTGGTCGACTATTGTCAATGGTAGTACTTCGACATGTTGTTTGTAGGCGACTCGGAAATGTCCTAGGCCAACTACAGGAATTCGGTAGTCCTTCAGGGTTAATTTTTGTCTCTGGAGTTCTTTGAGTTTGATATCTGGGACCAGTTGTTTGATGGTGTCCCATGATACCATTGATAGGAAAGACCCAGAGTCTACCTCCATTTCGCAGGGGTTGCCTTCTATTTTTACAATTATTTTTACTTTCTTTCCACTTTCCGTCTGAGCGCTTCCGATAGTGAAAGTCTGATGTGTTTTCTCTCAGTTAGTGGCTTGCTTGTTCCGCTGCCACTTTCTCTCAGTTTGTTTTGGCTCAGCTTGTCTGGGGGAGTTGCTATGTCTGTTTGGGCTGTAATTTTTTTTATTCCTGCAGACTTTCTCGATATGCCCTCTTTTCTTGCAAGCTCTGCAAATGGCATCGAGAAATCTGCAATTGGCCCGAGGATGGTTTCCTCCGCAGCCAGCGTATTCCCGCCAATTCCTTTTTCCGCGCCCTTTCTTGTTGGCCCATAGGTGGTGGACTTTGTTGTCTTCCTCCCCGGATTCTGATGTCTCATCAAAATCCTCATGGTGAGTGGTGATGGGAAATTGTTTCTTCCCTCTGTCCAGGCTCATTTCGTCGTTGTTCGTGTTCATCTGTTTCATTTTGACCACCGATTTTTTCGCGGTTTCAGTGGCTGTGGCTTCTGTGATGGCTTCGGCTTCGGTTATATTGGGTTTATTTAGCAGCTTGCTCTGTACATTAGAGTCTTTTAAACCTAGTATTACTCGATCCCGCATCACTTCATCTAAATTTAGAAATTCGCATGCTCCCCCTATTTGTTGGAGGGCTGCCACAAAATCAGCGATGGTCTCGCCTTCTTTCTGGTCTCTTCGGTAAAATTCATGCCGCTTGATAAGGTTTGACACCACCGGTGCGTAGCGAGCCTTTAGTATTCTTTGGAGCTCTGGCCAAGTCAATTGTTTCACATCTTGGGGCTTCACCAAAGCCTTGGCCATTTTGAAGATTGTGGGCCTGCAGTGTGTCAAGAAAACAGCTCTCTTACGCTGGTCTGAGATCACTTCCATCTCATTACTTTCCAAATACATCTGGAAACGGTCTACGTAGGATTCCCAATCCTCTTCATTGGGATTGAAGGCTGCGGGCGGCGCGTTATTTCTAGCCATTGTTCTTTGTCTAGTTTTATTTGTCGCCACGTGCTCAGTCTCGCGTTTAGGACGATCCCACCCTCATCGCCAGTGTTCCGTCCGGAAAAACGCGAGGTAGACCGGGTTCCAACAACAAAGTCTTTATTATTTACAGCAGTTGAAAAACGGAACATTGGCTCAAGCCGCGGCAACCTTTTTATAGGGATTTGCCTGCCGGCTTGTAGCCAATGACAGGTATTTAGTTTTGTCGCCTTTTGAGCAGCTTCGTGGATTGGTTCCTATTGAACCAATCCCCATTTAGGTTTTTTAGCCAATCAGAATCCTGTATTAGGAGTATACTATTCTATATACAGAACATGTGGATTCCTCCAAATGGAGATATGTTTCATTCCCAGAGAGGTACATTTCATTCTCAGGGGGTGATGCTGGGATTAAATGTATCAATCCAGAAAACAGATGGATTCAGATTGATATAGATGGGACAACCATGTGTCTTAATAGGAGAGGAGTGTACCTGATTGCAGGCATGTGTTTATAATGGTTTTACAACAAGTGAAAGGTTAAGGATTTTTTTTTTTTTACAATAGCAAGATAACAAATGTCTATAGAGTAACTTTCTACTTAATGCTCTATTTTACTACATTTCTTTATTTATTAATATCTCTTTCAGCACCAAAATAATTCAGATTCCAGATTATATAAGGTTTCCTACAGGAGTAGGGGGTTGGACTAGATGGCCTTCAAGGTTCCTTCTAACTCTGCTGTTCTATAATTCTGTAAGGATATCCTGCTGGAGCAAGAGCTTGGACTAGAAAAGGGGTCTTCAAACTTGACAGCTTTAAGACTTGTGAACTTCAACTCCCAGAATTCCTCCTCCAGTCATGTTAGTTCAGGAATTCCGGGAGTTGAAGTCCACAGGTCTTAAACTTACCAAGTTGAAGACTATTGCATTAGAAGGTGACCTCTGAGATCCCTTCCAGCCCTAGATTGCTGTGCTTTTTCAAAAAGTCTTCTGAAGCCAGGGTTTGTGTTCTTCCTTCCTCTCCTGTTTCCTCTCTCTCCCTCCCTCCCTCCTTCCATGTATCTATCTATCCACCCATTCATTCATATATCTCATTCACTTTCTCCTCTCTCCCTCTTTCTTTTTTTATCTCCCTTCCTTCCAACCCGTTTTTCTTTGTCCCTTTTCTTCCTTTCTCTCTCTTTTTCTTTCTTTCCCTTTTCTCTTTCTTTTCTTTCTTTTCTCTACTCTTCTCTCCCTCTCTTTCTCTCTGTCTCTCTCTTTCCCTCTCTTTCTATCCCTTCCCTTCCCCCTCCTTCTTCACATGCTTCTAAGTGCCCAGCAGTGTCTCTCGTTATGAGGGTTTTTCCCAGCCAGTCTCCTTCTTCTCCACCTGTTTGTTCTGTATGGCCGAGGGGGAGGAGAGCACCCATCTGGTTGGGGGAGGCTTCTCGTGCTGAAAAAAGGGCAGCTGGACATGTGGCCACCTACTGGCTGGCTGGGCCAGGCTGGACTGGGCTGGAAGAGGCGTGTCTGCTAGGAGAAAGAAGAAAGCATGCTCCGGAAGGGCGGGCAGGTGGGTAGATGTCCCAGGGCCACTGCACATGTGCACTGCATGTATAGCGGCTGCACACACAGTGCACATTTGCAGCAGCCACAGGACATCTGCCCAAGCTACACTACGGCCACCACATGGTTGGGAAAGCTAGGAGAGTGACAAGGGCAAGTGAGCAACTGGGCGATCAGGTGGGAGCTTGGCCAGCCAGGAGTAGTCACCGGTTCAGTGACCCACGCCAAATCACTGCTACTAGCTCGCCCAAGCCAGTGCAAACCGGTTGAATACCACCTCTGGAATCTATACAAAAATGCAAAATAAGGTTGTTTTTCTTTTTGTTTACATTTAGGCAGGGACTTACAGCAGGAATAATAAATTAGTAATATATTTTCTTTAATTCTGAAGTACTTTATATTCCACTGTTGGCAAAATATGGACTTGCCTGAATACCTGATCCCTCAGTCACTATGATTTTCCACGCACAATTCAAGCTGTTACCATAAGGTTCAGGGTAGCCTGGAGACAGTATAGTACCTCTGCGTTCAGTGAAATTCCGGCTGCATGGCACTGAAAGAAAATTGAATTTGAAGGAACAATAAAGATTAAACCTTGCTGACAAAGAAAGAAAGTAATATTAAAATTTGGAATTAAATCTCATTTATATGTTTATAAAGCAAGAAAAATAGAACACTTGCTGCAAAAAGTGCTTTTCCTGTTTCCAGAATTATGTGTAGACAAAACAGTTATGTTTTCTCTGCTCATGTCCATAGATGTTAAATCACAATAATATCATATTAAATTCAAGCAATTTTTACTATTTTGATTTTTGGCTCATTTCAGACCAAGTTTTCTAAAAGTCAGGCAATGTATTTTAGGTCTAGAAAGGGATAAGCACTACAACAATAGTAAAAAATAGAGTATTTGGAAAACAGATAAAGTAGAGTATACGAAAACAGATAAAGATTTTGAGATCTAAAAACCTGTTGTTATACTCTGGTTTCCATTAATCTTTATATCAATTATTATTTTTTTTTGCTGATAATCTTAGCTATAAAATTTTCAAGGAAAGGAAAAATATTTTTTGACATAGAAATACAAATAGTCCTAGACATATGACCAGTTGCTTAATAAGTGTTCAGAGTCATGATGGACTCAGAAAGAAGATACGTAAGAACTGAATTTGAAGTTCGAATGGTTGTTTTCCCCCCTGCCCCTCCCCCAATTACATGATCACATTTTGGGTGCTCAACAACTGGTCTGCATTGATGGTGATTTGCATTGCTTGGAAGTCATATGACAATGGTTTGCAATCATTTTTACTGGAAACTAGTATTTATTTCTGTTTTTTGGCAAAATATGGGCATTACTGGGCATTTCTGACCAAGAATTCATTTAATGACCATGGTAATTTGCTTTAACAACTAAATACAAAAAAAGTTGTAAAATCAAGTGGGCCATATGATGATTCACTTAATGACTGGCATGATTTAGATCCATCATTGCAGGTTCAATTTTAGTCATATGTCAAGGACTACTTGTAGTTATATCCATGTTAGAAAATAAAATGTTCTTCTGTATTATAAAAATATCCCACAATTTTTACCTGTTTGAGAGTATAATAATTCAAATAATTAAGATATTTTTTCCTATCGGCATACTATCCCTATCAGTGCAAATAACTGCAAAATACAAATCTCTGAAGAGAAACAAAAACTGAATCCAGTTCTTATGGAAAGTGTCACATATAAAACACAACAAACAGTTTGCAAAACAAAGCCATTCTGATTCAGGATATAATAAAATGCAATCAGAATCAGTTGTAAAGTTAAAATACTGTTGTTTTTTAAAATTGCATTAGTTATTTAATATTACAAATCAATTTTCAGGTCCAATTATAGTATATTTCCAATTGCCAGAGATTCATCTTAAGATTTTGGAGGCAATCATAATGATAATAATTGAGCAAAATATACAACCACTATGTAAATGTCATAAATTATTATTTCAAAATCTATTCTGTCTCTCAACCAGCTAGTACTCAATTACAATCGAGGTGACATATTACTCTTTTAAACTGCATTGTCTACATTAATCAAGTGAGGGAATTTATTTGTTTAACACTATTTAATAAAACAAATAATGTTCTTAATTTATGTTCATAGATACTGACTCAGAAATGTATGACCTAAAAATAATAAGCCTTACCCACACAGCTTGGCACTGTGTCATTCCATTGTGCTAAAGCATTGGGCACAGACTGACAGCGGATAGCTTTGGAGCCTTGGAGAAGGTAGCCTGGACTACATTCAAAGCGAATTACAGAACCAGCTGAAAATTCAGAACCAATCCTCCTGCCATATCTTGGCTCTGGGACAGAACTGCATTGTGTATCACTTGTTCGTGGAACCGCTGCATGAAAAAATTAATATCATTGGAGACATGCCACCAATTCAAGGCATATGTTCATTTTTAGTAAATTTGCCCAGTTCATACATGTTTTATTATTTTGTAATGTATTAAATGTATATGCTGCCTATCTCACTATCAAGAGACTCTGGGTAGGACGCAGTATCATAAATAACAATACAGACAATTAGAAAGTTTAAAATATTAAAACATTTAACATTAAACATTAAAACTGTTTCTAATATTTCCAGTAAACTTTTCTGTGTATGTTAAATATACTGTTCAGAGTTGATTACTGAAATAACTTTTTGCCAATGCTTTCACAGCAAAAAGTAAACCAAGCCACTGCTCTTGCTTCCCAGTTAAGAATCACCTCTAGTGTAGTTATATTTGAGAGAAATATAAATTTAATGTAAATATACGTAGGCTTGCATACCATAGAATAGACAACAAATTACTGGATAGTAGAATATGGGATTGTAGGGACTTGCAATCAGAGGTGTGCTTGATACAACCCAAATTTCAGAAGGCTCCATTTTTTAATCATTTCCTTTTTTGTGCTTTGGTGGTAGCTTTGTAGCAAAGCAGAATGCTACTGCCACAGTGTGCACCCCTGAGGTTAAAGGGGTAGAAACAAATTGTTACTGAGCCTACAAGGCGGTAAGAAAAAGGTTGTGTTTTTTACTGCTCATCTAACTTCAGTACTTTGTTTTTGCCCAATCAAGAAAATGCCATGGGGAATCATTAGAGCTTTTGCTGTTCTGTGCATGAAATTTGGCCATTCTGTCTGATGAGATAAACTACAAGTAGTGTTCAACTTACAAGCACAATTGAACTCAAAGTTTCTGTTGCTAAGCGAGACATTTGTTAAGTGAATTTTGCCTCATTTTGTGAATCTGGCTTCCCCACTAACATTGCTTGTCAGAAAAAGAGGATCACAAGATCCCGGGACATTGCAACCATCATAAATATGAGTCAGTTGTCTAGCATCTGAATTTTGATTATGTGCTCTTGGGGATGGTGCAATGGATGTACATGTGAAAAATGGTCATGTCATTTTTTTCAGTGCTGTTGTAACTTTGAATGGTCACTAAATGAAATGTTGTAAGTCGAGGACTACCTGTACTTGCATAAGGAGCCAAGACAGCAACAGAACTGGCATATGAAGCCATATGAGATTGAGTTGTACATTGCTACATAGTTTTCAGTAGACATTGACCAAATTCAGGCACCATAAAAGGTCTCCAAGCCAGGTTCCATTGAAGTCTCTTTTAGCAAGAAAAGTGATATAGTTAGAAGTTTCTCTCTGCTCCATCCAGTCACTTATGAGCTAAACACCCATACAATCCATGTACAAAAGGACAGAACAGTCACCTAATTAGCAAGTATAACAAGTTTAAAAGTGCTTCCAGTTTTCTACCTCTTCTCTCCAGTGCTTCCACTTAGCATTTAATAATTTTTAATCCAATTATTTTGTAGTTGAAAACCACCATGTTTTCCCCAAATTATGTAAGGAGAACTAAGGAGTCAATTGATTTCCTGATGTCTAAATCCCCTTAGATCCAAGAACTGACCCTGACTTGTACTAACTGCATTCTCCATTATAAAATGTCATATCAGTGTCCTGATGACTTCTACTAATGGTAATGGAAAAAAGAAAATGAACTACATTTCAATGATCAGCTATGTGCTTTTTCTTCTAACACTAAATTATACAGAAATATGAATTCCACAATTCAGATGTTATCCTGTAGCAGCCATGTTACAATATATTGCATAGTTACAAACAAGCCACAGTTGTACTAAAGGCCGTGTCACACTGCCCAACGGATGCAAAAAGGACACAATGGAAGAGAAAAATGTTACATCCGTTGTATCCGCGCTCAAAAGGGGTGAAAATTTGCATAATTGGAGCGGACAACACGGACGCGGGGAGGACGTGGGGAGGACGCAGGGCGGATGCAAAGTGGATGCGGAACGGAAGCACAGCGGATGGAAGCGGATGGCGCATCCGCTAGGCTTCCGGGGGGGCTCAGCGAAGCGGACACGGAACGGAAAAAGCGGATGCAGAACGGATGCACAGCGGATGAAGCGGATGCACAGCGGAAGCCTAGCGGATGCACAGCGGAAGCCTAACAGATGCCTGGCGTTAATTGCGCATGCGGGGGGGATGCATTGCGCAAGCCCCCCGGATATAAAGGGAAGCAGCTCCCAAGCAGGTCACAATTCTGAGGAAAGACCTGCTGCTGGATACCTCAGAGTTCTTGCCTGCATGTCTGCCTGCAACCCTTGCTGCCAGCCTGCCTCCAAGCCTGCCTCCCAGCCTCCTGGCCAGCCTCCCTTCCAGCCTTGCTGCCAGCCTGCCTTCCAGCCTTGCTGCCAGCCTGCCTTCCAGCCTCCCTGCCTGCATTGCTGCCAGCCTGCCTTCCAGCCTCCCTGCCAGCCAGTCTGTCTGCCAGCCTTGGTGCCTGCCTTCCTGCCAGCCTTCCTGCCAGGCTTCCTAACAGGCTTCCTAACAGGCTTCCTGCCAGGCTTCCTGCCAGCCTTGGTGCCTGCCAGCCTTGGTGCAAGCCTTCCTGCCAGCCAGCAACCCCACAACCATGGGGAAGAAGCGAAAGTCTCAGCAACCTGCCACCATCCCTGGCAAGAGGGACAGGGCCACCATCCCGCCCCATGTCCCTGACTCTGCTTCTGCTGGGGCTTCTGCTGCTTGGGCTCACTCTTCTGTTGCTGGAGCTTCTGCTGTAGCTGCTCCTGGCAGTGGTGCTTCTGCTGCGTACTCTGCTGAAGCTGCTCCTGGTCCTGCTGGTCCTGCTGGTCCTGTTCGTTCTCCTCGTGCTCCTGGTCTTGCTGACCCTGCTGCTGGTGCTTACTCTGCTGCTGCTCATCCTGGTCTTGCTGCTGCTGCTGCTGCTGCTGCTGATCCTCCTCCTGCTGCTGCTTATGATCCTGCTGATGATTATGCTGCTGCTGCTGATGATGATGATGATTATGATCCTGCTGGTGATGATGATGATGATGATGATGATGATGATGATGATGATGCTGTTGGTGTGGAGGAGCAGCCCCTACAACCTGGAAGCCCCTCTGATGAGGGCCCATCTGGTCCTGCCAAAGGGAGGAAGAGGCGTATGCAACAACGGGAGAGGAGGCAATACTACATCAAGGAAGCGCACGAGGATAAGGTGCTGGAGTGGCTGAGAGAGAACGACTATCTGTGGCGGAAGGGACATCGGCTGTACAGGGACACCAAGCGGAAGCAGGCTGCTTGGAGAGAGAGGTCGGAGAGTCTGGGCTACACTTCGGAGGTGCTCCTTGGCTGGTGGAAGCACATGCACACCTGGTACGGGAAGCTGCACCACAAAAAATCTGGCCAGGCCAGGGTTAAGCTGACGGACAGAGAGAACTATGTCATGGTCAAGTGCAGCTTCCTGGAGGGTGAGGTCTGCCACCGAGGAGCACCAGGAGCCCAAATCACGACCCTCTCTCTCCGGCAGCCTGCTGGGAGCCAGTCCTCTGGCGGCCGAGAGTTAGTCCCTGTCTCCATGCAGGTATCTGTGGAGCGTGCCACGGCGGAGAACCCCCGGGCAGGTGTTGAAAGCGTGGTGGAGAGCGATGAGGACTCCCTGGTGCGGTGGGAGAAAGGAGACATCGAGTCCACCGCTGCCGAAGCCGCATCCACCCACACCTCCGCCACCACAGTAAGGCAGAGAGCCGGACCGCAGGAGGGGCAGAGCCACAAGGTCCTGGTGGAGATCAGGGACACCATCCGCACCAGCATAGGTCTCCTCTCTCAGCTGGTCCCCATCAAATCCTCCTCCTCCAACCGCAAGCCCTTCCTCAATTATGTGAACCAGACCCAGTACCAGGTGGTGAAGGAGAGGATCACCACGCTGCTTAACAACCCTCCATACCCAGAGGCACCTGCTCCCACCCAGTCCAGGTCTGCTCCTCCACCCCAGGTGATGTCCGTCCCATACCAAGGCTTCCCACAGCCCCTCACCTACCAGGGCTACAGCTACCTGGAGGTTCAGCAGCACAGACAGCAGCCCTTACAGATGCAGGCACAGAGTCATCGGGCGACACCACTGCCACCGGTTCCAATGATGCCACCGATGCCAACCTCGACAGTCCTCACCCCGCTGCAGAGCAGGCAGCCCCACTACACTGCTCCTTCCTCCATCCTACAGCCAAGCCCGGCCTCAGTACATCTGTCCTCAGTACTGGGGCTGACACCCCATGGCATGGAGGAAGGACCACTCAGCATCATGGGGCTGAGCCAGCTGTCCGACACCTTCCTCAACACACCGTCCCCTGTTGTCCTCTTGGGGCCAGGCACTCCAATAACACCTCAGACCAGCACTGCAGCAGCACCTACCTCCACAGCACCTGCTCCCAAACATCTTAGCCTGGGCACACACCTCCAAATGACCAAGAGGAGTGCCAGAGACTGGCTGCCTGGATATTTGTGGACTTTATTTGGACACTTGACTTGGGTCATGTTTATTTGCATGCTTGTGGGATGGGTTAAGATAGCAGTGGGATGGGCAGGGATACCTGTGGGATGGGAAGGGATACCTGTGGGATGGGTTAAGATAGCTGTGGGATGGGAAGGGATACCTGTGGGATGGGTTAAGATAGCTGTGTGATGGGTAATAGCTGTGGGATAGATAAACCTCCAGTGCAAGCATAGTGGGACTGTATGGTCCACCCTCCCAGATGCCACCCCTATGGCCCTTCATTATCAATTACAATGTAATCAATCATCCACACATGTCAACATAAACACAACTCTTTATTAAACACCCTGTTTATTGTAGGCCCACCCAACATACATGGCCCAATCTCATCCATGTGATGAGACAGGCTGAAGGAAGCACCCATTAATCATCTATCATTCTTTCTTGCCACTCCACCACTGCAGCTGGGGAGTTGCACCAGTGTTTCAGGAGGTTGCGCTGCTTCTTCGCCTCACGTGAGGCTCTGTTGGGCCCTTGCACATCCTCAGTGTCGATGAGGTTTCGCCCTTGCTTCCATTCCCCAGGCTCCATGTCCCCATTGCCTTGCTGGAGGTCCACGAGCCTGTTCTGCAAGACTGGGTAGTGGGTGCGCATGAGATTGTGCAGGATGCAGCAAGCTTCCACAATGTTCCTCATGGTCTCTGGGTGATGCTGCATGGTGGTGAGAAGTACCTGGAACCTGTTGGCCAGGATGCCAAAGGCGTTCTCCACCACCCACCTTGCCCTGGACAGCCTGTAGTTGAAGATCCTCTCTTCACGGGTGAGGCATCTGGAGGTGTAGGGCTTCATGAGGTAGGTTGTGAGGGAGAAGGCGTCATCCCCCACGATGAAGTAGGGCACATCTTGTGTGTCGTTGGGCAGCGGGTCTGGATCTGGGAAGCTCACCATGAGGTTGCTTTCCAGCCCCTCCTTGAGGTGACTGTCATTGTATACCTGGGCATCTGAAGATGAGCTATTGCCTGAAATATCGATGTACATGAACTTGTAGTCAGCATCAACCATGGCGAAGGGGATGATGCTGAAGAAACCCTTGTAGTTCTGATAAGTGGACCCCGACTTGGCTGGAGCTTTGCAGGCCACGTGCTTGCCATCGATGGCTCCAAAGGTGTGGGGGAAGTTCCACTTCTGATACCACTGCTCTGCAACTTTCTTCCATCCTTCTTCAGTGGAGGGGCACTGGAGGAGCTCCTCCTTGTATTCTTCGATGATGGCCTGCACCACTTCTCTGACCACAAAGCTGATGGTGCTGGGTGGCACCCTCCAGCCGTACTGCATGCTCCTGTAGGTGGTCCCTGAGGCCAGGTGGCGCAGAGTGAGTGCCACCTTGAGCCCAGGTTCCAGGCTGGGCAGTAAGTTGGTGTTTGTCTTGGTCAACCTGGGTGTCAGCCGCTGCACAACTTCGTCAAACATGTCTGGAGGCATCCTCATGAAGTTCTGGAATGCCCGAGGGTCTTCGCTCCTGAGCTCCACCATCAGCTTGTCATAAATTACGTACTGTGCTCTTCTGGTGAACCATCTTCGGAGCCAGACTTTTTTTGGGTGCCTCCTTTTCTTCCCGTAGTACTGTTCACAGAGACTGTAGATGGTTTCGCAGTGTTGCAGAAGGATGTTGGCTGCCGAAAGGATTTTGTCGCAATCCACGGTGGACATGACTGGATGCTGTGGAAGAGCAAGAGTCAGATGAAGGCTGCAGAGGTCTGCACCGCTGGCCTGCTGGTCTGAAAGTGCGATGCAGACGAGTTGCTCCCCCTTTTTATAGGCAGTATAGGTTTTCCGCTAGGCATCCTCTAGGCATCCTCTAGGCATCCTGTAGACATCCTTAATATCCGAGATAGGTCCCCTCTGCGAACGTTTTTTCCATTTTAAACGCTTTGTTTCCATGCTGCATCCGTTCTGCATCCGTTCTGCATCCGTTCCGCGTCCGTTCCGCGTCCGTTCCACTTCCTCCCTGCGTCCAGGTGGATGCGAGTTGCACGGATGCACAGCGGCCACCAAGCGGACATAGTGGATGTGTAACGGATGCGTAGCGGATGCGTTGCGGATGCGTAGCGGATGCAGAATGGACGAACTGGATACATTTTCCGCGCAAAAGTTTTAAGCAGCCTAAAACTTTTGGAGCGGATGAAACGTGCATAAACGGATGCTGGACGGATAGAGAGGAAGCAAAACGGAGGCAGTGAGTACATCGCGTTTTCGAACGGATGGCAAGCTTTTTTGTCCGTTTTACTTCCTCTTTGCATCCGTTGGTGCAGTGTGACAGGGGCTTAAGTCCTTATTGTTCTGAATATTTAATTCAAAGACAAGATATTAAAAATCATCCTCTTAAGTAGCTGTTATTTAATTTTATATAATTTAAGAGGGTAGCACATGCAATAACTAATGACATTAACAATACCTCAATCAATCTTCCAATGATTGTCATAATGCTTTTTTTTTAGAAAAACAAAAATGTCCATGGAATATTTTAAGTACCTCTTAGAATTTTGACAGTTATTTAGAAAATGCTATCAGTCTGAATGTGAAATATAGCTATGCCTAGTAATACAGAGAGAGAAATAATTATAAAACACAAGTTGCCTTTGAAATAACTATCAGTTGGATCTAGGATTAGTTACTGAGGTTATTCAGATTCTATGTTATTTCAGATTGTAGATCAGTTTGTTCATAGTTTGCCTGAAAACTCAATAGTAGAGACTAAAGAAACATCAAATATATGGACTGCATCCTTTTTTAAAATTCACTCTATCATCAATCAAAAAGTATAGAACTGTGAAAAAGTCAGAAGTGGTTGGATGAAATCAATAATTACTAATAAATCTATTCATAGAGATAGAAGAATGCATCCTTTACTCTCCCTTCCAAATATTCCTCCAATAACCTACATTTGGCAGTGTCCCACAATCCCCTTCACTTTCATTTCTTATAGTCCTGTCATTATATACTGATCTGATCATGTGCAATGATTAATGCTTAAATGATGACTACTGAAAAAGCTACAGTTGCCAATGGAAACCTAATTCAATTACAAACTTCTTCAAGAACTGATAGAAAGCCATATTGCGACATTCAGTCAACTTTAGTGAACGTAGACCTTAGAAAGAAAGACACTATAGAAGAGGCATTGAAATTGAGGATGGTTGATTGCTTTTCATCAGAGCAATGTATAAAGTATTTTTATATGGATTTATACATTAATGTCTTGCACAGTTCTGTTTCTGAAGCAAGTAAGCAAGTCAAGTATAGTTATGGAAATGAATGCAGATTACTCCCTTTAAAACACAATTGTACTGAAAATGTGAGGACATTTAACTTAAACATCACAAAGTGTCAATAATGTGGAGTTTTGCAGAGGTGAGCTCATCATTTGTGGCACAACTACTGCTTATCATAATTTTCTGTGCAATGTGATATATAGAAAAATGCAGCTTTGAGAAAAAGAAATATAACTTTTATGACACAAAATGAAATACATAATAGACAAAATGGCATCAAAAATCTCCATTATATCAAATTCTAAGGATAGAAACTGAATCTTGGAACAATTCTGTCCAGAATATGCAATCATGTTAACTACAGACTTCTTTTTCTCTTTCTAATCTTCAATCTAATTCTAAACTCTGGTATAGAAAAGCTATTCTTAAATAGCATTAGACATCAAGTGCATTTTTATCACAATTATTTTCCATTTTTCAATGCTATGCAACAAAATGGAAGTCAACATAGTGGAAAAGTGAACAAGGACTTGAGTCAGACTGGAATACTAGGTGAGAAATGCAAGGACTGAATTTGTAGGCCAGAGTAAAAGAATTCATTCAGAAATGTGGATGTGTCTCTTAAAGCTATTTAGAAGCAGCCAGTCCTGGAAAATTTGCCAGTAAGATTGAAAATTCCCATATAGCAGTTGCTTGGTTTCTTATTTCTATTGATAGAAGAACTAAGAGCAAATTTCATTCCATAATATTAAACTTTTAAAAACTAAATGACTCTTAAATGTAGATCAATCAATCACTTTGCTGCATTGTACTGTTTGCTGGACACTAAGGAAAAAAGCAAACAACAAGCAAAATAATACCAAAATAATCTGCAAATATGATTGTTCTTAAAACAAAAATTCAGACACAGATATGGATTTTAAATTCCCATGTTAAATGCATTTTTAAAATAAAATATTTAGGATAGTAAGTAATTCATCAGTGCATTAATAAATAAATAGTTATCATAGCTAAAAAGAACTAGATTTAGGCCCTTTTGCCCTGCATTTCTGTTATACCAGCAGAATCCCAGTCACCTGTAATCAGAATGTTATACACTGCTCAAAAAAATAAAGGGAACACTTAAACAACACAATATACCTCCAAGGCAATCACATTTTTGTGAAATCAAACTGTCCACTTAGGTAGCAACACTGACAATCAATTTATCATGCTGTTGCACAAATGGAATAGACAACAGGTAGAAAGCATAGGCAGTTAGCAAGACATCCCCAATAAAGGAGTGGTTCTGCAGGTGGTGACCATAGACCACTTCTCAGTTCCTATGCTTTCTGGTTGATGGTTTGGTCACTTTTGAATGCTGACGGTGCTTTTACTCTACTGGTAGCATGAGACGAAGTTTACAACCCACACAAGTGGCTCAGGTAGTGCAGCTCATCCACGAAGGCACATCAATGCGAGCTGTGGCAAGAAGGTTTGCTGTGTCTGTCAGCGTAATCTCTAGAGCATGGAGGCACTACCAGGAGACAGGCCAGTACATCAGGAGATGTGGAGGGGATCGTAGGAGGACAACAACCCAGCATCAGGACCGTTACCTCCACCTTTGTGCAAGGAGGGACAGGAGGAGCATTGCCAGAGTTCTGCAAAATGACCTCCAGCGGGCCACAAATGTGCATGTGGCTGCTCAAATGATCAGAAACGGACATTGTAGATGATAATGCAAGGAATTCAAAGCATACAAGCAAGAAAAGAGAATATTGAAAGGAGAATAGAAAAAACTGATGAAAAGGTGGAGCATATTCAACAAACAATGATGAAATATGATGAGAATTTCCCAAAAATTGAAGAAGATAAGCAAAGAGATTGGAGATATTGATGACAGATTAACAGTGGTTGAACAAGATAAAAGTGGGATGCTGAGATGGGAGATGGATAGATCAGAATTTTATCTCAGATTTCAAAACATAGAGGAAGAAAAGGGACAAAACCTAGCTGAGATAATGATAGAAATCTCGGCTTAAGCTCTAGAAATAACCAAAGAGAAGATGATGGATGGAATAGATGAGGTTTTTCGAGCCTGCACAAGATATGCAATGAGAAATAGCTTACCAAGAGAAGTTCACATCAGGTTTACAAAGAAAGCCATTAAAACACAAATATTACAGGTGACAAGAGAGAAAACATTGAAATATAAAGACAGGGAGATTGTGGCCCTGAAACAAGTGCCCAGAAGAGTGAGAGAAATGAGAAGAGAATACCGATTCCTGACTAAAATCCTACTTAAAAAAGTAGATGGCTGATTCCAGAAGTTTTAATGTTCACATGGCAAGAACAGAGACACAGAATTGACTCAGTTGACAAAGCTGAATCATTTTATACTGAATACTTTGGAGGGAGAGAGGAGGAGACAGAAAAAGAAATGTCACTAAATGAATTCCAAGAGGATTGCCAAATAGTGACTGAAAAAAAAAGAGGGTGCAGTAGGCGGAAAGGTGGAAGCTAAAGAACGTGGACCAAGATCTACAAGAGCTGCGATAACTACTTATAAAGTATAAACATGGAAGAGAAAAAACTGATTACAATTAACATAAATGGACTTAATTCAGCTGTTAAAAGAAGGAAAACTTTCCATAAATTAGAAAAATTAAAATTTGATATAATCTGCCTACAAGAAGTACATATTAAAAAGCAACATGAACAACTGTTGATATAGCCAAAGTTAGGGAAAATATTTACTTCTTTGACACAATGAAAGAAAAGAGGAGTGGGTTTATATATTAAAGATATTATCCCAGTGAAATTGATCAATACAGATGATGATGGAGTAGTATTAACGTTGGAAATAATGGACAATAATATGAAAACACTCCTAATCGCAATCTATGCCCCGAATGACAATCAAGAAGAATTTTATAGAAAACTACATATGAAAATAATTGAACTGGACTATACTAATATCGTTATGATGGGAGACTTCAATGGAATTGGAGACAATAAATTGGACTATACAACACAGAAAACAACAAAGCAAAACAGAAAGACTCTCCCTAAATCATTTTTAAAATGACAGATGAAATAAATTTAAAAGTTGCATGGAGAGAAAGAAATGCTAAGACTAAAGAGCACACCTTCTATTCAAACAGACACTTATCATGGTCCAGAATAGATATGATATGGATGTCAAGAGAATTGATAACTAATATTCAAGAAATAAATATTGAAACAAGGACTTGGGCAGATCACAATCCAATGACAATTAAATGGAAAGAACAAAGAAGAAGATCTAGATGAATGTTAAATAATACTATTTTAAAAGGAAAAGATTTCATGCAGAGGATGAAGAAAAAACTGGCTTTTTTCTTAAAAGAAAGTAAAAAAGAAGATACATCAACACAGAATGTATGAGATAGAATAAAGGCATATGCCAGAGGCTTGATAATAGACTATACAAGGAAAAGAAATATCATGAAAAGACTAACCTCGAAGACATCAGAGGATGAGTATAAAGAACTTGAAAAAGAGTTACAGAAAATGCCATAGAAAAAGGACATTAAGTTAAAAATGGATATAATTAAACATAAAATGGGATGAATGGAACAATTAGAATTAGTACAGAAAATCAGAGGCACAAAACAGAACTATTTTGAAGATGCAAATAAACCAAGTAGATGGTTACCATATAGACTGAGAAAGGAGAAAGAATCAAGGAAAATATTGCAATTAATAGATGATCAAGGCCAAGTTTGCTATGGAAGTAAAGAGAAGAAGGAAATCATATGAGATTATTATGGGAAATGATACACACAAGAGAATATTGATGATGAAAGAGTTAAACAGTGCTTACAGAATGCTAATCTACCCCAGACACCTAAGGAGATTGAAATAATGTAAGAAAGCAATATAACGATGATGGAGTTAACTGAAGCACTGAAGAAGCAAAACAATGAAAGGCACCAGACCCAGATGGACTTCCGGCGGAATTTTACAAAACACCACAACAATAGTTGAATCTTCCATTGCAAGAAGTTATGAATGAAGTTATGTCAAAGAAGAAGATACCTAAATCGTGGTCAGAAGCTGAAGCCCATGTCCCACTGCACCAATGGATGCAAAGATGATGTAAAACGGACAAGAAAGCTTGCCATCCGTTGGAAAACGGGATGCATCCATTGTGTACTCACTGCATATGTGTTTCATACACTCTATCCGTCAAGCATCCGTCCACTGAGATTTCATCCGTGCAAGAAGTTTTGAGCTGCACAAAACTTTGTGAACGGATGAACTTTCCGCCGCGTACAATGTACATCCGCGACACAAACGTTCCATGTCCGTTGTCATCCATTAAATGGCCGCTGTATCCTCTTGGCATCCTCTGGACATCCTCGCAACTCACATCCGCTACAGCTGAAAATGGAAAGAGGGAGGAAACGAAAGGTACATGGAACGTCCACACAGCGTTAGTAGCACGGAAATAGAAAGGATGTAAGCAGATGCATCTTGTATATAAAGCATTAAAATGGACAATACATTTGTATATGGGATGTATCTCGGATATTTAGGATATCTGGAGTATGCCTAGAGTATGTGGAAGGACACCTAGTGGAAAACCAATATTTCCTATAAAAAGGGGGGAGGAAATTACCTGGATCTCAGTATGAGTCCAGCAGCTGTGGTGTACAGACCTCTTCAACCTTGGTCTTGGTCTTCCCATCATCCATTGATCCCCACCATGGATCATAACACAGTCCTAATGGTAGCTGCGATCATTCAACAACAGAACCAGGCCCTGTTCAAACTGTTTCACCTTTTCTATGCAAGGAGAAGAAGGAGATGTTCAAGAGCTGTGTGGGTCCGACAATGGATCGGGAGAAGAGTGGAGTTTGGACTGGATGACAAGCTGATGGTGGAGCTGAGGAATGAAGACCCTCGTGCATTCCAGCACTTCATGAGGATGCCACCAGCCATGTTTGAAGAAATTGTAGAGCGTCTGAGACCCAGGTTGACCAAGCCAAGCACCAACTTCCATCCCAACCTGGACCCTGGACTGAAGGTGGCACTGATTCTGCAGCACCTGGCCTCTGAAACCACATACAGAAACATGCAGTATGCCTGGAGGGTGCCACACAACACCATCAGCAAAGTGGTCAGAGAAGTGGTGCAGGCCATCATCGAAGAATACGTGGAGGAGCTCCTCCAGTATCCCACCCCTGAAGAAGGCTGGAGGAAAGTTGCAGAAGAGTGGTATCAGAGGTGGAACTTTCCCCACACCGTTGGAGCCATAGATGGGAAGCACGTGGCCTGCAAAGCTCAAGCCAAGTCGGGGTCCACTTATCACAACTACAAGGGCTTCTTCAGCATCATCCTCTTCACCATGGTCGATGCTGACTACAAGTTCATGTACATCGATGCTTCAGGCAATGGCTCATCTTCAGATGCCCAGGTATACAATGCCAGTGACCTCAAGGAAGGGCTGGAACGCAACCTCATCATGAGTTTTCCAGATCCAGAACCCCTACCCAACGACACACAAGATGTGCCCTACTTCATCGTGGGTGATGACGCCTTCTCCCTCAGAACCTACCTCATGAAGCCCTACACTTCAAGATACCTCACCTGTGAAGAGAGGATCTTCAACTACAGGCTGTCCAGGGCAAGGCGGGTGGTAGAGAACGCCTTTGGCATCCTGGCCAACAGGTTCCAGGTACTTCTCACCACCATGCAGAATTGCCCACAGACTGTGAGGAGCATTATGGAAGCTTGCTGCATCCTGCACAATCTCATGCGCACCCACTACCCAGTGTTGCAGAACAGGCTTGTGGACAGTCAACAAGGCAATGGGGACATGGAGCCTGGTGAATGGAGGCAAGGACTAAACCTGATAGACACTGTGGGTGTACAAGGCCCCAACAGAGCTTCAAATGAAGGGAAGAAGCAGCGCAATCTCCTGAAATACTGGTGTAACTCCCCAGCTGGAGCAGTGGAGTGGCAGGACAGGATGATAGATGGTTAATGGATGCTTCCTTGAGCCTGTCTCATAACACTGATGAGATTGTGCCATGTATGTTGAGTGGTCCTTCAATGAATAGGACATTAATAAAGAGCTTTGTTTATTTTGAAATGTGTTGATCAATGTTTAAATTGTTATTGATAATAAAGGGCCATATGTGTGGCAGCTGGAAGGGTGGACCATACAGTCCCACTATGCTTGCACTGGAGGTTTATCTATCCCACAGCTATCCTTACCTATCCCACAACTATCCTTACCAATCCCACAACGATCCTTACCTATCCCACAGCTATTCTTACCTATCCCACAGCTATTCTTACCTATCCCACAGCTATCCTTACCCATCCCACAACTATCCTTACCCATCCCACAAGCATGCAAAGGCTTAACCATTTTTTCAAAGTTTTCACCAACACTTCATTAAGTAAATAAAATGAACTAAGTGTGTGAAGCAAAGATAACCTTTATTAATAACTGTCTTAAATAAACTGTATGACTTTATTAAAAAAGCAAAATGAACCAAGTAAAGTGTCTTTCAGCAAAGATAAAGTGAACAGGTAACAACTCAGTCTCTGGCACTATTCTCAGTCACTCTGAGCTATGTCCATGGTCTCAGCTGTCAAGCGGGCAGGGATTGTGGAAGTGGCTGTGGCTGAGGCGCCATTGGGGTGCTTGGCCCCAAGAGTACAACAGGGGATGGTGTGTACAGGAAGCTCTCAGAGAGCTGACTCAGTCCCGTGAGGTTGAGAGGCCCTTTATCAAGGACTTGAGATGTTAGGCCCAGGACTGATGACAGATTGTCCGTTGAGGGGCTTGGCTGTTGGGTGGAGGAAGGAGGAGTGTAGTGGAGCTTTCTGGTCTGCAGCTGGGCGAGGTGAGGCATATGTGGCATGCGATGAACCTGGGCCTGGACTGGGAAGGGCTGCCTCTCCTGTGGGAAGTCCTGGTACTTGTAGCCTTGGTAGGTGAGGGGCTGTTGAAAGCCGTGGAAGGGCTGTGACATTGCCTGGGGTGGAGGAGCAGAACTGGACTGGGTTGGAGCAGGTTCAGCTGGGCCTGGAGGGTTGTGCAGAAGTGTTGTGATCTTCTGCTTCATCACCTGGTACTGGGCCTCGGGCAGGTCAATGAGGATCTGGCTCATGTAGGTGATGAAGGGCTTCCAGTTCAAAGATGGTATGTCACTGTGGACCAGCTGAGAGAGAAGATTTGTGCTGGTTTTGATTGTGTCCCTGATCTCCAAGAGAACAGTGTGGCTCTGGCCCTCCAGTCTGCCTCTCTGTCTGCTTTCTGTTGAAGTGGAGCTGGGGGTGGATTGGTCTCTGGTGGCTGCCGTTTCTTCCTCCATTTGTGACAGGGGATCCTCCACGTCCTCTGGCATGGGGAGTGCAGCTGTCGAGGGGGTGTCTGCCATGGGGCCCTCCGAAGACACCTGCCTGGACATGGTAGCTGTCTCCTGGCTGGAAGAGGACTGTCTGTCTGTGGGCTGCCTGAGGGAGAGGGGTGTCAGAGGGGCTGCTCCTCGGTGGTGGACCTCAGCCTCCAGGAAGCTGCACTTGTCCATGACATACATCTCCTGATTAGTGAGCTTGACAGTGGCCTGACCAGATTTCTTCAGGTGTAGCTTGCCATACCAGGTGTGCATGTGCTTCCACCATCCCAGGAGTAGGTCTGAAGTGTAGCCCAGGCTCTCTGCCTTGTCTCTCCAAGCTGCCTGCTTCCTCTTGGTGTTGCGATAGAGTCTGTGGCCCTTTCTCCACAGGTACTCGTTCTCCCTCAGACATTCCAGCACCTCCTCCTCATGGTCCTCGGAAAGGGTGTACTGTTTCCTTTCTCCCTTCTCCTTCCCTTGCCTCTTCCTCCCTCTGACAGGGGCTTGAGCAGCAGGGCCTTCAGGGACTTTGAGGGCCTTGGGGCTGGTCCACCACAGCAGCAGCACCAGCAGGAGGAGAAGCACCACCACCACCAGCAGCACCAGCAGCACCAGCAGCACCAGCAGGAGAAGCACCAGAAGCACCACCAGCACCAGCAGCTTGAGAGTCAGTGCCAGGGGGTGGGATGGTGGTTCTCTCCTTCTTGCCAGGGCTGGCAGGAGTAGGCACAGGCTTTCTCTTCTTCCCTGACTGATGAACCATGGTGTTATTTGAAGATGTCTATGGCAGCACGTCTTTCCTCTGAATGCTGACTGCTTGCGAGCTGCATCCTTTTATATCCGCAGAGCTGACGCAATTCATACTCCCTGCATACGCAGTGAATGCTTTGCATCCGCTATGCATCCGCTATGCATCCGCTATGCATCCGCTATGCATCCTACAGGCATCCGTGATGCATCCACGTCATCCGCTATACATCCGCTCCTTCCGCTATGCATCTGCTTCACAATTCTACCCCAGAAGCCCTTCGGATGTGTCATCCACTTCCATCCGCTGTCATCTGCTAGGCTTCCTACAAACATCTGCTTAATATCCTTGCTATGTACTACCCCCATTCGTTCCTTTCCATTCTTTTCCGTTCTGTTTCTGCAAATTTGGAGCACTTTTTGGAGCGGATAACAACGGATAGAGCCACCCACGAAATTTTGCTCATCCGCTGTGTCCTTTTTGAATACGTTTTGCATCCATCGGCCAGTGGGACCTAGCCTTTAGTTACACTTATCCCAAAATAGGAGGCCGACCCATTACAAATCAAGAATTACAGACCTATTTCCCTACTAAAAGCAAAGTATAAAATTTTTGTTTCAATATTGGCAGAAATACTTTAAAAATTGTTAAATAACTTTATTCACTCTGACCAAAATGGATTTCTGCCAAAGAGACAAATTAAAGACAATATGAGAGTAATTTTGGACATTTTGGAATACTACGAGGCACACCCTGAAAAACAAATGGCTTTGGTATTGTTAGATGCACAGAAGGCATTTGACAATGTAAATTTGCGATTCATGTTATTACAGCTGGAACAGATGGGTTTTGGTAAAAAATTCATCCAAGCAATAGAAGCTATATAACATAAGCAAACAGCAAAGGTAATGATAGAGGGAGAATTAACGGATTCTATAGAGATAAAAAAAAAGAAAAAGACAAGGGTGCCCACTGAAATCTTTGTTGTTTGTGTTAACCTTGGAAGTGTTAAACAGAAATATTAGAGAAGAAAAGGACATAAAAGGAATGAAAATTAAAAAAGAAAAATTTAAATTGCAAGCATTTGCAGATGATCTGGTTTTTATCTGAGAGGACCCACTAGAAACAGCATTAAAATTGATAGAAAAGATAGAGGTATGTGGAAAGATGGCTGGTTTGAAAATAAAGACAAAACAAAAGTTTTGACAAGAATATGTTGTCAAGACAAAAGGAAGAACTGGTGGATGTATTAAAAATCCAGATCACGAATGAGATCAAGTACTTGGGGATACATTGACAGCAAGATGTTGTACACTAAAAGAGAATAACTATATTAAACTTAAGCAGCAGATAGCCCCAGATTGGCAAAATGGGAAAATTTACAACTGTCATTAATAGGGAGAATATCAACAATCAAGATGAATATATTACCCAGAATTTTATATTTGTTCCAAACAATTCCAAGTAGGCTTGGAAAAGATTATTTTGAAGATTTAAATAAAATGTTGTTGAAATATATATGGTAAGGTAAGAAAGCAAGAATAAAATTAAAACTTTTGCAAGATGCTAGCATAAGAGGAGGATTTGGTTTGCCTAATTGGGAGTTGTACTACCAAGCTACAAATTTGATATGGGTTCAGGAAAGGATAACATTAAGAAATGCAAGATTGTTGGGGTGGCATGTTTTTTTTTGAAATAAAGGAACTAAAAGGAGAGGTATTTTAGAAGACATTATATAAGGGAGTCTCTGTGGTTAAACTGGTAGAAGACTAAAAGGCAATGTTATTTGAAAATTCCAGTCTGGCTATCGACTATTGAAGCATTTTCTTATCCTATATATAAAAAGGAACAAACAGTTAGATATGTTGAAATATTGAATGAATGAAAAAGGTGAACTTAAATCTTTGCAAAAATTAGAAGAACAAGGTATAAAGATGAATTGGTTTTCATATGCGCAAATACACTCAAGGTATGATAAAGATTCTAAAACAGAAGGTTTCTATGATAAATTGACTGATTTAGATAAGATTTTGACAGGTACAGATGAAAAGGTGATTAAAAAAATTATATGGATATTTATTAGAAATTAAACTAGAAGAAGAACAAGTTGAAGAAACAATGATTGCTCGGGGGAAGAATTTTGGATATGGGATTGATCTAGAGAAATAGCAAAAATTGTGGTCTCAAAATTATAAAATGACATTGTCAACAGCATATAAACAAAAATTGTATTACATGTTTTACAGGTGGCATTTTCCCCCAACAAGAATAGCAAGAATGTTCAAGAACAAATCTGAAAAATGTTGGAAATGTCATCAAATACCTGGCTCATATTACCATATGTGGTCGACTTGTGCGGATGCCAAAAAATATTGGATTAAAATCCACACATGGTTGGCAAAAATGACAAAAATGCATACAGACTAGAGATATTTTTACTGGGAATTTTACCTGAAATATAGAGTGAAGAATTGAAATACCTGATTGTAAATGTCTTAACAGCAGCTAGGATTGTATTTGCCAAAAACTGGAAAAATGAGAAAGTACCACCACAGGAGGAAATCATAAAGAAAATATTGGAATGTGCTGAAATGAGTAGATTGACATTTGAAATCAGAGAACAAAATGATAAACAATTTTATAAAATTTGGGATCAATTCTATTAATGGTTAGACCAGTAGTTCCCAAACTTTTTCAGTCCACCATCTCCTTGGTGCTACAAACTCATCCTCAATGCCCCCCACCCAGGTGCGGGATTCAAATTTCTGTGGGCATGGCCTAATTTGAGGGTGTGGTTTGCTGGTCACATGACTGGGTGGGTGTGGCTTGCTGGTCATGTGACTGGGTGGCATGGTTTCTTGGTCATGTTACTGGATAAGTGTTGTTTGGTGGTCATGTGACTGGGTGGGTGTGGCCAGGTGACTGGCAAACCAAACACAAGTGGTCCTCACTTGATGGCCGGTTGTTTAGAAAGTGTTCTAATTTATGACTAGCCTCCCCAGAGCTACTTGACCTGTTTATGGAGTTTTGATGCCATGCACACACACATACACACACTCCCTTCCAACCCCACTGGAGCTGGTCATTGGACTAGAATCAGCAAAGCATCTCTGATTAGATTCTAGTAGTGATTAAAATCTTATCAGAGATGCTTTGCCGATTCTTTTTGATTTATTTGTATTTCTTTATTTTATGTTGCTGAATTGCATTGACATGTGTGTCCCTTCTTGTGCACAACCCAGAAGCTTTTGTGATTCTTTGCAGCAAAAATTACCAACCTCTGGCTTTGCTCTACTTTTCAAATGTGTCGGCAGTGCCGCATTCTAGGTGCTGGCCCTGCAGGTTCACCCCATTGATCCCACTGCACTGGGGGGACCTGCCCAAGCAAGTCCGAGCAGAGTGGTGCACCAAATCAATGGGGTGAGCCTGGGAGAGGGAAAGAGAGAGAGAGAGAGAAGAGAGAAGGAAGAAAAGAAAGAGAAAAGGGAAAGAAAGAAAAAAGGACAAAGAAGTGGGGGCATGGAGGGATGGAGGGGGGAGGGGGAGAGAGAGAGAGAGAGACTTGATGCATCAGATTGAAATGAGGCCTAGTTGAGAGGCCCTTTTCCACATTGAAACATCTTTGCCAGCATCTTTGCTAGCACATTGAAACATCTTTGGCTTCTGTTAATTAAAGGTTTTGTGGACGAAACATGGCCAAGTCTATCAGAAAGCTTTCACATTTTGTTGAGGCTTTAAACAGGATCCATTGGACCAGATCTCCACCCAAAAAAATTACTTTCCCCCAATGTATTAAAATGCCAATTCTGGAGAAGGCAAAATCAAAACGTACTAGTAAATTACAAGGAGAACACACACACTCACACATTCCCTTCTAACCTTGCTGGAGCAGGTGATTGGACTAGAATAGATATCTCATTATCTTTCTCCTCCCTCCCTCCTTCTTTATTTCCTTTTCTTTCTGTCCCTTCCTTCCATCCCCCTTCTTTCTTTGTCCCTTTTTTTCTTTTTCTTTTCTCTTTCTCTTCTTCCTTCTCTCTTTCTCTCTCTCTCTCTCTCTTTCTTCTCTCTTTCCCTCTCTCAGGCTCATTTCATTGACTTTGTGCACAGCTCCATTCGGACTTGCTTGGGCAGGATCCTCCAGTGAAAGGGGCTCAATGTGGTGGAACATGGCAGCGGGAGGATGTTTGAAAAGGAGAGCAAAGTCACACTACACTGGCTTTCCTCTCCTATTCCCATCGCTGCATTCGGGGCACTGCTTCACCGCCCCGAACACGGTGGTGGGATGTTTGAAAAGGCTTTGCTTTCCGATTCCCAATGCTGTGTTTG
Organism: Laticauda colubrina; assembly: GCA_015471245.1. NCBI lineage: Eukaryota > Metazoa > Chordata > Lepidosauria > Squamata > Elapidae > Laticauda > Laticauda colubrina. The sequence continues at coordinate 23,299,443 of BLBF01000007.1, forward strand.
GGGTGCCGCCCCGCCACCCCAAACATGGCGGTGGGATATTTGAAAAGGAGAGCAAAGCCACTCTGGCTTTGCTCTCCTTTCCCAATGCTGTGTTCATGGGCAGAGATCCTTGCACCAGAGCGTGCAAGTCAATGGGATGATCCTGCGGGACCTTGCTTCAAACATGGCGGCAGCGTCATTCTTTCTCACCCCTGAATTGTGCTCTGCCGCTCACCTCCAGCGCCCCTTGCCATCTCTTAGTGCCCCCCTGCCAGCCCCCTTGCCTCTCAGCACCCCCTAAGGCATCCCACTGCCCCGCCCACTTCAGGAACCACTGGGTTAGACAATAAAACATGATAATGAAATATGTAGATTTTTAGAACATAATGAATATATCAAAATGTATTTTTTTAATTATATCTACAAAATGATTGCAGGATAGATCTGAGATGATAATATGAACTATCACAAAACAAATTAAATAAAATGTGGATGATCTTGTAAAACATGAATGAATCATGGTATAGTCAAATGATTGTTTAATAATGATATTAATGTATTTAGGAATATTTGACTGACAATATGAAAGTATATACAACATAAATGTAATTGAAGACTACGAAGTGGAAGCACAAACAATCTGTAAACCAACTGACACACTGTATGTATATATATGGAAGATGGCTTGATGTTTTTATGTTTTGTTTGTTTATGTTTGTCTTAAAACAACAATAAAGCTTAAAAAAAGAGAAACAGACTCCATTAGGGTGGTATGAGGGCCCGACATCCATAGGTAGGGGTTGTGCTTACAGCCCAACACCATGCAAGACATTTGGCATTTGCCAGAGAACATGAAGATTGGCAAATTTGCCACTGGCACCCTGTACTCTTCACAGATGAAAGCAGGTTCACACTGAGCACACGTGACAGATGTGACAAGGTCTGGAGACGCTGTGGAGAATGTTCTGCTGCCTGCAACATCCTCCAGCATTGACCGGTTTGGCAGTGAGTCAGTAATGGTGTGGGGTGGCATTTCTTTAGGGGGCCGCACAGCCCTCCATGTGCTTGCCAAAGGTAGCCTGACTACCATTAGGAACTGAGATGAGATCCTCAGACCCCTTGTGAGACCATATGCTGGTGCGGTTGGCCCTGGGTTCCTCCTAATGCAAGACAATGCTAGACCTCATGTGGATGGAGTGTGTCAGCAGTTCCTGCAAGACAAAGGCATTGATGCTATGGACTGGCCCACCCATTCCTCAGACCTGAATCCAATTGAGCACATCTGGGACACCATGTCTCGCTCCATCCACCAATGCCATGTTGCACCACAGACTGTCCAGGAGTTGGGGGATGCTTTAGTCCAGGTGTGGGAGGAGATTCCTCAGAAGACCATCCATCACCTCAACAGGAGCATGCCCAGGCTTTGTACGGAGGTCATACAGGCACATGGAGGCCACACAGACTGCTAAGCCTCATTTTGACTTGTTTTAAGGACATTACATCAAAGTTGGATCAGCCTGTAATGTTTTTTTCCACTTTAATTTTGAGTGAAACTCCAAATGCAGACCTCGATAGGTTGCTAAGTTTCCATTTCCATTGATAATTTTTGTGTGATTTTGTTGTCAGCACATTCAACTATGTGATGAACAAAATATTTAATAAGAATATTTCATTCATTCAGATCTAGGATGTCTTATTTTTGTGTTCCCTTTATTTTTTTGAGCAGTGTATATCTAATTAAATACAGCTTGTTTCCAAGAAAAGTACCATGGATTTTAGGCTTAGGCTACAATCCAAACTTATGTATTAAGTTAAAATTTTCACTTTTTTTTTGTAAAGAGATATCCATAGAGTTTTGTATAGCTAATAACCTCAGCCTGACCTAGGTTGGATATATTGAAATTAGATCTTTTATCCAGAAACAAAATGAGTGTTTATGTAAATAAAATTTTCATTAACTTCATTGATACTAGGAAAGTATAAAGGAAAAAGAAATACCTTGATAAACAAAATGGAAGCCCCTTGCAGATGCTCCACTCTTGGCACTAAACCTCAAGACAATCTTATTGGATGTAGCTAAAGGCAGGGTCTCTCCTATATATGAGAAAGGAAGGAAGGAAGGAAGGAAGGAAGGAAGGAAGGAAGGAAGGAAG
>BLBF01000007.1:23301584-23327241 GCA_015471245.1 Laticauda colubrina
AAGGAAGGAAGGAAGGAAGGAAGGAAGGAAGGAAGGAAGGAAGGAAGGAAAGGGACACAGAAGTCATCATTATACAATTTATATCTTAATAATATATAATTTCTGCTATATATTTTATGCATGTTGAACATAATTTTTTAAAATCAGCATTTGATTCAGAAATATTTATTTTCTTTAAATTTATTTCTCTTTCACCAGTGAGGTTATTTGGTTTTAGCTCTATTATAAATTACAACAACATTCATTAATTCACTAATTCATTTATATCATGCCTTTATTATTTTTACAAATAATTCAAAGTGGTGAACATATTCAACACTTCTTCCTCCTATTTCCCCCACCAAGAACAACCTGAGTGGTGGACTGGGCTAAGAGAGAGTGACTGGTTCAAGGTCAGGTCACCCAGGTGGATTTCATGGCTAAGGTCATATTAAAAGTCATGGTCTTCTGCTTTATAGACTTGTGGCTTAATCATTAAATTGAACTGGCTCTCAAAGTGGCAAAAAACTCCTGTTCTTTGCTTCATGTTTTCCCTGACCACATTTATGATACTTTTATATACTATTATACTTTATATACTATTTCTTTTCTCAATCAGATTTCTTTTCATTTCACCCAATTATCAGGTAAATTCCTGAAGAGGTTTTAGAGCTCTGAAAAATTTGACTGAAATTCATCAATGTCTATTTATTGACAGAAGAATCACACTGGTAGAATCAATTGCCAGTGGCAGACTCCGTGTACGCATTCCTCAGGCCTTGATCTGGAAGCCTAGGGACCTGCAAGAACAGATTTGGAAAGAAGTGGCAACAGAAGACTTATTAAATAAATGGAGGTTTATTATAAAATATGTTAGATTTCCCCAAGCTTACTGATAGCTTCTTTGGAAGTTAGTATATATCTCTTAACATCAGGAGCATCTATATGCATAAAAATTATGCCGATTTCCCAAATAAGTATAAATATCTGGTATAATATTTGCACTGCGTAATAAAACACTCTGAATATATGGACACAAGAGCACATTCTGTTTTGGTGATTTGAAATTCTACACTTCAGAAACTAAGTTAATTTTGGTATTATTTTTGTATTTTTAAGATGTACTATTTACCTGAGTGAGATCCAGAAAGTGAACTCAGAAGTCTAGCTTGAGGATGTTCTCCATCAAATAATTCTGCTACATCATTTAGAGCTGTTTGGAAGTACGCAAACTGTCCAAACACAACTATAAAATATGAGTAACAAAACGAAATATTAATTATTTGCAAAACAAATTACATTAGGTCTACAACCAATGAAAATTACTTTTCTGTAAACATCTAGTGGATTCTACTTCATCTCTTACTTGGTTACGTTTGTGTCTAAAGTCACAAAATGCAGAGGGGAAATTAATAAAAATTGGACTGTTATTATATTTATATTGTTCCTGAAGCTTTGCGCTGGTGCTGATTATGATGGAGTTGTTTATTTTTGAAAAAAAAATACAAAAATACATCTGCATTTTAAATGTTAAGAAGCTCATGCAATAAATCACTGTCTCCTGGCTATTTCAAGACCTAGGGCATATTTAGTAGCTTTCTGGACAAATTAGAAAATCCATGTGCTATTTTAAATGTCTTAATATATCAGTCCCAATTGTTCCAAATCTATGACTGGTGGCTCACAAAGCTGTTAAAAGTGGTGTCTGGTGCATGAGTGTGTACCTATGTATGTATGTGCCAAAAGTATATAGAGCTCTATGCTTATATGTCTATATTCCAGTATCTAAAATCTATAAGATTTCAGATGGAATACCAAATTCTCACAAGATTTCCAAACCTTGTGAGATTTTGGCTGATTTAATTAAGAATTTTAATTATTATTATTTTTATCATTTGGATTTGAGTTCTTGCAGGCACCATACAAAGGGAAAGGGTGTCAGATGGGTTGACACAAATTATGATTTCTAATGGTGCTATATTGCCAGTGTTCAGTTTATATGGTAATCCTTAAATGCTTTTGATGCAATAATCCACCAGATGACAAAATATGACAAAGACCATCCAATATTCTGTCATATAATCTCCAAAATATAGCCAAACCAGGGAAAAGAACTAGCAAAGAGAGATAATCACTGCTCATGCCAAGTGCCAACTCAGTGGAGTAATTTGCCCTGCCCCACCCTCTGCTTCTCTGTATCCTGAAGGGAATTGAAAATGACTCCCTTATCTCAGAGCTAGAGTATTGGCAAATGCTTTTCTACCAGTTAAGCCCCTGTCACACAGCACCAACGGATGGAAAGAGGATGTAAAACAGAGAGAAACACTTGCCATCCGTTGGTTAACGCGATGCTTCCGTTCTGTACTCACTGCATCCATAATTCATCCTCTCTATCCGTCCAGCATCCGTCTATTGACATTCCATCCGCTCAAAAAGTTTTGAGCTGCACAAAACTTTTTGAGCAGAAAATGTATCCAACACATCCGTTCTGCATCCGCTATGCATATGGGGAACATCCATTATACGTCTGTCATCATCCGTTACACATCCGCTATATCTGCTAGGCATCCGCTGTGCATCCACGCAACTCAAATCCGCTCCAGTGGAAAACGGATACAGGGAGGAAGCGAAACGGATGCGGAATGGACACGCAGCATTAGTAGCACAGATGGAGAAAGGATGAAAGCGGATGCAAATACAAAGCATTAAAATGGAAAAAACGTTTGCAGAGGGGACGTATCTCGGATATTTAGGATGTATGCAGGATACCTAGAGGATTCAAAAGGACACCTAGCGGAAAACCTATATTTCCTATAAAAAGGGGGAGGAACTCACCTGGATCTCACTTTCAGTCCAGCAGCCCTGCTGTGCAGACCTCTTCAGCCTTCATCTGGCTCTTGCTCTTCCACAGCATCCAGTCATCTCCACCATGGATCGTCACACACTCCTTTTGGTAGCCACCATCGTTCTACAACAGTGCGAAGCCATCTATAGGCTCTTTCACCTGTTCTACGTGAAGAAAAGGAGAAGGCCAAGAAGTGTCTGGGTCCGAAGATGGATCGCCAGAAGAGCAGAGTACGGACTGTACAACAAGCTGATGGAGGAGCTGAGGAACGAAGACCCTCGTGCATTCCAGAACTTCATGAGGATGCCGCCAGCAATGTTTCACGAAGTTGCTGAGACACAGGTTGAGCGGCTGAGACACAGGTTGACCAAGCAAAGCACCAACTTCCGGCCCAGCCTGGACCCTGGACTGAAGGTGGCACTGACTCTGCGCCACCTGGCCTCAGGGACCATGTACAGGAGCATGCAGGATGCCTGGAGGGTGCCACACAACACCATCAGCATTGTGGTCAGAGAAGTGGTGCAGGCCATCATTGAAGAATACCTGGAGGAGCTCCTCCAGTGCCCCTCCACTGAAGAAGGATGGAAGAAAGTTGCAGAGCAGTGGTATCAGAGGTGGAACTTCCCCCACACTGTTGGAGCCATAGATGGCAAGCACGTGGCCTGAAAAGCTCTAGCCAAGTCAGGGTCCACTTATCACAACTACAAGGGCTTCTTCAGCATCATCCTCTTCGCCATGGTCAATGCTGACTACAAGTTCATGTACATCGATGCTTCAGGCAATGGCTCATCTTTACATGCCCAGGTATACAACGCCAGTGACCTCAAGGAGGGGCTGGAATGCAACCTCATCGTGGGCTTCCCAGATCCAGACCCGCTGTCCAATGACACACAAGATGTGCCCTACTTCATTGTGGGGGATGACGCCTTCTCCCTCAGAACCTACCTCATGAAGCCCTACACTTCCAGATGCCTCACCCATGAAGAGAGGATCTTCAACTACAGGCTGTTCAGGGCAAGACGGATTGTGGAGAACGCCTTTGGCATCCTGGCCAACGGGTTCCAAGTACCATGCAGCATCGCCCAGAGACCATGAGGAACATCGTGGAAGCTTGCTGCATCCTGCACAATCTCATGCGCATCCGCTATCCAGTCTTGCAGAACAGGCTCGTGGACCTCCAACAAGGCAATGGGGACATGGAGCCTGGTGAATGGAGGCAAGAGTGAAACCTGATAGATTCTGTGGATGTGCAAGGCCCCAACAGAGCTTCACGTGAAGGGAAGAAGCAGCGCAACCTCCTGAAACACTGGTGCAACTCCCCAGCTGGAGCAGTGGAATGGCAAGACAGGATGATAGATGCTTAATGGATGCTTCCTTCAGCCTGTCTCATCACACTGATGAGATTGGGCCATGTATGTTGAGTGGCCCTACAATGAACAGGGCATTTAATAAAGAGTTGTGTTTATGGTGAAATGTGTGGATGATTATGTGTGAATTGAAATGTGTGGATGATTGAAATGTGTGGATTATTACATTGTTATTGATAATAAAGGGCCAAAGGTGTGGCACCTGGGAGGGTGGACCATACAGTCCCACTATGCTTCCACTGGAGGTTTATCTATCCCACAGCTATTACCCATTCCACAGGTATCCTAACCCATCCCACAGCTATTACCCATCCCAAAGGTATCCCTGCCCATCCCACAGCTATCTTAACCCATCCCACAAGCATGCAAAGGCTTAAACCATTTCTAAAAGTTTCCACCAAGACTTTATTTAATAAAATAAATGAAGCAAGTGTGTGAAGCAAAGATAAACTTTATTAATAAAAAGTTGTAAAAGCAAAATGACCCAGGTGTCCCAAACAAAGATTAAGTCAACAGGTAGCCACCCAGTCTCTGGCACTCTTCTCAGTCACTCTGAGGCGTGCCCATAGTCTCAGGGGTGAGGGGTCCAGGTGCTGTGGAGGTGGCTGCTGCTGGAGTGCTGGTCTGAAGCGCCATTGGGGTGCCTGGCCCTGAGAGGACAACAGGGGATGGTGTGTGGAGGAAGCTCTCAGAGAGCTGGCTCAGTCCTGTGATGTTGAGAGCCCCTTCCTCCATGACATGGGGTGTCAGCCCCAATACCGAAGACAGATGTTCTGAGGCCGGGCTTGGCTGTGGGGTGGAGGAAGGAGGAGTGTAATGGGGATGTCTTGTCTGCAACTGAGCGAGGTGAGGCGTGGGTGGCATCTGTGGTGTGGGTGGCATCTGTGGCATGGGTGGCATCGGTGGCATCAGTGGCATCGGTGGCATCAGTGGCATCGGTGGCACCGGTGGCATACGATGTACCTGTGCCTGGACTGGGAAGGTCTGTCTGTGCTGCTGGAGCTCCTGGTAGCCATAGCCTTGGTAGGTGAGGGCCTGTGGAAAGCCTTGGAAGGGCAGTGATATCATCTGGGATGGAGGAGCAGACCTGGACTGGGTGGGAGCAGGTTCAGCTGGGTCTGGAGGGTTGTGAAGAAGACCGGTGATCCTGTCCTTTATCACCTGGTACTGTGATTCGCACATGTCCATGAGGGTCTGGTTGACGTAGGTGAGGAAGGGCTTGCGGTTGGAGGATGGGGTGTACCAGCTGAGAGAGGAGATCTATGCTGCTTCTGATGGTGTCCCTGATCTCCAGCAGGACAGTGTGGCTCTGCCCCTCTGGTTTGGCTCTCTGCCTGCTTTTTGTGGAGGTGGAGCTGGGGGTGGATGTGGGTTGGTCTCTGGTGGAAGTGCCCTCTCCTTTCTCCCATTGCGTCAGGGGTTCTCCATGCGCTCCGCCATGGGGAATGCAGCTGTTGGGGGGGTCTCTGTCATGGCACGCTCCACAGATACCTGCCTGGACACAGGAGCTGACTCTTGGCCAGAAGAGGACTGGCTCTCTGCGGGCTGCCTGAGAGAGAGGCTTGTCAGAGGGGCTGCTCCTCGGTGGTGGATCTCACCCTCCAAGAAGCTGCACTTGGCCATCATGTAGGTCTCTCGGTCCGTCAGCTTGACCGTGGCCTGTCCAGATTTCTTGAGGTGCAGCTTCCCGTACCAGGTGTGCATGTGCTTCCACCAGCCGTGGAGCACCTCCGAAGTATAGCCCAGGCTCTCCGCCTTCTCTCTCCAAGCAGCCTGCTTCCTTTTGGTGTCTCGACAGAGTCTGTGTCCCTTCTGCCAAAGATACTCGTTGTCCCTCAGACATTCCAGCACCTCATCCTCATGTTCCTCTTCGATGGAGTATTGCCTCCTCTCCCGTTCTCGTTCTCACGTATGCCTCTTCCTCCCTCTGGCAGGGCTATCTGGGCCCTCATGAGAGGGGCTTCGAGGTTGTAGAGGCTGCTCCACCACACCACCACCAGCAGCACCAGCAGCACCAGGATCAGCAGCAGCAGAGTAAGCACCAGCAGCACCAGCAGCACCAGGAGCACCTGCCAGACCAGGAGCACCAGCAGGACCAGCAGGACCAGGAGCACCAGAAGCACCAGCAGGACCAGCAGGACCAGGAGCAGCGCCAGCAGAGTAAGCACCAGCAGAAGCACCATCACCAGGAGCAGTGCCAGCAGAGTAAGCCCCAGCAGAAGCCCCAGCACCAGGAGCAGCACCAGAAGAGTAAGTACCAGCAGAAGCCCAGCACCAGGAGCAGCACCAGCAGAAGTCCAGCAACAGAAGAGTCAGCCCGAACAGCAGAAGCCCTAGCAGAAGCAGAGTCAGGGCCAGGGGGTGGGATGGTGGCCCTGTCCTTCTTGCCAGGGCTGACAGCAGATGGCAGAGGCTTTCTCTTCTTCTCCATGGTTGTTGGCTGGCTGGCTGGCTGGAGCTGTGTCTGGCAGCAGGTCTTTCCTCTGAATGGTGACCTGCTTGCGAGCTGCTTCCCTTTATATCTGTGGGGCTGACGCAATGCATCCTCCCCGCATGCGCAGTGAACACTTTGCATCTGCTAGGCATCCGCTAGGCATCCGCTAGGCTTCCGCTCTGCATCCGCTTCATCCGCTCGGCATCCGCTCTGCATCCGTTCCTTCCGCTGCGTGTCCGCTTCGCTGTGCTCCCCCGGAAGCCCTGCATATGTGCCATCCGCTCCCATCGGCTTCCATCCGCTAGACTTCTGTGGAGCATCTGCTTTACACCCTCGCTCCATCCTCCCCCCGTCTGTTCCTTTCCGTTGTTGTCCGCTCTGCTTATGTAAATTCAGGGCACTTTTGAGAGCGGATAACAATGGATGGAACATTTTCTCGTCCGCTGTGTCCTTTTTACATACGTTTTGCATCCGTCGGCCTATGTGACAGGTCCTTTACTATCCAAATATAGCCATGGTGAGGAGTGAATGCTGCCTCTCAGATGTGAATTATATTATTTATTTATTTCAAAACAAATTCTGTCAGTCACCATGATATTTACTATGCAGGAAAGAGGCTTCTCTTGAACCCTTGACAGTGGACTGCACTCCCAAGGAAGTAAAATTTGACTCTCATCTGCTTCATGTTCAGGAAGATAATAAAAACATATAACTTTTGTCAAATCTTAATTTCTTTCAGTATTCTCTTAATTATGATTTTAAGTGTGTTTTAGCACATATTTTATTTTATGTCTATAGACTACTCCTTTGTAAAATAAAACAGAAATGCAAGCTGAAATCTAATAAGTAATTTAGTGAACAAGCAAATAATAAAATAAATGTTATGTTTAAATTCATAAACAATAATTATCTTTAGCTAATTCAATCCTAGGATACTGAGATATTATTATTGAAACTTTGTTAAGCAAATTGTAGACCAAGAATACCACCAAGAATTAATGACAATAAAGGCTTTGTGAAAAGTCAGACTTACCAAATTCTTTAGGAACTGTAATTGAATATTGACAAGTCACCCCAGTAGTGTAGTTCTGAGGATAATTTGGTGATAAAACTACTCCATCTGATCCAGTATACTGACCTCCACAGGGAGCTGAGAAAGAACATGTGTAAATACAGAAAAATGGGTCAAATTAATCATTTGGAGTTAAAAATAAAAACATAATACCTGTTTTTGAAATATATAAATATATTGTATTAGCATTGCAATAGAATTCAATACAAGCTAACATTGAAATAAGTATTCAGGGGTAATTATAATTTAGAAAATGTGTTTAAACTGAAATCTTGGTGTCTCTTAAAAGTGCCATATAAATTATACTTTGTTTTTCATGGCTATTCCCTTTAATGAGGAAAGGCAGATACTAATAAAGTTTCCATTTGCCTTCAGCCTGCTCACTGCACAATTAATATATCAATATTATATAATACAAGTTATCATATATGATTAATATCACAACTGATCATGTTGTATTTTGCTTTATTCTCCATGATTATTGTGCTAAAATTCAAATTTATAAACAAAAGAAATAAATTTTTGACATAGATTACTGCCCTATTTTAGCAACCACTTGTCAACTTTAATTGGAGTAACTGCCAGAATCCTGACACCACTCTTTTGATATGTCTATCACAGAGGTGTCAAACTTGCAGTGTCATGGTGGTGTCACATGATGTATCATGACTTTCCCTCCCTTCGCCAAACCAGGCGTGGGCATGGCCAATATGTGATACATCCAGCCCACAGACTGAGAGTTTGATAGTCCTGATCTATCGCTTAGCAGCTGCAAATCCTGACAGTTTTAGAACAATCATGCAGCATGATTAAATTTCTTTAATCAAGAGTTAAATATGCACTTCACATTGCCACTGTGATCAACAGCACCTTGATCCCCTTTAAAAACAATAATTGGAATGAGTTTTCCTTAAATATTGTCATTCCCATTCACCATTTCCTATGCCAAACAAAAGGTACATACTACTGTACTCCATGGAGCAAATTCTGAGGGAGATGAAATCTTCAAGGAATCAAGGGATTTATGCCAAAATAACCTTTCCACTTTTTATGGCACTAGATAAAACAGCCTACTATCTTAGGGGCAATAGAATCAAGATGCCTCCTGAACAAGACTGCATTTTTTTTTAATTTCCCCAACAATGTATAGTTGTTTCTATACTTCAATATTTTTAATTCACTTTCAAACTCGTTACCTTATGGCCAGCCAAGAGTCCATTGGAGACCATAGGCTCAAACTAGTGACTAAATCTCCAATTGTTTTTATTCGGTTATAACATTACATGAAAAAGTTTGGGTTGGAACCCAGATCAATAAATTGAAAACAAATAATTTTAAAAACATTTATTTGGAAACCGAAAGCTATGTGCCTTCTGTTGACTACTGACCCTCCATTTATAAATGATTACAACTTAAAACAAAATAAAAACTCTTTAAGCAAAATAGAGGTAGTCTTCAACTTACAACCATTTGTTTAGTAACTATTTGAAGTTACAACTCTGAAAAAAGTGACTTATGATATTTTTTCACATAACTGTTACAGCATCCCTATGGTCACATGATCAAAATTCAGTTGCCTGGCAACTGGCATGTATTTATAATGGTTACAGTGTCCCAGGATCATGGGAAAGCCAGATTTATTTAACAGACATGTTACTAACTTAAAAACTGCTGTGACTCACTTAATAACTGTGGAAAGAAAGATTGTAAAATGGGATAAACCTCACTTAACAACTGTCTTGCTTAGCAACAGAAATTTTTGATTTGATTGTGATCATACATCGAGGAATACCTGTACACAAATCAATTTGCTGCGAGGGGGAAGCCTGCCTAATTCAAAAGTAGCATATAATATAAGAAATATCAGATGAAATTAGTGTTAGAGTATTCTTAGCTATTCTGTGAAAAAATCTTTTTGGGGTGGAGATAGGAAGGCTCCTCTTCCATTCCTATTTTATTTGCACCCTAGTATTACTATGTGTTATAATATTTCTATAGTGTTATAGGAGGTATATTTTATAAGCCACTGTCCAAATTTACATTAAAAAATTGAGATCTTCTCAAATGATCTGATAGATTACAAGAAATCTCTGAATATTGAAAGGCCATACTGAGAGAACTTATTTTGCTATCATTCCTACACTTCTTAGTTGTGCTAATTGACACTTTATCCTTTAATTTGTCTCTTTTCATAGATAGGTTGCAAATTTCAATTGAATCTGTCACAAACTGGAATTTAAAGGAGACTGATACAAAATAGCTTGACATATTTTTCTTAAACTAGACAGGTGCTGTTCCTCACTAAGTTGCTTCAACTTTTATGGGGAAAAATACATTAGTGTGAAACAGAAATCTACTTTGGATCTACATGCCATCTGAAGTCTTATAAATCGGTTTAAATTTCTAAATCCAGTTACATATTTCAGTCTGGGAGATCCTCATACCTAGAAGATTCAAACATCAGATTTTGAAAAGGGCATTAATACCTTGTACTAATTCGTTTGGGAAATTACCACCAGATAAATGGGAAATATTTTTGTGCTATAAATACACACATACTTTTTGTCAAATGATCATGTCAAGTCAATACCGCTTTAAAACCACTCATTTTTCTGTCAGCATCAGATATTAAAATGTGGATAAACATGGATATATATTACTAATGCTTCCATGTAGTTTGCTAAAATATAAAACTAACAATTGCAAATTACAACATTGTTTGATGAGAAATGAGTCATTTGCAGACAAAACATTTCCCAAGAGCTGAACATTTCTTTAGTTTTTAAGCTTCTTGGCTCAATGGATGATTCAATGAACATATAGAGAAAATATGATTTTTCACTGATGTTCTTCTCTCTTCTGTAGTCATATCCCTGCTATACTAAAAGATCTCTCCCAATGGCATGCTTTGTGTGCATAGAATAGAGAATCAGCAAAATAAATCTCTCAACCAATTTTCCACTCATAGAAACATCTGCTGAAATAAAACATTCTGAACAGAACTTGAGTCAGTCTCAAATAACTATTTTCCTTTTGTACAGTATTTTAAATATGATTGCTTTCATATAGAAAATCTGAGTATCATGAGACTGGATAAAAGTTGTGAACTTATTTATAATATTTTAATAGAAGCTGTCTAATTTTTAACCTATTATTATATACTCAAACTGGAAAATTTTGTTCTAATACCTTAATATAAAGATAACCAAGAAAAATTAAGCCATCTGCTAGTTTCAAGTAATTATTTTCTATTTTTTAAACAATATTAATATTTATTTATAACATTTATTAATATATCATCCTCAGCATTACTGTCCTCATTTTTAAAAGAATAAGTAACAAAAGGCATTGGAAAGAACTCAACAGCAGTGGAAAGGATTTCAACATTTAAGAGAGCTCAGAGAAGAAATGAAAAGGTTTTAGATGAACAAAAAAATATCAAGACAGAACATTTCTATTTCTCAATGACTTTTCCATCAGTTATTAAGACACTTCTGGTTCTATTAGCCTTAAAGTAATTCATGTGTCATATTTCAAAACTCTCTCTCTCTCTCTCTCTCTCTCTCTCTCTCTCTCTCTCTCTCTCTCTCTCTCCATATATTTGTTTTCTGAGGTTTTTGCGGGCATTTGTATGTGGATCTTTGGTTATTCGGGTTTTCTCCCGCGTAAAATTGGAAGTATCTCGGCAACATTTTGAAGTCTCATTCATCAACTTCAGGCTTGTTTCTTCGGCTCTGTGCTTCTCAGAGTAATGTGAGCTTGCAGCTGCTTCTTCCTTTTAACTGCTAGTGGGGGTGTGACTTGATTGGGTGGGGGCTTGGCTGTGCTTTGATTGGGTAGGGGTGTGTTCTCATTGGTTGGGGGTTTGGCTGTGTTCTGATTGGTAGGGGGTTGCCTGTGTTCTGATTGGCTGGGGGTGTGTTCTGTTCAGGTGGGGGCTTGGTTGTGCTGAGGTTAGTCTTAGTTGCTGGGGGATTTGAGCTGGTGAGCTGTGATCCTGTTGTTTGGCTTCACATTCTTGGTTGTGCCACATCTCCATGGTGGGTGTCAGTTCGCTTCTTGTATGGGTCAGAGGGGTTTGAAGCGGGTAGTGTGCAGCTGCAGTACAGCTTCTGGTCCATGGTCGTATCTCATCTTCTGTGTGGGTATGAGTCTTTTTTCTATGTGGAAGTGTGGTGGTAGCATCTTGTGTGGCACTCATGGGTGTGGGTCTGGTCTCATTCTTCATGTTAGGTACTCATTTATTAATGAGGGCAGGTTTCCAAATGGTTGGTGGATGGGAGGTATCATCTCTTTTATTCATGCTGTGTGGGCGTTTTTCTATCTCTTTGGCTTCTCTGATTATTCTGTTGTTGAAGTATTCGGTTTGGGCAATAGTTCTGGTATTTTTAAAGTCGATCTCATCTCCTGTGGCTTTGAGGTGTTGGACCAGGGAAGAGGTCAGTTCTTCTTTTTTGATTGAGTTCTTGTGTTCTTCAATGCGTGCATTTATTATTCTGTTAGTTTGGTCTGATGTATGTGGTGGGGCAGGCAGTCCAAGGGATTTCGTATACTTCTTGGTTTTCAAACTCGATATTGTCTTTAAGGTTTCTTAGGATGGTGGATATTTTTCTGTTTGTGCAGAATGCTGTTTTAATGTTGTGTTTTTGGAGGATTTTGCTGATTTTGTCTGTAGTGCCTTTTATATATGGGAGGAGGGCTTTGCCATTCTCTTGTTCTCTGTCTTGGCTTTTGGTTGGGGTTTCTTTTTGGATTAGGTTGGTAATCTTCTTTTTTTGGAATCCATTGGCTGCAAGTACATTAGTGAGAGTGTGTAGTTCAGTTTTTAAGTGTTGTTCATTGGCTAAGCATTTTGTTCTGGGGATGAGTGTCTTGGCTACGGAATTGATTTGTGCTGGGTGGTGGTGTGAGAGTGCATGTAGATAGCAGTTTAGGGATGTGTTTTCTTCTGGTAGATGAGTGTGTCCTAGGGAGCCATTGGATTTTTTTATATACTAAGACATCTAAGAAGGGAAGTTGATTGTTGGCTTCTGTTTCCATGTTGAATTGTATTTTGGGGTGTAGGCTATTGAGGTGTGTGAGGAAGTTGTTCAGTTTTTCTTTCCCGTATGGCCAGATTATGAAGGTGTCATCTACGTATCTGAGCCAGAGTTTGGGTTTGTGATCATATTTTTCTAGAGCTTGTGTTTCAAAGTGTTCCAGGTAGAGGTTTGCGATGACAGGTGAGAGGGGTGATCCCATGGGTGCTCCTTCTATTTGTTTGTATTTTTGTCCGTTGTAGGTGAAGTATGTATTGGATAGGTAGTGGTTGGTAAGATCTAGGATGTACTTGGAGGGATTGTATTTGTTTTGGATGGCTGTCAAGGCTTCTTTTATAGGCACTTGGGTGAAGAGGGATATGACATCGAAGCTCACTAGTAGGTTGCTGGGTTGTAAGTTTTGTTTTTTTATGATCTCAATGAACTGGAATGAATTTCTTACATGTGAGTTGATGGGCTCTGCATAGGGCTGTAGTTGTTTGGTGAGAAATTTGGCTAAGTTTTGTAGAGGTGAGCCTATGGAACTGACTATTGGTCGTAGTGGGGTTCCTTCTTTGTATATCTTGGGGAGACCATACAGCTTAGCCATACAACAGGATCACAGCAGTCTTGATGTGATGCCTGTGTAGTATCTTACTGATTTTATCTGTGGTACCTCTTATGTAGGGCAGGACAGCTGTTCCATAGATCTGTTGATCTTCTAGGTCTCTGTTATGTCTAGGTGTGTTTTTGTGGATCAAGTTGGTGATTTTGTTTTTGTGGAAGCCATTGGCTGTCAATACTTCAGTCAGGGTGCATATAAAGACTGAACTTTGCACCCTGACTGCCTTCAAAACAGACAAAAAAATAGCAGCCATCCTGACGAACCCCAAAGACAAAATTGACCTGGAAAACCAAGGCATATACGAAATTCCCTGTACATCATGCCCGGCCACATACATTGGACAGACCAATAGAAGAATAAGTACCCGCCTAGATGAACACAAAAATGCAGTAAAAAAGCTGGAACACACCTCCTCACTGGTCCAACACATGAAAACCACAGGTCACAACATCAACTTCAATGGCACTAAAACCCTAGCCACTATAGAAAACCCCAACCACAGAATCATCAGAGAAGCCATAGAGATTGAAAAAAGACCTGACAGCATGAATAGAAGAGATGATTCCACCAGACTGTCAATCATTTGGAAGCCTGCACTCTCAAATAGAAAGATCTCCATGCCACAAGCCAGGCAAACACCTGGGCAAAAACAGACTCCCTCTGATAGCTCCAACCCAAACACCCCCCCACCAGGCACCCAGGTGAAACCCAGCTTGCTAATGAATAGCAGCTTGCTAATGAAGAGCAGCCGTCCCTTCACACGGAGCCAAGCTGCACTAAAAACCTCCAACACAAGAACAGAGTGTTGCCAGCCAATCAAAGCCACAAAACAGACAGAAGAAACCAGAAACACCAATCAATCAAACTCCAAGTCCAGTGAACACAGGTCCAGGCTCCCAACCAATCAGAATGGACCAGCCTCAAATTTAAAACCAGGAGCTGTAAGACCCATATCCATACAGAAGCCTGAGGATGGCAGATGAGATTCTGCTGAAACGTTGCTACAACTTTAACAGAACTACAATGACGTGGGATAATACCCGAAGGAAGCTAAACAGCACACATGTAAGTACCCGCGAAAACCTAAGAAAACATATATATATATATATATATATATATATATATGTATGTATGTATGTATGTATGTATGTATATGTATATGTTTATGTTTATGTTTATGTATATGTATATGTATATGTATATGTATATGTATATGTATATGTATATGTATATGTATACACACACACACACACACACACACACACACACACACACACTAATAATTCAGCTCCTGGAAAGCACATAAAACTGAAATATTCTACCAAAGTATGACATTAAACTAAGGGTAGCATCTGAAATGAAAAATTGTTGGACAATTATTTTAATTCTTATACTACAGGAGTAGCAACTTCATTTGTGGCTTCAGTGAGGCATTTTTGTGGTTCATTTTTTGGACTGGAGTGAGGCATTTTTGCCAATGTGCCAAATCCATTCTATAAGAACATGAATCTATTTACATGGGGAAACATTCTGTTTGTTTTGATCCCTTAAATAAATTAGCTATATGACACAATATTTAGGTATCTAACATAGAAAGTTTCAAGTCCAAATCAATCAGGCTTTAGACGAATTGTGTTTAAGATCTAAGTACCAGGCTAGAGAGAGTTCCTCTGTGGGCTTAAAACACTAACTTGACATAGGGTACTGTCTTACTATCCATCAGATAATTGTCAACCTTATCCAGAATTCTGTAAGTCCTTACTATTATCAAGACGTCTTTGATATTTTAGTTCTGAATCTACAAATGTCTACATATATAACATCCAGTGCACTTAGAAAGTATTCAGATCCCCTTCATTTTTGTCCATTTTGTTATGTTGCATCCTGATTCTACAGTTGTTGAAATTCATTTTTTTCTCATAAACCTACACTATCAATATCCCATAATGACAAAGTGAAAAGAGAATTTTAGAAATGTCTGTAAATTTATTAAAAAGAAAAAACCCTGAAATATCACATTGGCATAAGTATTTAGACCTTTCACTCAGTACAAGAGTCTCGGTGGCACAGTTGTTAGAGTGCTGTACTGCAGGCCACTTCTGCTGACTGTCGGCTACCTGCAATTTGGCAGTTCAAATCCCACCAGGCTCAAGGTTGACTCAGCCTTCCATCCTTCAGAAGTGGGTAAAATGAGGACCCAGATTATTGGGGGCAATATACTGACTCTGTAAAATCACTTAGAGAGAGCTGTGAAGCACAGTGAAGCAGAGAATATAAGCCTAAGTACTATTGCGAGTGCTACTTTGTTGAAGTCCCTTTGGCAGCAATTACAGCTTCAAGACTTTTTGGGTATGACACAACAAGTTTTGCACATCTGGCTTGGGGGATTTTCTGCCATTCTTCCTTGCAGATCCTCTCAAGTTCAATCAGGTTGGATGTGACTGTCGATGCAGAGCCATTTTCAGGTGCCTCCAGAGATGTTCAGTAGGGTTCAAGTCAAGGATCTGACTGGGCCATTCTAGGACCTTCACAGAGTTGTCCTAAGCCACCCCTGAGTGGTCTTGGCTGGGTGTTTAGGATCATTGTCTTGTTGGATAGTGAACCTTTGGCCCAGTCTGAGGTTCTGAGCAGTGTGGAACAGATTTCCATTGAACTTTGCTCCTTTTCCCTTTCCCTCAACCCTGACCAGTCTCCCAGTCTTTGCTGCTGAAAAACACCCCCACAGCATGATGCTGCCACCACCATACTTCATTGTTGAAGGCAGGTGATGAGAGGTGCTCAGTTTCCTCCAGACTTAGCATTTAGAACTGAGGCCAAACAGTTCAATCTTGATTTCATCAGACCAGAGAATCTTGTTCCTCACCATCTGAGAGTCCCTCAGGTGCTTTTTTGCAAATTCCAAACTGCCATAAAGCCCAGATCGCTGGAGGACTGCAATAAGGGTTGTTCTTCTGGAAAAGTGAATGAGTCTGAATACTTTCTGAATGCACTGTATATTCCATAGATATACTGTAAAATGGATCTGATGAAATTCTCAAGGTTTTTTAATTTTTTTAAAAAAGAAAGTGATGATTTTTCTAGATTATCCCATGTACATAATATTTACCTCCTATTATCCCCCCCCCATCAAAACCACTTGTCTGTCTTTTCTTTTTTTAAAAAAAAATCACCTTAAATAGCAATAGTAGACATGGGGATTAAAATAAATAAGAAAACAAGAGCTGTCCCTTCTGTCTTTCATCAGTTGCCCTACCTTGCTAGAAGAATATTGTATGAATGCCAAAATAGAGGAAACAATGAGAATAGTTGTACTAATATAATTTCTCATAGCCCCCCTCCCCAGGATTCATACATACCACTACAAGATGGCAAGACTCTGTTCCATGCAGGTTTTCCATCAACACCAATCACACAAGTGATAGTAGAAGGATCAATAATCTTGTAACCTGAATCACACTGAAAAGTAATACTTGACCCAAGTTTAAAGTCTGTTCCAATTCTGGTTCCATTCATTATGTTGCCAGGGTCAAAACAAGCTTCCCGTGGTTTTTCTAAAGAAAAAGAGAAAGAGGGTTAAGACTCTCTTAAAATAAAATTTAGGAATCAAGTTGAATCAATATAATCTACTCCAGGAATGAAAAAAGTTACTAACAGTTTACTTAATTCCTATCTCACTTTCATCTAGCTGAGCAAGCTTGTCTGTCCGTCCATCCATACATCTTTTTCTTCACAAATAGATTTGGATTATTAGAATTTAATCTGAAATTACTATTACAACTGCACATAAAGACAATATTGCTTATGAGGATACATTTAAACAAATTTTCAGTTATTATATGAGGTCTAAGATTGTTTTGATTAGCTTTGTCAGGTGAACTAGGTCACAAACTAGAAGCCTCAACAGTTTTCTTAGATCTATCATATTTTTCAACATCACCAACTATAGCATATTTTGAATAACCAATCAAAAAAGAACCTGAAAGCTTTTAATGGGAATAATATTTGGAAGTATTTTTTTCATAGGAAAAAAAATAGCTTGCATGTTTAGTTGCTACAAATATTCAGTATACTGATAGTTAAGTACCACTGAGTTTGTTGGGACTGACTTTTGAGTATATAGTATCAGTTTCTATTGTAATAGACATTACAATTTTCATAAATTAAAAATTCCTGAATTTTTAAGGATTTATTTTTAGCAGTTTCTATAAAATAGCCATTTTTTAAGGAAATAAAAGCTTTATAATTAAATTAAAGAATGCAATATATTTGTTCATTTCCACAATGCTAAAGCAACTGTTATAAACCAAAGTGACCTTTTAAAAATTGTGTTTGTTGTGAACATTTTATTTATTTTTATTTGCAAAGCATTAGGACTTTGCTGCTTAGAAAAAAAATCTTGTGAATTCTATGCAGATACAGTAATTTAAGCAAAACTAAATAAATTAACCAATGAGCTAAGCAAAATTGCACTATGGAACATTCTTATGGCAAAAAATCAAATAGCATTATGTAATTAAACATGGTAATGAATATCTGTCAGAAAATATATATATTTTATATAGTGGAAAAACTAATGTTATGAAATGAAAAGTCATTCAAGAGTCACGTCCACAACCACCTTCTGCAGATTGTATAGTATATTATTTATTAGGCCCCGCTTTTTTCTTTTTGTCATTGTTCTTCTCTTAAGCTACTGTGAACCCTTGATTAGGCCATGAGGTTGTCATGTATAGTACATAGCATTGTATGCATGATCTTGATACTTAGTGTCACGCCTTGTGGACTATTGTTCACAATAGCATGTATAAAAAAAAAAAAGTATATATTTGTGCTCAAATTGCAGATATGAGTATATTATATAGCCATAAATATTAAAATAACTCTCAGTGAATATGCAAGGCCTTGCTTTGCCTTTAAACATCATTTATTCTACTGTAATATGACTAATTCTTTCGAGAACTACATATCTTTTGGAAACTAGTGGGATGTTTATCGCTTGCTGCTTTTCAGAACTGGTTTGAAACTAAGAATTTATCTCCCTTCTCTATCCTCCATTTGTATGCAGATGGGCAAAAGTAAATATTTGAAAAAATAGGAGAATGTCTAAAGAGGTTATATCATTCAAATGGAAAAAATAAAGAAAAAAGCAGTGGAAGACTGGACTGAACCTAAGAGTAAACCAATCATGGAGAGGCAGTTAATTTTCATTCAATAAGAAACCAAATTCAGAGCAAACCTGATTACTGTAAAAACAAAAGACCAAAAGGCACAACCAGCTTTCCCAAAAGGGAGAGTCAAAAATTAGGCAGGGCAGAATAAAAAATAAATAAAAGTTTTGAAACTTATTCTGAAAATAATGCTAGTCTGTGAATTAAGTAGAAATGTTGAAATATTGTTTGGCATTAGCTTTCAAACTCCTTCAGTAAATATTATTTTATTCTCAGTTATTGGATTTTCTCGTGAGCTATCTAAATGGTTTCAGCCCAGCTTCCAGTTGAAACTTGAAAGTAGTTATAGAGAAAACATTAACCAGTTCCAAATTAGTATAGAAATAAGTGTAAATGTAATGTAGGAACATTAAACTATGAATAATAATAGAGAACCCTTTTTATTTTATTTCTAAATAAGGTGGCTGCAACACATTTAATATAAAACACATTTTAAGACTTTATAAAATATATCCAATACAATTAAGATAAGAGTAATTTATAAAATCAGTCCAATGAGTTTTTTTCTGAATGCAGTATGCAACTATTTTAATGACGTTATCATTGAACAGAATTCTAGAAAGTGCCGTTAATGATATTTGTCAATATGAGCGATTAGAAATCCAATCCCATATCATTACTGCTAATATTGCTACAAATCTACACAAACTTCATCTTGATTGAAACTGGATTCATTGAAAATAGATGAACTTTGTATTATATAATATGGTAAATATATATTGTTTTTAAATTTACCTTTATAGTCAATGGCAAATCCTGCCATGCCAACTGAAGCATCACTCCGAAATGCCAAGAACAGATTATTGCCATTGCTCTCTATTCTATCTGGGGCCTGGGAACCTTGAAAACTGCCAATCAGAGGGCTGTTAGAATCTCCTCCTTCGTAAATATGTAAAAAATCATAACTAGGTTCCATGTTGAAACTGAAATAGAAAACCAAGAAAATAAAATGTCTCTGGATTTGGGGGGAAAGAAAAAGATATCACTAGAAGTGTTCCAATTATTTTTTCTTTAGCATTTGTATTTATTTCTCACAAAAAGATTCCAAGTAGCAATGTATGCATGGTAATTTATATTTCCAGTTTTTCTGTTCATCCCTTTTTCTTCTTTATTTTCTTTGAGTCAAATTTTGGCATAAACAGTAGTTCTGCTTCTAAGGCTTTCTTCAGTCTTTTCTAGATATAAAAATAAAAATGGAAACTTGTATCACAGTGGCCTGATAGCTCTTGCCCCTGCTAAAACCAGCAGGAAGAGGTTGGGCGTTAACACTAAATCTTATTTGCCCAACATTGATCAGAAAGGTCACATGAAAAAAGTGGAACCAGTAGACACCATTTTCTTTAAAATATACACAAATATTTGAAATACATTTTAGAGAAAATGGTTGTATTTTATAAGTAGTGATTTGGGAATGCAACTATTTCAATTTAAAAAAAAACTTACTTTGGGGTAGACATATAGGGTTTACACAGTCAATCAATATATAAAACACATGCATGCATACCCTAATAAACATTGTAAGTAATGTTTTGGTTTTTGAATTGTTTTTAATATATTGCTGCAACTGTTAGTGATTAATTGGTTGATTTACTGTGGAAGAAGAAAGTTGTTATCATTGGGAATTGAAGAAAAGAAAAGTTGCTCCCCTTCAACTGGGAATATTTGAATAATTATTATGGACCTTCTGTTGTCACTTAGTATATGATAAATAAAATAAAAATGTCAGAAACAGTTAAGGTTTATATTTTATCTTGTTTTTCATTTTTTGCACAGGTACTTCTCATTTAATAATCACAACTGTGACTGACAAGAAGTTAGGTGAAAACAGTCATGAAGTGAAACTATGATTGCACTTGTGATTTTTGCTTTGCTTTACAAACCTGAAAAGTCATAAATGTGAGGATTGGTCATAAAGTTACTTTCTCATTAACTTGTAATTGTGAAGGAGACAGTTGTTAAATAATTGCTTTGTAAACTATCCAGACTCATTTTGAATTGGGTTGCTATATATATTGAACAAATAAATAACATAAATGATCAATCAAGTGTCCTTAAAAAAAATTCACAATGAAAGACTCCATGGTCTAAAAACCTAGTATTTTTGCTTCATTTATAAACTCTAAATATTTAGGGGTTGTCTAAATCTAAGAAGTAACACTCTCAAGAAGGATGAGGTTGCTTTGCCCCCACCTCGTTAACATCTGAAGAAAAAGGGAGCATGTACCTCAGCTCTCCAGCTGACCACAAATGAGTAGGCAAATTCTCCTTGGAGAAAAAAGTTCCCATTATAATATAATACAACATTTATATAGCTCAAAACCAGGACTTTGAATTGTACTCAAAAACATACAGCTAACTCATGTAGTGCCCAAAAGATCGGACTAAGCTGCTAAAATGACTTTTATTCGCTAGCATATGAGCTAACTTTCAAATTCAGTTCAAAAGGAGCATGTTGCAATAATCTAGTTTTGAGGTAATGAGATATAAGGGATTGTCATCAGGATCTGCCATATTAAAAAGGCCACAGGTGGCACAGTAGCTAAAGTTGGACAGAGTCTGCGCTACCAGCATTCACTTGGTAATCAAATTGCATCACATCTGTGTCAGAAGCACCGAAGCGCTTCTGGTTGAAAGGATTAGCTGGCAACATCATTGTTGCCTGGGGAACACCCAGTTAGGTGTTCTTTTCATGTCCCTGGCAGGAGCTGAAGAAAGGATGAGAGCTCACCCCACCCCACAGCAGCACTCAGATCTTGAATGTGGGTTTGGTAACTTGCCACCCAGCATCCTAACCACATGAGCCACCATGCTCCTTCGCAATCAAGTAAAAGTTATGAATTAAACTAAATTTATATTGAACTTGATACCTGGTGATTGCATCCATATAGATTTCTAGGTAGTGTTCTGATAGTGATTTATCAATGTAAATTATACTATTTGTGAAATATTTCATTAAACTGTTTTTCACTCTATAAGTAAAGTTTTTGTTTATTTTTGCAAGTTTTTTTTTCAATGTAGCTTCATAGAAACAACATAAAAATAGGTTATTAATTTGTTGAATTCAGCCTTATAATCATTCCAGTATACAAACCCAGGCTTAGTTTAGAAACTTGAGTAAGTTTACATGAGGTTTCATTCTGGTCATGCAATGGCTTGGTTTTTAGAACCTTATTAAAATATTACTTTTTGTATCTGGGAGTATGAAAGGAGTTAAGTAGAAAACTAAACTACTCTATTGAATCCAGTTATTATTTCAAATTACAACAACTATCTTCACCATAATTGTTTTTCTTTTCTGACACTATAAGAGATAAGTTACATCTGGCACTTCTATAATTGGATCACAAGAAAAAGGTAGAGAGGGGCAGAAACTATATGCTTTCTGATGGATGTAGGACTAGATGGATCCTTTTAGTCTAACCCTAACTCTAACTTTAACGCTAAAGGATTCCTTTAGTAACTCATATATTTTTCTCATGTCATTACTTGTTTTATGTGTCATTAAGCACTGATGAAGATGTAAGGCATAGATAGGCATCAATTAGCTTCCAAGTCCTATTTTTTCGGCATAAACCTCCATCAAATTATTGTTGAACACTCTCAAGATAGTTTTCCATTATATTAAAATGGGCAACCCTTGAAAATTACAATATTTATGCCCTAAAGTTAACTACCAGAAAAAAAACTCCACCCTAAATACTCAGACCCATCTCATTCAGCCTTGCCTATGGCATAGTTTTAAAAAGTAATTAGCCAAGCTCAATAATATATTGTGCAATTTTTGAATGTGACACTTAAAAGAAAACACAGTTCTTGAAATACCTTCTGAATATCAAAGCAATGACAAAATCAGGGTTTACTTTTATTCTCCAATCACATTCCTTCCCAGGAGGATATGGCTGTGGATAGTTTGGTGATAAAATAACACCTGCTGGACCTGTAAGATTTCCACCACATGCAGCTGTCACACAGGAGAGAATAAGAAAATAAAAATGATAACATGTCAAAACTGAGGACTGGAAACTGTCAAAATAATTTAGGTTCTTATACCTAAAAAAAATAAGGTGTCTTTCTGACACTTTATTTTCAAATATTTATCATAACAATTTTAAGTACAATGAACATCTCTTGTGTAAAATATATGTAAGTACAGTATTTATTCTCTAGTATGAAAGTTCTTCCCTTAGGCGTGTGAAGTTCATTTAATAAAGCAACCAAATAATGAAGTTAAAGCACTCCAGACATTTCTCTGCCTGACTGAATAAAGACCGGGAGAAGAAAAAAAAGAAGAATGGAGAGATGGGATATGGGAAGAAGCAGTCTTTTGTTGTATTTGACAAGGTGGGAAGTTACTAAACTTGGTTATACTTGTTATGAAATATATCATTTCACCACTTATAAAGATGGAAGGACACTTTGTTATGTATTTCTTTCTCTTTATTCTTTCTCTTCTTTCTTTTCTATTTCTCTATTTTTCCTTTTTTCTGTCCCTTCTACTTTTTCTATTTATTTCTTCTATTCTTTAGTTTGTATTGGTCTCTGGGTTGTAATTATAATCTTAAATTATGATTTAAAAACAAGGGGAAAATTGCACAGTTCCATTTCAAGTAAACAATTAAATTTTAAATCATGCACTTAAAATTAGGGTTCTTGTAAACAGGAGAGAACATTTATAATTTTAATTAGAGTAACAATACTAGTCAACCCATGTTGTCATTTTCTTATTTAAAAACTGGATCAAATATATCACTTCCTTTCTAGATTTTTATTGTAATGAAATCTCAAAACTCTTCTAATATTTTCCAACAAGAGATCATTCTGGATCCCAAAAGACTGTAATTTAAGCTATTAAGATGTTAATTTAAATTGTTAATTTAAAACATCTTCTGGCATCCTAGTCCATATGTGGACATCTCCAAACCTGGAAATCCAACTCTTGGAATTATCAAAAAATTCATCTTGCCCATTGCAGCATCAGTTTGACCTCCCAAAATTAAATTCTTCAGAATTCAAAAATATTTGGAGGTTTTCTAAAAACCCAGTCCAGGGTTAACAGAAACTAAGTCCCCATAAGGAAAAAGAAATAGATTATTTGTTTTTTCTAAGAATTTCTGGATATGTGGTATCACTGCCTTTTGCTTCATCTTAATTAAATATGGGATGTTGGAGAAAGCAAATAAATATCCAAGGTAGTTAGGTTCATAGCTTCTTAATGCAAGGATCTCATTAATAGCTCTTTAAGGTGATAAGCATTTTTCCCCCTGACAAGAACAATTACGATTTCAGGAAAGAATTCAGGGTAGAATCCAGGAATCCTAAGCATGTTAGGTAGGAATCTAATAGGCAAAAAGACCAGATGCATGAATTATGAGAAGCAGTTGCATTAATCCAAACAGACATTTAAATGGTGGACCAGATAGCTCAGGAAAAGCATCTCCTAAAATGTTACAAAGACCAGCTTGAATCTTGGGGGGGGGGGGGGATTATTTATTTATTTATTTATTTGGTTTGTCAATTGCTTACAAGATAATAGGTATAAGTAAAAACATAGTTATAAATACATGGATACATATAAGAAAAATTAAAAAAATAAAAATAAAAGAAACAATAGGACAGAGATGGTAGGCACATTGGTGTGCTTATCACCATAAGTGATGCAAATTGCTCATAATGGAGCTCAGTTGTACTAATGCACCAGCTGGTTCTACCAAAGACCCTGCATGTCATTTGGTTCACAGCCCTGAAAAGTTGGCTGGGTTTCTACAGATGAAGTCAGAGACAATCTATTGTTTCTGCCTATTTCTGATTATTCTAGCATAGGCTTTGTAATGATCATCTACTGTATTCATCAGCTTAGTTACTAGAATGTAGAGCAATTGCTCAAGTTCTCATTTCAGTCTGCTCTTTTCTATCATTACTTCCAGGATTTTCAGGCATGTCCCTTATTTACCTAAATGAAATATGAATATTAATTTGCCCTGACAATGTTCTTATTTTGAGAAGATAATTTGAAAGAAATCTAAACAGTACTGTTAGTACCGAAACCAGTTATCTATTTCAGAAGCATTTATAGGCACTGTACACTGATATAAACATGGTAAAACTACTCTGGATTAGGGTTACAAGAAATGCCAACAAGGACTACAACTCAATTCTACAAAAATTGCCCATTCCTGAAGTTTACATTAAATGCTGCAATGCAGTAAGTGCAGCTTTTATGCATTCAGACGTATAGCATTGTAAGTTAATGTTTGAAACTCTAGGATCTTCTGTTGATCAGCTGGCATACGTCCAGATTTTGGTAGTATTCTGCTATTTGTGATAAGTTGATTGATTGTCAGTTCTCAAGAGCTGCAGGAAAAAACTAGCCTTGATTTTGGTGCACCAGTCATTAAAAAGAATAATTGACAAATCTATGTTTCAATAATTGTTAGGGATAACATTGTTCACCCTAACTGTTTTAGGTGAAATACTAACTATGAATCATAGTTAGTGTATGCAGCTTTAACTGTAAAATAGCAACTGTGGGTGTGGTTATGAAAACCATATAAAAGTAGCAAGGCTACAGCTTGCTCTCTCTCTCTCTGGCTTTGATGATCCCTGATTACTGCTTGGAAGCAAGACTGCATTGCTCGAACGGGAGAGACAACAATGGACTGATTTATGTGAACTGACAATAGGATATTCTACATGGACTTTGCTAACTGAATATCTCTGAATGGACTGACTACATGGTAAATGAATATTGGACTGTTTTTGACTATGCTATAAACTTATACTGGAATAAAATATATTCTTGATAGCACAAGCGTATCTGTTATTTTTACTGTATGTTAATAAACATACAAGCTTAGCTCACTCATTTATCTGTGTGCCTATCTGACTAACGCTGCACATTCTGTTTAGCTTGTCTACCTAACCCTGGTTGGGGAACCCAGGCTTAACACTGGTTATGGGCCCAGAGGCTGCAAAGTCAGTTTAACTAGGTTAAACAGATTTATGTAAAAAGTGAGAGTTTGTGTTGTTATACATTACAGTAAACAGACAGCTGTGTTTTATTAATTATATTTTTATATCCATATAAGAAAA
>BLBF01000007.1:23329971-23404329 GCA_015471245.1 Laticauda colubrina
ATATAGGCCTTAATTTGGGGGGAGGGGCTTAATTTTATTTCATGCCTATAAAACATCCTATTGGGAGAGGCCGTATTGTTGAAGAAACAGGGTAGTTCTCGACTTTGAAGCACAATTGGGAACAGAATTTCAGTTGTAAATCATTGCAGTTTTAAGTCAAGATACGACACTGCCAAACTTAATTTTATGACTACTTTTACTGGAGCTTTTACATAAACCATTAAGCGAACCAGTAGTTGTATTTGTGAATTTATCTTATCTGGCACCTTTTGCCAGAAAATGAAAAAAAAAAAAGTTACAAAATGCAATTGCCTGACTGTGGAATGCTGCAGTGGATTGTAAATGTGAGCTGATTCCAAGTATACAAAATGGAGTCATGTGACTGTGTGGATGGTGTGGAAATCATGGACTGTAAGTAACTTTTTGAAAGGTTTTTTTTGAGGGGGGTGACTTGACTGCTTTTTGGGCAGTTGGCTCACTGGTGGCCACATCTCATGGTCACATGACTGCAATTTGCATTTTTTCCCTATTGCTTTCTAGTATTTTGTGCAGGCTTCTGGCAAAATACCAACCATTCAAAAGAATGGCTTTGAAAGAATGTGATTTGCTTAACAACTTCCATAAAAAGGATTAGGGCATTGGATCCAGTTATGTGGGTGCCTCAATGTATGACTATCACAATGTAAACTTTTTTTGCGGTCCCCATTGAAGTCATAAACCAAGGACCACCGATGAATCTCTTGATTCAGAAAGTGGCGGTGGGAGAAGACAGTGGAAAGTGGAAGTCAGCAAAATAAAAGACTGTCAATAAACTTGCAACAAATTAACTGTAGGAGCTTGGATATTTTAAGACCAGAAATCTTCTATGGCTAATGGAAATTTAATACCTACCTACACTTATCAACATTTCCATGGTTTGATAGGTGATATTTAGCCAATACCTCCGTTTCTAATAAGATTTCTGATAACTAGCTTAAATACATTTAACCCTGCAGAGTAAAGGTCAGGGATGCATGCTGAACTTCATTTTATATCCTTTTAGACATGATTAAATGGTAATTAAGTTTTAATGAAAAGTGTTAAGCTGATAACAATTAACATAATCACACTAGTCAGTTCATGTCCTCATGGTGTTTTACATGCTGTGCTGAGCTGAGTAGAGAAGACAGTGGTTCCTTGATGGGGTCCAAACATTTTGTGATTAGAAGACATTTGCATTTCTCTAGTAAATCTTCTCTGTTTGTATATTTAATGGCAGACAATAAAACATAGCAAAGCAACTTGTGTGTATTTGCGAATAGGTAGCATAAATATGTCATCAGAGAAGACATCAATCTTTGTGTGTATATGTCTGAGTGTGTGTCTCTGGGAATACAATCTACAGTAGTTTGTAGATCTCCTGCCTCCGTTAGAAAGCAGAACATGAAGACATATGCAGTCCAGCAGATTAATGTTAATTTTTAATTTATGTTTTTATTTATTTGTATCCTACCCTTATTATTTTTACAAATAATTTAAGGCAGTGAACATATCCAACACATCTTCCTCTTCCTATTCTCCCCACAACAACCACCCTGTGAGGTGGATTGGGTTGAGAGAGAATGGCTGGCACAAAGTCACCCAATCAGCTTTCATGGCTCAAGGGAAACTAGAACCCATTGTCTCCTGGTTTCTACGCCAGCACTTAAACGACTAGCATAAATTCAATTCCTTATGAAAATTCCTTATAAAGATTTTTTTAAAAAAATCCACCAAACAAAAACAGCAGTAGCTTATTTTCTAGGAAGATAGACTGGCTGATATGCAGCTGTGAGACCATAATTATTTTTCAGCCCTGAGCCATGTGCTTAATAATTGCTGCTTTGCCCCAGCACTCCACCTTTCTCATTAACCCATCCAACTTTACACAGGATCCTGCTAAGAAATCTAAAGCAAAACAAAGGAGGAAATCCAATCAGAAGACTAATGGCAGCATCCCAGAAGTCTGAAATCAACACCACCTATGTTCTCTTTCTAACAATTAATTAAACAATGTCTTGTTGCTAAATATTAAAGACAAGGTTTGGATTACTGAATTCAAGAATAATGACAAGAATAAGAACAACAAATCATCACAGTGTATTTCTTCCAGGGCCTCAGGACCATTTGCATGGCAATCTCCCTTTATTCTATCTGCACAACAATCACCTGTGAGATAGAGATTGGGCTGAGAGATAATTACTAGACCAAAATCACCCAGGGGGTTACTATGGACAAAGGACTTGAGAACACAGGCCATCTGTTAAAGACTACATGACACCGACTTCCATACATGATTTGCCCATGAAGAGACTCTGAAATATTACCCAAAGGTGATATTCAGCAGGTTCTGACCAGTTCTGGAGAACCAGTGCCGGAAATTTTGAGTAGTTCAGAGAACCAGCAAATACCAGTGCTGTTGGCCCCGTTCCCATCTATTCTCTGCCCTGCTGCTGATCAGCTGAGTCTTCTTTTGTTGCCCTGCACAGAAGAATGGAGCTGGAAAGCAGATTAGTGGGGTGGGGAGGGAATGGCTATTTTACAGTATCCTTCCCCTGCCATGCCCACCAACCCACACCCACAGAACTGGTAGTAAAACAATTTGAATCCCACCACTGATATTACCACTGCAAAATCTATTTTCAAGGCAGATAAAGAAGCAATAGCAGACACAAAAAGCAACCAATATGTATGTAAGGATAATACAAGTTCACCTACTTGAAAACTGGATAGAAAAGCCAGATTTGCTGATAAAGAAGTCACTGTCAAATTGTAAGGTCAGCAAATTGAAAGTGCTGTAAATGTCCTCAGGAAGAGCTGAACCACTCCACTCTTTCAGCAAAATGTTGCTTTCAATGGGACCATCCCAGACTTTGAGGATATCATGACCCACCTCAGTATCAAAAACAATAAAATGCAGACTGGAAATGAAAAAGGAACATGCAATATAAGTTAGCCTAATAATCACAGATTGGGTTATTTGCTAAAATCGAATCTGGCAGTCCTGGAACTACTTCTTTTAGGCATCATATACGATATATAAAAATAATTTGTTATATGTCAGAATGTGGACAGTGGGGCATGATGCTGATATCTGCAAATCTGTAACAAATCAGGACACAGACTACCTTAATAAAAAAAAATTGCCCACCAGATTCATACTGCATAATTCACTGTTAAAACGTGTTCAGTTATTTTTTTTTTAAATGTCATCTGCTGTAAAATTTCCAGGAAGTTATGGTTTTATTGAAATAGTCAGAGTTGCCTGCTGTATAGCAGTAACATTTTAGTATTATAGATAAAAGTAAACATAACATAATTAAATTAACTAAATAAATATTGCACACCAAACATACTAGCTAAACTTTAACAACTTATTAACTTTCTAGTAATTTATATCTTTTCCATTAATTTCTCAGAAATTACATCCAAAATACTTTCTGTCTTTTTCTCTCTCTCTTTCAGCTGAAATATGCACATTTTCCTTGCTGTGGAAATGTACTTTATAATAATTCTAATGTATTGCATGAGAAACCATAACAAGATTATTATGTTGGTCAGCTCTGGTACTGCTTTTTACTTCTAGTGATGCCATTAAAATTAGATTCACCATTCACATATCCCCTCTTCTCTTTTCTTCCTTTGCGATTTAAGATAGAAACAAAAAGAAAGGTCAAACTCTGGAAGAATATACACATTTCTTTGTTGGTACAGTGATACAATTCTAAATTAATTTACTGAATGTGAATTATATAACTTATTATTTATTTATATTGTTTACATTATATCCTCAAAACAATAACCCTATAAGATGGGTTTGTCTAAGGAGAATGTGATTGAGCCACATCTCATCCCATCTCATTCAGCTCCATAACCACATTGGCTCTATCTAGAACAGTTCACATCAATTATCTTCTCTTAGGTTCATTAATATTCATCAGTATCAATCTATAATTTAGGAAATGTACCTTAATCACATATTTTGCTCTGTCCACACATCTATATAACATTTAATTGTTAATATGTTTTAATTTGTTGAAAAAATGCATACCTAATTGTTCTCCCAGGGTCTGCTTCTATAATCCAAGTGCAGTGTAGATTGTTGTCATATGGAGCTGGATAACCTGGAGAAAGGATACGACCAGAAGTAGCAGCATGAATTCGTCCACCACATTCAGCTGAAAATAAAAGAAATAATACTTTTTTTAGGGAAGAGATTCAGATTTTATCTTATAAAGTATTTGATATTGTAATTATGTATCATAGTCAATTTAACAGTCTCCATATCTGCTTCCAAGATTCTGTGACTGTAAAGAGAGAATATGTGTGAAACATAAAGATAATCTCAGTGTGAACTTGACTCTTGTGTTCTGAAAAGCAGTCTGTTCTTGTCTTCTTTAAGGATGTTTTATGAACTTCACAGCCTAGCTACTAGTTCTGAATTCTCCTGTGGTTTCCTCATCCAAGTATGAGACAAGTCTGATCTGGCTTAGCTTCCAGGTTCTGGCAAGTTCTTCCAGATGCTAAATTCACTGCAAAAGTTCAACCTGGTAGCTTCTCTATTATGAACATTACATGACAGGATTCATGTACTCATAATATGAGTTCAAAGAACTATCTGAAAAGAAGCAATTTTTTAATCATAAAAGATGCCACACAATCAATGGTTTCAATTTCTCTGCATGTTTAGTGAAGAGAAGGACCAGGGGAGACATGATAGCAGTGTTCCAATATTTGAGGGTCTGAAAGGAGAGGGTCAAGCTATTTTCCAAAGCACCCAAAGGCCAGACAATGAATAATGGATGGAAACTGTTCAAGGAGAGATTCAACCTAGAAATGTTACTTTTTACCTTTCTACCATCGAGAGCAATTTGGCATGCTGTGTAATGGTGTGGTATGCTGGATGCTCTGCAGTAAATAAGAAGATGCTCCAGAAAGTTATAAATACAACACAAAAAAAATCATTGGTTGCTCTGTTTCTTCTTTGGAAGAGATTGAAAAGACCAGATTCCTCTCTAGAACACTAAAAATCTCCACAAACCATTCTCATCCTGGATATTCATATTTCAAACTGTTACCCTCAAGGAGGCGTTATAGGTGCCTTAAAATGAGGACTAATAGATTGAGAAACAGTTTCTTTCCCAAGGCAGTAATTGTCTTGAATCAAACAGTGCATCTGTGATTTAGTCCTATTATTATTATTATTTTAATTTTTAAATACTCTATAGTATGATAGTGATGTGGTATTTGGGGCAGTGTGCTGGAGTAGCTTTCAAATTTCATTGTATTCGTGGAATGCAATGACAATAAAGGTATTCTATTCTATTCTAAATAAAAACAAATTCTGACAGTGAGAAAAATCAACCAACTGCTTGTCTTCCAAAGTTGTGGGAGTTTTATCACTGGAAGCTTTCAAGAAGAGACTGGACTGTCATTTAGATGAAAAATTCAACAATAACAACAACAAATCAAAACTTCTCAGAAAAAGACAATAGCAAAAGAATTCCATATTGTTGCCAATAAAACTAATTAGCATTGACTTGAAGGACACTTTATTTATTTTACTTTTTACTCTCAAAGGATTATTACTTGATATTATGTGGGTTTGGTAATTTCTTGATGTGGTGAAAATGGAAAATATGGAGTAAGAATATTCCATAACATCCAAGTTAAGTACAGGTGCTACTCTGCAGACATGAAGAAACTCATTCATATAGGAGAACAAACTTCTAAATCAAACCCAACAGACGGTACATGAAAATTCAATTTTGTATTGTTGCTACATAAGTTGTAAAAACATGGTTCAAACTTATGAAAGGCAGATATAGACAGTGGACCAGAATTTCTGTCACTAAGCAAAGAAGTTGTAAAACACATCATGTGGCTGCATTACTTAGTGATGGCAATCCCAGCAGTTCCCATTGCTATCATTAAGCAAGTTTATTGGGTAATTTAGTAAGGATCTCCTCACAACTTTTTGCTGGCTACCAACAAGCCAACTGGCTACCAACTGTCTACCAACAATTCAATGGGCAAATCAGCAGTGAGTTGCCAGTGCCAAGCAGCTTGTGAGCAGACTGACAGGCAAGTAAGAAGATGTACAAGGGCATGTGAGATTCTAGCACAGTGCCAGCAAAGGGAGTGGTATTGGTGTGGTATTTGTGGAGCAGGGGAGGGCATACAAGAGTGTGTGATAGGCTGGTGTGGTGTGACAAATCTTGGGTGGCTACTGTGAGGTAGGGGAGGGACCACAGAGATGTGTAATGGGCTGGTATGGCATGGCACAAGTAGAACAAAGCTTGATGTAAGAGACTTATCTGAGCTATTTGTGACTTTTCCTGCTGGCTTGCTCTTTGACTTTGCGGGAGCCTTCAGGGAAGGTCACAAATGGCAATCATTTGACCATGAGACACTGCAACCCTCATAAGTGCAAGCTGGTTGCCAAGCACCCAGATTTCAATCACATAACTGCAGGGATGCTGGGGTAGCTGGAACTTTAAAGATCAATTGTATGTACCATTCATTCAGCTCTGTCATATCTTCAACTGGTTGTTGAACGAGTGGTTGTTAACTGAGTACTACCTGTAATGAGATTCACTGAGCTAAGAAGCATTCTTCTAGTTATTGAGAAAACTTTCTCAAATAGATCTAGATGCAGTGGTGTAATAGAAGATGGAAAAGTGCCATCAGGAGGACACTTTTAAGTGCAGGCTGTTGAATAGAACATAAATTATGATGTCAAGTAAGCTGGTTAAAATCAGAATATGAAATATAGTAGATATTCTGGAAAGATTGGCTATAAACAACAGATGCATTGTGATTTAACTTAAGGAAAAGAGATTTTGGAGTATTCCTACTTCAAACATGAAAGATCAAAGTGAGTTTCAAAACAAACTATTGTGAAAGTCAAAGCAAAATATTAGATAAAAGCCTTGGGCAACAACAAAAGCATGGAATAATTGAATACAATCTTTCATAAAACAGCAGGAAAGGATTATAAAAGGCATCTCAATCAAGAATATCACATACTATGTAAAAAATATATATAAGAAAAGAAAGGTAAGAGTTGTTTTAAAGATAAAGAAAGGTTGTGATACTTAACATAACCACAGGAAAAAATACAACAAAGATAAGATAAAGGAAGAAGAATAAACTACAGTGAAACGTTTACAAAAGATATCATACAATGGATGTCCTGGAGAAAATGAATTCTGTGGTCATTAAGAGTTGACACCATCTTAATGGCACATAACCAATTAACTATAAAATAAAAGATACATTTGTGGAAATAAAGTATTTTGAGGAACTCATTCCACTAGGGAGTGAGATACAAAGATACAAAAACCAATAGATTGGAAAGTACTTGCTACAAGTGAACTACTCAAACTGTATATAAGAAGTGGCAAAATGCTAACAACTCTCTGGCAAGATACAGTATATTAACTTAAAGTATGTAAATATTAGAAAAGACTGGTATGCAATACTAAAAAAGGAGGCAATTCTCTTGCAGCATCTAATTCCTCAGCAAAAAAATATATATCAGAATTTTGTTTAAGCTCTTACAAAGAAGAATAAAGACATACATGGATCAAATGAGCAGGCAGGTTCAGAAAAGGAAAGGTATCATAAAACCAAGTATTGATAAAGTGAGATAAAAATAATAGCATAGCATAGTACAGCATGCTTTCCTTCTTCCATTTAATCATTTCCAATTCTTTAAAACTGCCAAAACAAATCTCTGCATTCTTCACAAGATTTTTCAAAACTGATTTTGCCATTGTTTCCTTCCTAGGGCTGAGAGAAAGTGACTGGCCCAAGGTCATCTAACTTTGTGCCTATGGCAAGACTAGAACTCATGATTTTCCAGTTTTTAATCTGAAGCCTTAACCACTACATCAAACCGACTTTCAACATTAGGTTTACCTTCGCTTAATTTACCAAAGCAAGCCATTCTATTGCGTAGCTCATCCCAGTATATGAAATATATTAACAGTCATTCCTATATATTTCATAATTCTTCTGAAGAATGTTTACAATGAATAATTTAAATAGTGTTTCCTAGTAGGAAAAGAATGATAATAATTTATATTTTCTCTAAATCTGTTTAAATTACATAACAATTGTATAAAAACAAATGTAAGATTCAAGCAATGATAGCTGAAATTAAAATAGAAGGCTAAACCATAACAACTTCAGTTTCAGTCAGCATCACTTCATAAGCCAAAAATAAGAATCACTCATTATTAAAATAAAATTAGCTTTAAAAAAAAAGATCTGGCTAGTAAAAATCAACAGGGTAAAGGTAAAAATGCAAAAACTTATAGCTTACTAACTTATAGCTATTGGCAAAAATGAGGATCCTATTATTCTGAATTTAATACTAAAGTTGGACTGATTAATCTTAAAGAAGAAAATAATAATCTTCAACAGCCTTCTGAATGGTAAGATTATTTCTGTGACAATAAAGATCTGAATAGTTTAAGGCAATGGATATTTTTCATGATAATGTATTGGTGGAAAGGGTAGACACTGAAAAAGAATGAGAAAAGATAAATGCCTTCAA
This sequence comes from Laticauda colubrina, assembly GCA_015471245.1. Lineage (NCBI taxonomy): Eukaryota > Metazoa > Chordata > Lepidosauria > Squamata > Elapidae > Laticauda > Laticauda colubrina. The sequence goes on from BLBF01000007.1 coordinate 23,338,553, forward strand.
ATATGGATTTGGAGTTAAGTTATGAAGAGTACCACAGACTGCAAGAAGAACTGGTCATTCATCCTGGATCAAATAAAGATTCACTGCTCCCTTGAGGCAATACTCAGACAGCAGAAACTCACACACTTTAGATTTGTGATGAGAATGAATAATGAACTAGAAAAAATTGACTATGCTTGGCAAGATTGAGGGAAAGAGAAGTAGGGGAAGGCAATTGATAAGTGAGATGGATGGGATCAAACAAATTACAGGACTGTCCTTGGAAGAGCTACAAGTTGTTAATGGAGACAAGTCAAAATGTGAGAAATTAATTTCCAAGATGACTCTGACTTGTCAACATCTAATCAACTTAAACTTTCTCACTAAACTTTGCTTTAGACCTCTCTTTATTCTTCCTATTTGCTAGTCATGTTTATTTAGAAATAATTATACTTTTGGAGCATGTGTATAAAAACACTGCTTTAAAGATGTAGTTATAAATTTCAGTCAAATTAATGCTTTTAAAAACAATTAACAATGACTACAAAAGAAAGCATGGGGTCTTCCTTGATTCAGAACTGATATTAAATAGCCACATAGTAACAGTGGCAAGGAAAGCTTTTCATCAAATTTGGCTAATTAGTTAGTTACATTCTTATCTGGAAGAAGAAAACTTGGATTTGGTGAAACATACCTTGGTAATGTCATTCTAAAAAAAAATTGTAATTGGTCCAAAATAATGCAGCATAAATGACAAGTTAACCCTTATAATTGTTATGTTGTGATATCTACAATGGTAGCCAACTGTTTTCCAAGCCCAATTCAAAGCATTCCAGGTCCTTGATTTGATAAATAAAATCTACATGGCTAAGGCTTAAATATTTCTACCCCAGTCATATATCTAAAATGGGACTCCTTCTGTATATCCTGCCATGAATCTTTCAAACATGAAATTGAATCTGGATAAGGTCCATATTGTAAAAGAAATTGTTGTTAGAGTTGATATTAGCTCTTTGCTTATTAGTTTAAAAGAGGGTTTAAAATTCGCCTTTCTAATGTAATCTGACTACAGACACTGACACTACATGTATTGTTTTCCCAGTTCTCAGCCTCATCTCATCTCAACTACAGGCCAACTGCTGTTGTATATATTTATGCACAGCATATTTATACACGTATGAATTGAAATAGAGAGGGTGAGGGAGAGGCCACTGTCATTTTTGTTTTTTTTTTGAGAATGCATATGATATCAAAGGCATTTTTTAAATAAAAGAAATCAGGGTTTTACATTTTGCTTCTGTGCCAGCTTTTCATTTTTTTATTTTTTATTTTAGTTTTTTAAGTGATGAGAGTTAACTTAAAAAGAAGTGAAGTCCAAAGGAGCAGAGAACTTGCACACAAGTTCTTGCAGGCACACTGGTGACCACATATATTAAGTGATACATTCTTGCAGTAAAGTAGCAAATGTTAAAATTCCATTTGGATTCTCCCAAAAGGGAACCTGATTTGTTTCTGAAAAATCTGATGGACTTAGAATAAACTGAAAGATAATAGTTTCTTTCTTAATAGATATTAAAGCCCCTGTCACACTGAACCAATGGATGCAAAGAGGATGTAAAACGGACAAAAAAGCTTGCCATCCATTGGAAAACGCGTTGCATCCATTGTGTACTGACTGCGTACGTCTTTCATACACTCCATCCATCAAACATCCGTCTACTGTGATTTCATCCACTCAAAAGGTTTTGATCTGCACAAAACTTTTTGAGTGGATGAACTTTCTGCCATGTACGATCTACATCCGCGACACATACGGGCAACAAATGTTCTACGTCCATTGTCATCCATTACACGTCCGATGTATCCTCTCAGCATCCTCTGGCCATCCACGCAACTCACATCCACTCCAGCGGAAAGCGGAAAGAGGGAGGAAGCGAAAGGTACGCGGAACGTCCACACAACGTTAGTAGCACGGACATAGAAAGGATAAAAGCGGATGCAGCTCGCAAACAAAGCATTAAAACAGACAAAACGTTTGTATATGGGACGTATCTCGGATATTTAGGTTGTCTGGAGGATGCCTAGAGTATGGGGAAGGACACTTAGTGGAAAACCGACATTTCCTATAAAAAGGGGGAGAAAATCAACTGAATCTCACTTTCAGTCCAGCAGCCCTCGTGTGCAGACCTCTTCGGCCTTGCTCTTGCTCTTCCACATCATCCATTGATCTCCACCATGGATCATCGCACACTCCTTTTGGTAGCCACCATCATTCAACACCAGAACCAAGCCCTCTTCAGACTGTTTCACCTTTTCTACCCAAAGAGAAGAAGGAGATGTCCAAGAACTGTCTGGGTCCGACAATGGATCAGGAGAAGAGCGGAGTTTGGACTCTATGACAAGCTGATGGTGGAGCTGAGGAATGAAGACACTCGTGAATTCCAGCACTTCATGAGGATGCCACCAGCCATGTTTGACGAAGTTGTGGAGCGACTGAGACCCAGGTTGACCAAGGCAAACCCAACTTCTGTCCCAGCCTGGACCCTGGACTGAAGGTGGCACTGACTCTGCGCCACCTGGCCTCTGGGACCACATACAGAAACATGCAGTATGGCTGAAGGGTGCCACACAACACCATCAGCATTGTGGTCAGAGAAGTGGTTCAGGCCATCATCGAAGAACACATGGAGGAGCTCCTCCAGTGTCCCACCACTGAAGAAGGCTGGAGGAAAGTTGCAGAGCAGTGGTGTCAGAGGTAGAACTTCCCCCACACCGTTGGAGCCATAGATGGGAAGCACGTGGCCTGAAAAGCTCCACCCAACTTAGGGTTCAATTATTTCAACTACATGTGCTTCTTCAGCATCATCCTCTTTGCCATGGTTGATGCTGACTACAAGTTCCTGTACATTGATGCTTCAGGCAACGGGTCAGCTTCAGATGCTCAGATATACAATGCCAGTGACTTCAAGGGTGGGCTGGAACGCAACCTCATCATGGGTTTCCCAGATCCAGACCCATACCCAACGACACACAAGATGTGCCCTGCTTCATCGTGGGTGATGATGCCTTCTCCCTCAGAACCTACCTCATGAAGCCCTACAGTTCCAGATACCTCACTTGTGAAGAGAGGATCTTCAACTACAGGCTGTCCAGGGCAAGACAGGTGGTGGAGAACGCCTTTGGCATCCTGGCCAACAGTTTCCAGATACTTCTCACCACCATGCAGCATCACCACAGACCGTGAAGAGCATCGTGGAAGCTTGCTGCATCCTGCACAATCTCATATGCACCCGCTACTCAGTGTTGCAGAACAGGCTTGTGGACCACCAACAAGGCAATGGGGACATGGAGCCTGGTGAATGGAGGCAAGGACTAAACCTGATAGACACTGTGGATGTGCAAGGCCCCAACAGAGCTTCACGTGAAGGGAAGAAGCAGCACAACCTCCTGAAACACTGGTGCAACTCCCCAGCTGGAGCAGTGGAGTGGCAAGACAGGATGGTAGATGCTTAATGGATGTTTCCTTGAGCCTGTCTCATCACACTGATGAGATTGTGCCATGTATGTTCAGTGGCCTTACAATTAATAGGGCATTAATAAAGAGTTTTGTTTATGTTGAAATGTGTGGATCAATGATTAAATTGTTATTGATAATAAAGGGCCATATGTGTGGCAGCTGGGAGGGTGGACCATATAGTCCCACTATGCTTGCACTGGAGGTTTATCTATCCCACAGCTATCCTTCCCCATCCCACAGCTATCCATCCCACAGCTGTCCTTACCCATCTCACAGGTATCCATCCCACAGCTATCATTACCCATCCCACAGCTATCCATCCCACAACTATCCTTACCAATCCCACAGCTATCCTTACCCATCCCACAGCTATCATTACCCATCCCACAGCTATCCATCCCACAACTATCCTTACCAATCCCACAGCTATCCTTACCAATCCCACAGCTATCATTACCCATCCCACAAGCATGCAAAGGCTTAACCCTTTTTTCAAAGTTTTTACCAACACTTCATGAAGTAAAAAAAATGAACTAAGATAACCTTTATTAATAACAAACTGTATGACTTTATTAAAAAGCAAAATGACCCAAGTAAAGTGTCTTTAAGCAAAGATAAGGTGAGCAGGTAACAACTCAGTCTCTGGCACTCTTTTCAGTCACTCTGAGGCATGCCCATGGTCTCAGATGTAAAGGGGCCAGGGACTGTGGAGGTGGCTGTTGCTGTAGTGCTGGTCTGAGGTGCCATTGGGGTGCCTGGCCCCGAGAGTACAACAGGAGATGGTGTGTGCAGGAAGCTCTCAGAGAGCTGACTCAGTCCCATGAGGTTGAGAGGCACTTCCTCAAGGACCTGGGATGTGAGGTCCAACACTGATGACAGATGTTCTGAGGAAGGGCTTGGCTGTGGGATGGAGGAAGGAGTGTAGTGGGGCTGTCTGGTCTGCAGCTGGGTCAGCTGAGGCGTCTGTGGTGACTGTGGCATCTGAGGAACCTGGGTCTGGACTGGGAAGGGCTGCCTCTGCTGTGGGAAGTCCTGGTAGTGGTAGGCTTGGTAGGCGAGGGGCTGCTGAAATCTGTGGAAGGGCTGTGACATCGGCTGGGGTGGAGGAGCAGACCTGGAGTGAGTAGCAGCAGGTTCAGCTGGGCCTGGAGGGTGATGCAGAAGAGCTGTGATCCTCTCCTTCATCGCCTGGTACTAGGCCTCGGGCATGTCCATGAGGGTCTGGCCCAGTACGTGATGAAGGGCTTGCGGTTGGAGGAGGGTATGTCAAAGTGGACCAGCTGGGAGAGGAGATCTGTGCTGGCTTTTATTGTGTCCCTGATCTCCAAGAGGACAGTGTGGCTCTGTCCCTCCAGTCTGCCTCTCTGCCTGCTTTCTGTGGAGGTGGAGCTGGGGGTGGGGGTGGGTTGATCTCTGGTGGCTGCCTCTTCTTGCTCTATCTGAGACAGGGGATGCTCCACGTCCTCTGGCACGGGGAGTGCAGCTGTGGGCAGGGGTCTCTGTCATGGGGCCCTCCAAAGACACCTACCTGGGCACTGTAGCTGACTCCTGACTGGAAGAGGAGTGGCTTTCTGTGGGCTGTCTGAGGGAGAGGGTTGACAGAGGGGCTGCTCCTCGGTGGCGGACCTCACCCTCCAGGAAACTGCACCTGGCCATGACATTGGTCTCCTGGTCAGTTAGCTTGACAGTGGCCTGCCTGGATCTCTTCAGGTGCAGCTTGCCATACCAGGTGTGCATGTGCTTCCACCACCCCAGGAGGACATCTGAAGTGTAGCCCAGGCTCTCCACCTTCTGTCTCCACGCTGCCTGCTTCCGCTTGGTGTCACGATAGAGCCTGTGGCCCTTCCTCCACAGGTACTCGTTCTCCCTCAGCCATTCCAGCACCTCCTCCTGATGGTCCTCGGAAATGGAGTACTGTTTCTTCTCCCCCTTCTCCTTGCCTTGCTTCTTCCTCCCTCTGGCAGGAGATTCAGGGCCTTCAGCAGCAGGGCTTTGAGGGCCTTGGGGCTGGTCCATCACAGCAGCAGCAGCAGGAGAAGCAGCAGCAGCACCACCACCAGTAGCAGCACCACCAGAAGCAGCAGCAGCAGGAGAAACACCAGCAGCACCAGCAGCACCAGCACCAGCACCAGCAGGAGAAGCACGAGCAGCAGCAGCACCAGCAGCTTCAGAGTCAGCGCCAGGGGGTGGGATGGTGGTTCTGTCCTTCTTGCCAGGGCTGGCAGGAGTAGGCACAGGCTTCCTCTTCTTCCCCATGGTGTTCTCTCAAGATGTCTCTGGCAGCAGGTCTTTCCTCTGAATGGTGACCTGCTTGTGAGCTGCTTCCTTTTATATCTGTGGAGCTTACGCAATTCATCCTCCCCGCATGCACAGTGAACACTTCGCATCCGCTAGGCATCCGCTAGGCACCCTATAGGCGTTCATGCTGCATCTGCATCATCCGCTACACATCCGCTACGCATCCGTTCCATCCGCTACACGTCCACTTCGCTGTTCTTCCCTGGAAGCCCTGCGGATGTGTCATCTGCTTCCATCCACTTCCATCTGCTTGGCTTCCTATGAACGTCCGCTTTACATCCCCGCTATATCCTCCCCACGTCCATTCCTTTCCCTTGTTGGCCGCTCTATTTATGCAAATTTGGGGCACTTTTGAGAGCGGATAACAACGGATGGAAAATTTGTTCATCGGCTGTGTCCTTTTTACATACGTCTTGCATCCGTTGGCCAGTGTGACCTCGCCTTTACTTAATCTGGAATAGGAAACATGTTTTTTTTAATGGTCTTCTACATACCCAGTCTACAAACAATGGTAAAAATAGTTTTGGTATTGCATATATCAAAACTATATGTGAAATTCTACTTCTACAATGCTTGTGAAAGTATTTTCATTGAGTTTATGTCTCTAATCCAGAATGTGAGCAATTTGCATGAACGTATTCATGACTTTTATAACTTAATTTCACTATTTCTTCTTGTACTATTTATTCTTACTGTAATAAGAATATGATTGTTTTTTCTGCTAATATACAAATAATATGCATATCGATAAAATAGTGTTGGTAAAAAATTTATGATTTATGATTCTTTGCAAAAAAAAATCTTCGTACGACCAAAAGGAATCTGGACAATCCAGAAGAACCCCTTCAGTTCTCAAGAATACTATTTTCATGCTGTGCTAACAAGTAACGTAAAACAAAAATACTGCACATTGGAATTAAACCTAATAAGTAATAAGACCATATTATCCATGACATAATATTTACATGCATGAGAAAAACTCAGATCCAACATAAACTGTACCACTTGCAGAACCATAGAATAGATAGTTAGGAAGGGAATTTACAAATCTAACTCCCTAGTCCATGCAGCAATCCATTACTACACAATTCTGTCTTTAACCAGAAAAGGAGTTTACCATTTTTCAAAACAATCTGTTCCATTAGGAAAGATTTACAGATGTTTGACCAAAATTCATTTATGTATATTGCTTCCCCCACCCCCCAATCTTCAGAGTAATTCTAAACAATTTTACTCAATATTCTGTGCCACACTTTTCTGATACTTAAAGATCGGTATCCTATCTCCCCAGTCTTCTCTTCTCTTGGCTAAACTTATCAACTGTTTTCAACTGTTTCTTATAGGGTTTTCACTTTTGTTGTTTTAGGTTCCCTTACAAACCTTAGTTTCTTTCCTGCATCAGCTGAAAGTTTCTTCCTGAAGATATTATATACTTACTGATACAACTCTCTGATGATTATATCCAACTTCTGCCTTCTCTATAGGTGACTTTTTACTCTTAGCTCAATCAAAAACTCACTTTGCATTTACAGATATTTTCTAAACCACCTCCTATTTGATGTGTGATTGTTCTTCTAGTATTTTATTTTTGAGAAGCTCCCAAATTTCCTGTGCTTTGTCTTCAGGATTACGGCCATAAAATCTGGCCTAGGCTTCCTGAAAATGGTTCCCTTAAAATCTAAGGCACATGTAAACTGTACTCCGATTTCTCTTTCTGTAATGATTTTGAATCCCAATACTTCGGTACTTCTTCCCAAAGTTTCCATTATTTTTATCTCTTCAGCCAGCTTTTTTTTCCTTTAGAAACAGATACAAGAGCTCTGATTCCCTTGCCTTTTTCTCAACTTTCTAGAAAATGACACAGCAAAACCACAAAGGAATTTTGGGGAGCCAATTTCCCATTTGTACTCTTCTCCCTTAAAAGTCTGATTCAGAGGGAATTGATACCTTCCAGGAGGTTCCACAGAGAAGGACAGGAGAAACAGTGATCCCGTCCAAACCAGACAAAGACAACAACACAACTGAGCTCAGCAGGTCAAGTAGACACCACAAAAGCCTCGCCTACTTACATGAACTATGTAACGTAGGTTGGACTAAATCAAGTGGGGAGGGGTGTTCTCCATAAGCACACTTGAAATACCCTTTTCTGATTGGTCCACAAATACAGCAATATGATTGGTTCTTCAAGCGACAGTGATTGGTCAACTATTGCCACCCTGTGATTGGTCCACCTGAGTGGTGGAGAATTCAAGGAACTGTCATTGGCCGCGAGCCACGAGCAGCCATTATAAAAAAGGCTGCCACGGCTCCGCAGTTAAACTGATTCCAGGAACCAAATAAAGAGCTAAAAGTCACGCTGGTCTCCAGTCTCTTTTTCCCCGCGATCTAACACTGGTGACGAAGGTGGGATTCTGAGACAAGGACACCAGTTGAGCACGTGGCAACGAGAACTGAGCAAGATGGAATGGCCGGCACCAACTCGCCACCCGCACCTTTCAACCCAGCGACAGAGGACTGGGAATCGTACATCAACAGATTCCTCATGTTCCCAAGAGCAATGACCTAGAGAGGTTCTCCGACAACAGAACACAGCCGTGTTCCTGACACACTGTGGGCTCACAGTGTTCAAGATGGCCAAAGAATTGGCCAAACTTGAGGACATAAAGCAGATGGCCTGGCCAGATCTGGAAAAAAATACTGAAGGCCCATTATGCACCGACCGTCTCCAGCCTTATTCGGAGACATGAATTTTACAAATGAGACCAGAGAGAAGGTGAGAGCATCAGAGATTTCATAGCGGCTCTAAGAGACATTGGTGGGGCATGTGAGTTCCTCAACATGAAGTCATGAGGGACCGCGTGGTCCTAGGTCTGAGAGACCTCACCTTGCAGAGCTGGCTGCTAACCTGACCAAACATCACAGTCGCTGAGGCCATCACTGAGGCCACGGTAGCCGAAGCCACTAAAAAATCAGCAGATACAATGCGGCAAATGAATCTGGAAAACCAGAAATCACCGGCAGAGACAAGCCAACCCCGGGAGAAGAAACCAGAGGGCAACCACAAGACCACCACACACCACGAGGACATTGAGTCTGTGTCCGAAACCGATGAGGAAGAGGAAATACACAGACTCCAATCGGAATGAAACAGAGGTGAGAGGAAAGAATGTAAGTCAGGGTTCCAGTGCACCGGGTGCAGAGGAGACCACCCCTGTTCCGAGTACCGTTTCCTAGACGTGGTTTGCCAGCACTACGAGAGACGGGGACACATAGCAAGGGTCTGCCAGAACTGAAAGAGCTACAGCCCCAGACAAAGAGACAGCACCCCCTCCAGAATTAAAGAAAGACAGGCAGCGGGCTATTGGAGCCAAGAAAACAGAAGCAAATGGCTCAACGAAACTTACAGAAAGGAAGAGACACATCAAACTATAACCATCAGTCACTCGAGTGCAACCGATGCCCAGAAGGTACACGTGAAAGTCAACATCGAAGGCCAACAATGCGAGATGGAAGTGGACTCCGGTTCATACCTGTCTATGGTATCATGGAACACACTTAAGAGACTGATACCGAGCATACAAAGAACAGAATTGGAGAGCCAAAAACTGACCTTCAACGACTACCAAGGGAACAGGATCCCCGTAGTCAGACATGGACACTTCCAGGTTAAATTCAAGAAGCACACGGAAATTCTTCCACTAACCATCATAGACCAGGATCGCCTACTGGGACTCGAATGGTTCAAGCCCCTGGGAATCGGAGTGACTGGAATCAACAGCGTCACCGAAACAAACTGGGAGGAGAGCCTGATGAGAGATTTCCAGGACATGTTTGATGGAAAACTAGGCAAGTACCGAGGGTCCCCTGTATCATTTAATTTGAATTCAAACATAGCCCCAATCAGGTTAAAGGCAATGTGAGTCCCTTTCGCATTAAAGCCAAAAATCGATGAACAATTGAATAAACTCATTGCACAGGGGGTATTGGAACCAATAGACCACGCAAGGTGGGAAACCCCAATTGTTTGGTCCCATACTTCGATGACATGCTGGTATCAGCTAGTGACAAGAACCAACTGGAAAGCTGCCTCAGAGAAGTCTTACAAAGATTCCAAGAGGTGGGACTCAAAGTTAAAAAAAAAAAATGCCAGCTAGCCACCTCTAAAGTTGAATTCCTGGGGTACCTAATAGATAAAAATGGCATCCACCTGACGGACCAGAAATTCAAAGCAATAAAAGAAGCTCCCAGCCACAAAAATAAAACAGACTTACAAGCATTTTTGGGTCTCATTAATTTCTATAATGTCTTTCTGCCACAGAAGGCAATGACGGTGGAACCACTACACCGAGTACTGGATAAGAGAGCTACCTGGACCTGGGGACGATGAGAAGAGGCCGCGTTCCCGAAAATAAAAGACTTGCTGACATCCCAATCTGTGTTAATTCAATACAGTGAAACACTGTCACTGACAATCACCTGTGAGACATCACTGTTCGGCATCGGAGCCGTACTCAACCACACGCTACCACATGGGAGAGAAGTGCCAATTGTGTTCTATTCCAAAACGCTGTCTAAAGCAGAGAGAAACTACATTCAATTAGACAGAGAGGCGCTAGCAGCGATAACTGGAGTCAAGCGATTCCATGAATACCTCTATGGTAGGACTTTTTCACTAATTACAGACCACAAGCCACTCTTGGGAATACTCGCAGGAAACAAGGCCACCCCAAACATACTGTCACCACAAATGACGAGGTGGTCTGAATTCCTTGCCGCATACAATTACAAATTAATCCATCGGCCAGGGAAGGACATATCACACACTGACGCCCTGAGCCATTCTCCCCTACCCGAACTGGAAAGCGACCCGGCACCAACCACATCCATGCTACAAATTGAAACATTACCAAACCTACCCATAACCACAGCAGACATTGCGAAAGAAACCACAAGAGACAAAATGATGGCGCAGACTTTAAACTGGGTAAGAAGAAGTTGGCCAGAAAACAAGACTGATGACACTTTTAAACCATTCCAGAACAGACAGACGGAACTCTCAATGTTAAAAGGTTGTATACTATGGGGGGAATCAGGTAGTCATACCGGAACTACTCAAAGAACAAGTACTGGATATCTTGCATGAAGGACACCCGGGTATCATATGGATGAAATCCCTGGCCAGGAGTTATGTATGGTGGCCAGGGATGGATAAGGATATTGGGAGATAGGTGGAAACGTGCACGCAATGCCAAAAATCCAGACCTACACCCCCTCCTGCTCCTGTGCTCGACTGGGAAACACCAAGGGGACCCTGGTCGAGAATACACATAGATTTCACAGGGCCGACAAAAGGACACATATTTCTTATAATAGTAGACACTTACTCAAATTGGTTGGAGGAAAGCGTCATGAAGTCCACAGCAACAGAAGCCGTCATCAGACAGCTGAGGAAGCTGCTCGCAACACATGGGTTGCCGGTTCTATTGGTTTCAGATAATGGGCCACAGTTCATGGCATTGACATTTGAAAAGTTCCTCGCTGAACATGGCATAAGGCATGCCTTGACACCGCCGAGTCGGCCGGCTACAAATGGCTGGGCAGAACGCATGGTCCGGTATACGAAAGACACTATAGAGAAGCTAGACACGGGGAACATACAAGAAAAAAATCTACAAAATGCTAACTATACAACACATCACACCTAACACCACAACGAATAAAAGCCCAGCAGAACTATTGATGGGCAGAAAATTAAGATTGCACCTAGATAAATTACACACCACCTATAGCCCTGAAAAACCAGCAGACTGTTTGAGTAAGCACTGCACATTCGGAACAGGGGACCTGATCTACAAAAAAAATCTCATGGGGCACCCACTATGGATACCGGCAACAATAACCCAGGTAACAGGACCGAGGTCATACAGACTAGAAACAGAGGACTGAAGAAGCTGGAGGAGGCACATAGATCAACTGAGGTCACAAACATTAGAAAGAACCACTAACAATCCCAGGTGCGAAGAAAAAGAACACACACACATGCCAGAACCACAGCAAACATGAAAAAATAATAATAATCATAACCAGACCAGAGAGGGGGGAGACCCCTCAGAGACAAATAAGAGGGGAGGGTGAGACCCTCCACTGGCACAAGAAACACCGCAACAAACACTAACAACAACCCACCAACCAACGTCATCAGTAACACCAGAAAGAAACTATAATTACTTACCTGGAGATAACTTTGGTAGAGAGGAACAGGCAGCAGAAAAACAACAAGAAGCCACTCCGGAAGGGAGCGGCCGAGCCGGCTCTACCAACCCAGATAGACAGGGCGGGAGCAGCATGGCCGACTCTACCTTCCAGGAGGTTCCATGGAGAAGGACAGGAGAAACAGCGATCCTGTCCAAACCAGACGAAGACAACAACACAACTGAGCTGCGCAGGTCAAGTAGACACCACAAAAGCCTCGTCTACTTACATGACTATGTAACGTAGGTTGGACTAAACCAAGTGGGGAGGGGTGTTCTATATTAGCATACTTGAAATACCCTTTTCTGATTGGTCCACAAATAGAGCAATATGACTGGTTCTTCAAGCGACAGTGATTGGTCAACTATTGCCACCCTGTGATTGGTCCACCTGAGTGTCGAGGAATTCAAGGAACCGTCCTTGGCCGTGAGCTGTGAGCAGCCGCTATAAAAAAGGCTGCCACGGCTCCGCAGTTAGACTGATTCCAGGAACCAAATAAAGAGCTGAAAGTCACGCTGGTCTCCAGTCTCTTTTTCCCCGCGATCTAACAGTAGACACCTGGAATAATATTGTTGCTGTTTTCCTTTTTTAATTTTATATTTATTTATTTTTCACATTTAACCAGCCATCTCCCTCAGAGAGGGACTCTTAACTAAACCCTTATATTCAAATTCTTGGATATCAATAGAAATTTCCAGTTTTTTCCCCCCCATATGTAATGCAGTTCTCCTTTATATGACTCATTCTTTTTGAATAACTATTAGATTTCAATTCTTCATTCCACTCATATTTTTTTCCAACCAAGTTATCCCTATTAAATTAGATATGTCCTCCTGTACTTTCTGTTACTTTCTCAATCTCTAAGTGTTTGGAGCGGTATTGAATCTTTAGATCACAACTTGAGCTATTTCTTCCTGTATGCACTTACTTAAATTTTGATGCCTCCATTTCTATGTAGCTCTCCCAATCTCAACCCCAATATATAAAGGTCAAATCAAACATTCACAAATTTGAAAACTCCCTTTTAAAGTTAGCAAAGCAACAGAGATTCAAATTAATCCTTATGCACTCACCTAGTTTGCTACCTACTGCACACAGATTGGTAGTCATGTATTGTACGAAGCAATGCTTTAACTAGCTTTATTAAATAAATTTGATTTAATTCAAATCACATATTTCTAAATATCACTGGCTGGATTTATGCAATATGCTAAGAGAATATCAGACCATTTGTTTGGCTAATTTGTGGATCCTCAGGTACTATTTTTATGCCAAACTACTCTGAGTTTCAAAAAATTAAAAGAAAGGAGGAAAGACTAATTCCAATTAATGAATTTAAGTCAGGACAAATTAGGATCTTTAAGAATTTAAGTCAGGATCAAATTAGTTCAGGATTACAGAAAATTTTCTATCATGACTATCTGTCCCTACCTTATAAATGAGATCCTTACCTTTCAAGGGAATTGCCGGTAAACTTCTAAACTAAGCTAAGTGACCAGTAAAAGTCAGTATTAAATGAAGGGTGTGATAAAAAAAAACGATGGGTTTTGTTACACTTCTCTGATAATTTCCCATTTTGTAAGTATTATTGGAGCTATGCATTAGCACCTAAAAAAAAAAGATATGTTTTGTGTGGCTGAAAGTGTTGGGTAGAAATAGCTTGTGTTCTTGAAATTTTTCTCAATATCTAGGGATTCTTGCTAATAGAAAACATAAGTATTTTTGATGTGTGAAATTTGAACAAAAACTTTGGATAAAAAATTGTCAGTTGAATATATACTTCCTGAAATTTTACTTCATTTTACTCAAGTAAAGTTCAAGTTAAATAACATATCAGTTAAAACATATTTTCCTACAATGAAATTCAAGCTATTAAGATAAAGTATGAGAGAATTTCAAGAAATGATAAAGGAGATTCAACAAAACCAACATATTTTTCATGAAATAGTTCACATTGCTCTAATATCAGTATGGATACTAAAACAAATTGAAGAAATTGAGATAAATTATATGCTATTTCATATATTATGAAAACTGCAATACTGATCTATAACAAGAGTCAAATTTATATTGTGACTATTACTTACCTATGCAAGTAGGTAAGGACTTGTCCCAAACTCTTCGATCGCCACTTAAACAGGCAATAATATTGCTACCATGCATTGTGTAGCCTGGATTGCAACTGTATAAAACCACTGTTTCTGTATAATGTCCTTCGTCACGGATTCTGTAGCCATAGTTTGGTGTTCCAGGATCTTCACATTTCACTAAATCAAAACCTGTCAAGGGGGAAAAACAATAGAAATTCTCTTCACATATTGAATTTATACATTTACTCAGTTTTATTTTCTACAAACAACTAAGCAGGTTTTCTAATACATTTAGGTAATTATGAAGGTACTTTATAAAAAAAGGAAGGGTAACAAACATCAACATTTTTAGGAATGGAATTATATTCTAGCTTCTGTTATGGTGTAAATTTTTATGCTTGCTGTTTTTTTAATAGTGGCACCATTAAACACCAAAATTCTTAAAATGAAAATCTTGATGTAGTGTTTGTGTTTCTCCTCAACTTGATGGTTAAAATTTGTTTTCAAACTATTATAAAAAGAGAAGACAACCTCATCAAAACTTATGCTTGGTTATAAGATTCTGATACCTACCTTAGATGAAACAAAATGAAGAATAGATGTAAACAGTTCCAGTGTCTGTAGTTTTTCTGGCTTCCCACACTTCAATTAAATTCTAAGAAAAGACATAATGAGGAAACTCATCTCATGGAGATTGTTTTAGATAAGGGATCATGGATAGCCAGGCAGACTACAGAGTGAAAGAGGGATGTGTAACAATAAATAAAACATATATAAACATTACAACCTACTATTGTTTTTTATCAAGATGTGAAGCTCACGCATATAGGAATACTAGTTTTAAAGGCAGCACAAGCACATCAAATCTGACAGTCTATATTGTATATTTGTATGTGTGCATATATACATACACTCATATACATGCATACATGAGTGTATTGGTGATAATTTGGTCCAGTGGTTAAGATATTAGGCTAGAAACCGGGAAACCAAGAATTTTTGTCCTATCTTAGGCGTGAAAGCCAACTGGATGACTTTGGGTCACTCTTCCTCAGCAGGATTGTTTTGGGGAAAATAAGAAAAAAGAAAGAGTATTAGGTATTTTTTGCAATCTGGAATTCTAAAAAACAATGAAAGCAGGATTAAAAAAAACTAATAAATAAAAAAAATCTGACAAGAATAAAAATCCTGCTTTCATTGTGTTTTCCTCTTAGCATGTAAAGAGACAAAATTGATGATGTGATATCAAGTTCTATCCAAGAAATCTTTTCCTTTCATTATTGGGTGGCACTTTCAATGTTATTTTTGTTCAGTGGTACTTTCTTCTAATCCACAAGTGTAGAAAAATATCGATAGAAAGTACAAATATTAAAGATCTCATCTCCTATCAGTTGTGTAGGATGATCAATGTTCTTTGAAGTAACTCATTTGTAGAAATGATATCAATAAGAGAAGTCTCTCTTCAGATGCCTGTGTTTGTACCTGTGCCTCTTCGTGTGTTTGTGTGTGTGTGTGTGTGTGTGTTATAAAAAAGCAGCTTCTTTGTTTTCTGTGATTTCAGTTTATTCCTCCATTCCCCCTGAAATTCATAAGCCCTAGTTCAAATATCTTCAAAATTCCAAATGAACTATCAGTGTACAATGGGTTGTAGGTGGGAGAATGGAAAAAGAAAAAAAAAGCTATTTGTGTTTTATTTTTCTCATGCAACTTCTACAGGCAATTCTAAAATGTTATGGTCTTTTGAGGAGAGCTTAAAGCTGACAGGTATCACATGGCAAATCTGGAGACAGATCTTATTTTAGAAGGAGTATTCTGCTATTAAGAAATTAGTACTGTTTCTCCCCCCCCCCTTCTTTTTTTTCTTTTATAAGGAATTGAGAAAAGGGCCAAAACCAGCAATTAATTTGCTAGAAACAGAATTAAAGCAACCACATTTATTATTATTTTTTAAAAAAGCATTCTTAAAATGTTGGGATTTCCACCACCACCACCACAATTTTATGTAGAAGGCTTAATAAAAGATAATGTTTCAATGAATAGGAAGTGTTATTTTTGAGGACTGCTTACTAGCTGGATGTTTTTCCTGTTGCCAATGCAGAGCTCACAGCAGATTGTGCCCAGAGAAAGAAAGATTGGCAACTACCAAGGATCGAACTCACAGTCTCCTGATCATGAAGCAAGAACTCCACCTCTAAGCCACTGCACCATTCATTTTGCTAAAACCCATACATTTTAAAATTTAAATTTAAAATTATTTAAATAGTTTTTTAAGTTTTTAATATATCATATCACAGATTCTGCAATAAGGATGAAGCATCATCCACATTTGAGTATTTTTTGAATATGTAACCAGCTGCCTTTTCCTTGTATTATACATTTAATCTATTATACTATCCTATCTATTATAAATCCTATAATCTATTATATCCTTAATCTATTATAAATCCTATCTATTAGGATTTGTTGCAAGGTTAAATATTTAACAAATGATTTTACCAAGTTTCCATTTAAGGATAAATTTAACCAACATGAGTTTTCATATATCCAGACAGTTCTACATTTTCATTTAGTAACATTAACGTTTTCTGCACCACATCAGAAATTTCTAAACCCCAGTGGCGATAGAAAAGAGAAAAAATATTTGAAGAAATTTCATCGCAGCATAGCAGAGTTACTCTTTTAAAATAGTTAAAAGCACTACAGTACTTAAAGGCCCTGTCATACTGCCCAACAGATGCAAAACGTTTGTAAAAAGGACACAGCGGACGAGAAAAATGTTCCATCCGTTGTTATCCGCTCTCAAAAGGGGCAAAAATTTGCATAAACAGAGTGGATAACACGGAAAGGAACGGACGGGGGGAGGACGCAGAGCGGATGGAAAGCGGATGCGGAATGGAAGCATCCTTTTGCATCCTCTAGACATCCTTAATATCCGAGATAGGTCCCCTCTGCGAACGTTTTTCCATTTTAAATGCTTTCTTTGCGTGCTGCATCCACTTTCATCCTTTCTCCGTCCGTGCTACTAATGCTGCGTGTCCGTTCCGTGTCCATTCCGCTTCCTCCCTGCGTCCGTTTACCGCTGGAGCAGATTCGAGTCGTGCAGATGCGCAGTAGATGCCTAGCGGATATAGCGGATGCGTAACGGATGACAACGGATGCAGAATGGATGTCCCCCGTATACCTAGCAGATGCAGAACGGACACGTTTGATATATTTTCCACTCAAAAGTTTTGAGCAGCTCAAAACCTTTTGAGCGGATGAAATGTCAATAGACGGATGCTGGACGGATAGAGAGGAAGCAAAACGGAGGCAGTGAGTACAGAACGGAAGCATCGCGTGAACCAACGGATGGTAAGTGTTTTTCTCCGTTTTACATCCTTTTTCCATCCGTTGCTGCAGTGTGACAGGGGCTTAAGGATCATTCTTATTTGGATTGTAAGGAAATACAACTTCTGAAATTAAATGAGTATTTCTGAATATGTGATCTGTGATTTAAATTACTGCAGTATAAACTTGCGAGTGAATCTCAGCAACATATCAATCACAAAATGAATTAGAAGGAAGTCAGATAGGTGTGCTCCTAGCATGATCACACACTTTTTTTTTTTTTTTGTGATAAATGCTGAACATATTCCAATATATAGGCAGTGATATACTGCGGGCCCAAAGTGTTATATTTAATAGCATGTCAAATTTGTTAAGAGAAAAATATGATCACTTAGCACATCTACGTTTAAAAGATTTAATATAAATCAAGTGCTCACAGGGCTAAAACTGGAGTCATAGACTTGCATGCCTTTGCAATTTTGCTGTGTCGTAGAAAAGGAATAATAATAAAAATGATGGATTTATTTTTCAGGAAAGAGATGGCTCTTAACAAGATAGTAACCTTGTTCATAGGTATATGTATAGATGACTATATTTTAAATTCCAAAATGCTGACTACATTAAGTAACATTATTGCAATCATGGTTGGCCAAATTTCCTTCATTCTGTCTTCTCACTTTCAAACTTCCACTAAAATGTAGGACTAGCAAGTCAGATAGAGCATCCTTCGGGGAGAGGGGGGGCTAGGTGCCAGACATGAGACAAATGATAACATGACCTTATCACACAAATGCTGCAAGATAGATACTTTTGAAAGATGTTGCATCACAAGTACAACATGCATCATTTGTATTGCATGCCATAATTTAGGTATTATCTGCTATTTGCTGCAGATGCTGCTGAAACTGAGGTTAATATGCATAATTTAAACATAGCTCACAATACTATGAATGTGATATGAGTTCTCTTTATATTCACATCTCATCCTAGGATTCAAAAAAATAGAAACCCTAAATGCTGATTTGTAGTCTTGGTTGTTTTCTATTTATGTCCTAGTCCCTAGTATTAATATCTTCTGCTATTCTGGTGAGGAAAGTATCTGGTAGAAATGTCTGTCGTAAGAATAAACTGTGCCATGTGAAGAAGAGGAGGAGGGGGAAGGGAAGGAGCTCAATTACTTATTGAGCCCTTTGAAAAGTCCTGATATGACACCGGATTGATTCTCTCCCTATTAACTTCCAGAGCCATCATTTCTTTTTATTCTTGACCAGGGGTGGGATTCAAATTTTTTAACAACTGATTCTGTGAATGTGACTTAGTTGGTAGGCATGGCTTGGTGGTCATGTGGCTAGCTGGGTATGGCCAACTCAACATCACTCACATCGAGGCACACATCTCCTTGCCTGGCCTCTCATGACTGTGAGGATTCTGCAACAGTCATAAATGTGAAAAATGGTCATAAGTCACTTTTTTCAGTGCCATTGTAACTTTGAATGGTCACTCCACACAAGCAAAGTACCAGCAAAGGAGGGGGAAAAAACTCCAGAGAAGTTCCTGAGACAGGAAGTCTAGTCCTGCCAAGAATGTAATAAAGGTTAATGGAGAGGCAGTTTCTGTAAGCAACACCAGAATGTTTCCTTCCTGCCTTCCTTACAGGATTAGGCCAGTAATTTATTCTAACAATTGGTTCTCCGAACTGCTTAGAATGTTAACAACCGGTTCTAGAAAATAGGTGTGAATCTATAGAATCTCACTCCTGTTCTTGACCTCTTAAGAATGCAGCCACAAATTATTACTATAAAGTTCTTAGTTGAATAAATTCAGATTCTCTTTCTAAAGTGTTCATTAGTACAAAGATAAAAATCAGATATTACATTCTAACCACTCCAACCTATGGCAGGAGGAAGGGAAATTACCTCACAAAAAGTTTACATACATACATAGATGTGTGTGTATGTATATCTGTATATGTGTATGTATATGTATGTGCACACACACACACACATACAACCACACATATACATACGTGTATAGCAATAGCATTTAGACTGCTTCACAGTGCTTCACAGCCCTCTCTAAGCAGTTTACAATCAGCCTATTGCTCCCAACAATCTGGGTCCTCATTTTACCCACTTCGGAAAGATGGAAGGCTGAATCAACTGCCAAATTTCAGGCAGCCAGCAGGCAGCAGAAGTACCCTGCAGTACTGCATTCTAACCACTGTGCCACTGTGTATACTATCTTGTATATACATGGTGTATACACCGTGTATACTATATTGTGTATACATATGTGTGTGCGCGCGCGTGTGTGTAAATGTATACATATATATGCAATAGTTGTTCTATTTTATAGTCAATGCAAGACTTTATACGTATGTTGTCTACAAAATTCTATGCCTAATATGGGAAAAAAATTCTCTGATATCTAATGCTACTTATATATGCTTCCTTATCTGAAATAAAAGTGAAAATAACTCACAGGTCTGAATATTTCAAGATCTCTATTCTTCTAAGAACTTTTATGCTTAATGCTTTAAAACTTATTCCTCATTCTACAAGACAATACAATTCTGTAAGTGTTAAAATCGGGAATATAAGTAAAAATACTTTGAGAATGACAAAAAATAGTACAGTTGCAGAGATACATAGCATTGAAATGTTAAAATATGGATGTAGTTTGTTTAGGGAATGGCTGTTTGATTTGCTTAACATATCTGTGAAGACTGCAATTATGCCACACCATTGTAATAATTATATTATTTTTCCCTATACAAAGGAAAAGACAACTAGTGAGTGGAAAACTATTACTGTGCATAGAAAGATGCGCATAAAAGATGATAAAGTGCAAAAATGTATGAAGTTTTTAACAAGTCACTCATAAATCTTTGAATGTGACAGATTAACACTTTTTCATGTTTGCTTTTGAAAGTATACATGATAAAGTAAAAAAAGTTTTGAAAATAGAACATTTTATGAAAATATAGAGTTGCAGGTTGGTTGCTGTATGTGAGAAAAACTGTATATACTGGAAGCAAAAATCTGCGAGAAAAAAAAATTGAATGCTTGATGGATGATTCAACAATGAGCAGGGAATAAGGCTTTGTGATATGCCCTTGGCTGTATAATGCATTTATTGGTAAATATGTACTGAATGCTTAAGGTACATTGATTGGTAATGAGAATCCATGTATAGTTTTCTATGCAGATAATGTAATGATGTTGACTGAAACCCCAAACGACCTAAAACAAACATTAAATATACTGCATGAGGCAACAAGGAGTACGGATCTTAAAATAAATGCATCAAAATGAAAATAGTGTTTGACAGATACGTTTGATTGAACAATTAGAACTTAGAACTTAAAATAAATTTACTGTCACTTTGAATGTACACTAATCAGCATACATTAAAATGAAATTTTATTGCATTTGGCTCTCAACAGTTCACCACTTCTAATATACACTACATAAACATGATAAAATAAATAATGAAATACAAAAATATGTTATATATACATGTACACATATACAGAGATGGGTAATCAAGGATATATGACCATGCAAAAAAAAAAAAGGGGGGGGGAGGAGAAGAGAGGACGAAACACACTCCACTCATTTCAAAATACAGAGGTCCTTTGGCAGCACTGAAAATCAAGCAGAAGTGTAACTCCAGGTCAAAAAGTATCACAAGCTAAATGCTGTACTTAAGGAAAGCCTATCTCATGCTTTTACTTGGAATCATTTTTGACAGTAATGGAATGTGAAGGCCTTCCTTAAAAATTGCAGGGTTGCCATCAATCTACTGAACTCTATATTAAGTTGTCTGACTATGACACACTGAAAATTAAAACAAAGAGGTATCCAATTCTTGAAAAAGTATGCGCTAATTAAGCAAAACTAATAAAATGACACTCTTCCTCGTATTTTGTGTTGTTAAATGATCGTTGTGGTTTGGCCCTCAATGTATTTCTCTAGAACAGGGCTATCAAACTTCTGGCCCATGGGCCAGATGCGTCATGCACTGGCCACATCCATGCCTGGTTTAGCAAAGGAGCAAAAAGTCCCTGTATGTCACGTGATGCCACAGTGACAACATGAGTTTGACACCCCTGCTTTAGAAGATGTTGGATTTTCTAGATACTAACCAGTATCCAACCCTTCAACAAGCCTATATATTATAGTGTTTTCAAAAATAAGTGATATTATCCTATCTCAGTTGTAAAGTATCACAGAACATTTCATAAATACTGTGTTTAGCCACCCCGGTAATGCTTAAATAGAGGGAAATTAAAAAAAAATAATATAGTGAGGCATTTAAATTCAAGCAGAAGTTGAAATAATAAGATTTAAACTGTTGGTGATGACAAATATTTAAAAAAATCAGTAGAGAAAATATAAAAAAAAAGATAAGGAACAAAGTTTCAAATCTGAAGATCTTGAATAATAAATAAGAGGCATGTATTGAATCATGTATTAACATAAAACAATGGAATTTTAAATAACATTCTATGGTATTATTTTATGTTTATCTAGCTTATGGTCACGTAGTTAATTCACTTGCAAAACTGTTTTTTTTCCATATACTGTAAATTATTGTGACTAATTCATTTATTTCCCAAATACTCTATGCTTTATTTCTAATTTACTACAACCAAGTGTATAAGGTTATTCTTATTTGATTTTCAATACCATTTTAAATTTAAAGGCAACCAGCCAGAAAACAAAGAATAATGTCACCTAATGCTGCAGTGCCAAAACTTTCCAATCGGTTTTAAAAGTTGAAAGATAAGCCAACTGCAGGGATGCCTGAGGACATATGATTTACCCTCCAACAGTGACTACTGGTATCTTGTCAAGGAAAGTTTTAATTGGTGCAAAATACTCATTTTTCTCATAATCATTTGTCTCATGTCTGAAATTATTAAGACATATATGCACAAACACCAAGAACCCTGCAGCTGCAGATGTAACCTTGACTTTACTTCAAATTTGGAAACAATACTCAAGAAATACACATTTTATTTTTTGTTCCAATAAGTTTGTGTTTGAACTTATACACGTATATCCTCTGTATATATGTGTGTGTATGCATGCATGTGTGTGTGTATGTGCATTAATAACAATGGACATTATGGAATATGCACAATTTTTATATCTTTGTCTTATTTTAAAGATGAAAAAATAAACAATTTAAGTCACAATGAGGCAAACTCTATAAATATGGTGACATCATGTTTTCCATGTGGTATTTTTCTGTATTTTGAAATGTCAGTGTTGATACTTAGGTATGCTTAGTTTACCTATTAGTTATCATAAGTTAGCAACCAGCTCTCCAAAATGATTTAGCACTGCCATAGTATCGGAAAAAAATAAAATTGTAAATAAACATAATGTAATTGTTAAAAAGAGAGGGAAAAATCCTCATTTGCTTATTACTCTCTTATATAGAGAAAGATGACATATATTATGAGTTAGTTAAGCTATTCTGGTAAAGGAGGGAAAATTAATTTTCAGTTCACACTCCAAATTCAGGACAACACTACCATGCTCTGGTGCAGCAGTATATCAAGCAACAGCACAATCTAAAGCTTAAATTAGAAACTCATTGAAAGTTTTGGGATTAATAGATCATTACATTGGTTTTACTTTCATATGTTTCTCTAAATTTTTTCTATTCTGTTTGTCAATGTCAATATTTATATATAAAAATAATTAAAAAGTTAAACATTCAAATGATATCCCTTATCTGCAAAGAAAAAAATAGTTAACTAGTTTGACTTGAAGCAGTTGACGATAAGAAATCTCAGATGGGGTGCAGCTGGCTTTTAAGAGAAGTTTGGGAGATGGACATGGGCTGACATAATAATAAGAATACAGAAGATACCATGCATTGGTATCTTCAGAAAACTGAATTAGCCTCACAACAAGATTAACAGACAATTCAATAAAAACAAAATGATTGCCAGGAAGGAGTTAATAGCAGAGAAACTGTGGAATCAGAACAACAGAATCCAACTCAAAGACATGATTAACAAGGTTTGGTCATATGATTCTGCACTTTTTCAGGCATTGGATGGAAGGACCATACTTGCACCTATCTTGCAGCATACTATAGATGCCGGATAACAAATCTTTTTTTTTTTTTCAAAAATCTTGCATCCTGAAAAATCTTTTGATGTTTATGATAGACCCCTTCAAACTGAACACAAATATAATTTCAGAATAATTGTATCCTGTGGGAATCTTGAGAAGCATGAAATAAACTTTTAATGACAGTTATGTATTTAATCATATATTGTTTCTAACATGCTGCATATATTCAATAGGGCTAAAAGTGTTTTCCTGCTGATTTTCGTTTGTACTCAGTGTCCAATGCATTTCATTGCAGTATCCAATAACAGCCAATCAACATTAATGAATTCCAGTTGCCCTGATTCCATTTTTCCATTGTGGCAATGTCTTGATAAAAATTTCACTATGTTCATCACTGACTACACCTAGGTTTTCAGGAAGGAAGTCCAAGTGTGAATGAAGAAAATGAATTTTCACTGACATGTTGTACTTTGTGGTTGTGTATGCTGTCAACCAGCGGAATGGTGGTCTGTAGTTGCCAATAAATTTTTCAGTGACATTCTTGAATGATTTGCAGCTGATCTTCTCTGGTCCCACTAACAAATGTTCAAACTGCTTGTCACTGATGATATATCTGATCTGTGGACTAACAAAAATGTCTTCCTTAATCTTGCCATCAGTTATTTTTGAAAATATCTGTCTCAAATAATGAAAACTTTTACCTTCTTTGTTCATCGCTTCCACAAAATGTTTCATCAGCCCACGTTTTCCATGAAGGGGAGGCAAAAATAACTTAGCCCAATCAACAAGTGGTTCATGTACCACATTTTTCTATTCTGGAACCAAATTCTTTCAGAATGGCCATTTATTTTTAATGTAATACGACTCAAGTGCATGGTTGTCCCATTCAAATAAGTAATAACAGTACTTGGTACATCCAAACTCCAATCCAAGAACCAGAGCCACTACTTTTAGATTTCCACAGATATTCCAGTTGTACTTGGTATACTGGATGTGCTGCAACAACAATTCCATGTTTTTGTACATTTATTTCATATGTGAGGTATAGCATACTAGGTACTGAAGGGCATCACTATTATTGTGAAAAAACAGAAAATTTCTATAAACAGTAATGACAGGTTAAATTTCAGGTTATTTTAGTGATTAGCATCCAAAAATATATAATATAGTCAAAAATGTTCAGGAAGCAAAATCTTTGTTGTCCTGTGTAACCACTCAGCATAAAGTACATTTGTATAAGTAGAAAAAAACAATAGGACAGTGATGTCAATTTTAGAACCAGACCTCACTTCGAAACTTTTGAAAAAGGAGAAATGACCCTGAGAGGTTCTGAATCTTAACTAATTGAAAAGGACTTTTTAGCCCCAATACAGTAAAATAGGAATAAAAGTTAATTTATTACATGTAATTTAATGTTTTTCTTTTAGTGTGACTAAAATTATTTCTATGAAAGACTTAATGAGTAAAATAGAAGAATATTTTTTTAGTAAAAATATTGTCAGAAAACTTTAGTTTTCACACTTAAGTTAGCTGTATGACTTACAAAACAAGATTTCTGAGTTTAAGGACTTTAAAAGAAAGAAAAAAAAACTATAAACAAACCCAAAATGTAGATATCCATTGGAAACATGTTATTTTCTTAAGGCCCTGTCACACTGGCCGACGGATGCAAAACGTTTGTAAAAAGGACACAGCGGACGAGCAAAATGTTCCATCCGTTGTTATCCACTCTCAAAAGTGCCCCGAATTTGCATAACCAGAGCGGACAACAACGGAAAGGAATGGACGGGGGGAGGATGTAGGGCAGATGTAAAGCGGATGCTCCACGGAAGCCTAGCGGATGGAAGCGGATGGCACATCCGCAAGGCTTCCGGGGCAGCACAAAAAAGTGGGCGCGGAACGGAAAGAGCGGATGCAGAGCGGATGCCGAGCGGATAAAGCGGATGCAGAACGGAAGCCAAGCGGAAGCCTAGCGGAAGCCTAGCGGATGCCTAGAGTTCACAGTGCATGCGGGGAGGATGCATTGTGTCAGCGCTGTGGATATAAAGGGAAGCAGCTCCCAACCAGGTCACCATTCAGAGGAAAGACCTGCTGCCAGACACAGCTCCAGCCAGCCAGCCAGCCAGCCAGCCAGCCAGCCAGCAACCCAACAACCATGGGGAAGAAACGGAAACCTCTGCCATCTGCTGCCAGCCCTGGCAAGAGGGACAGGGCCACCCTCCCACCCCCTGGCCCTGACTCTGCTTCTGTTGGGTCTTCTGCTGCCCGGGCTCACTCTTCTGGTGCTGGGGCTTCTGCTGATGCTGCTTCTGGAGGTGGTGCTTCTACTGATGCTGCTTCTGGTGCTTGTGCTTCTGCTGATTCTGCTTCTGGTGGTGCTCCTTCTGCTGGTGCTTATTCTGCTGGCACTGCTCCTGGTGCTGGTGCTTCTGCTGGTGCTTACTCTGCTGGCACTTCTCCTGGTCCTGCTGGTCCTGCTGGTGCTTACTCTGCTGGCGCTGCTCCTGGTCCTGCTGGTCCTGCTGGTGCTTACTCTGCTGGCGCTGCTCCTGGTCCTGCTGGACCTGCTGGTGGTCCTGGTCCTGCTCATGCTCCCGGTCCTGCTGGTGGTCCTGGTCCTGCTCGTGCTCCTGGTCCTGCTTGTGCTCCTGGTCCTACTGGTCCTGCTTTTGCTGCTACTGTTGTTGTTGTTGCTACTGCTGGTGGTGGTGGTGTGGAGGACCAGCCCCTACAACCTCGAAGCCCCTCTGATGAGGGCCCATATGGCCCTGCCAAAGGGAGGAAGAGGCAGACGCGTGAATGGGAGAGGAGACAACACACAATTGAAGAAGAACATGAGGAGGAGGTAAGGCAGTGGCTGAGGGAAAATGAATATCTTTGGCGGAAGGGACACAGGCTCTATCAAGACACCAAAAGGAAGCAGGCTGCTTGGAGAGAGAAGGCGGAGAGCCTGGGCTACACTTCGGAGGTGCTCCTCGGCTGGTGGAAGTACATGCAAACCTGGTACGGGAAGCTTCACCTCAAGAAATTTGGCCAGGCCACGGTCAAGCTGACGGACCGAGAGACCTACGTGATGGTCAAGTGCAGCTTCTTGGAGGGTGAGATCCGCCACTGAGGAGCAGCCCCTCTCACAACCCTCTCTCTCAGGCAGCCTGCTGAGAGCCAGTCCTCTTCTGGCCAAGAATCAGCTCCTGTGTCCAGGCAGGTATCTGTGGAGCGTCCCACAATGGAGACCCCCCCGACAGCTGCACTCCCCAGGGCGGAGCACGTGGAGGACCCCCTGATGCAGTAGGAGCAAGGAGAGGGCACTTCCACCACCGCCCAACCCGCATCAACCCCCAGCTCCACCTCCACTGAAAGGCAGAGAGGCAGATGGGAGGGGCAGAGCCACACTGTCCTGCTGGAGATGAGGGACACCATCAGGATCAGCGTAGATCTCCTCTCTAGGCTGGTACACACCTACGCCCCATCCTCCAACCACAAGCCTTCCTCACCTACGTCAACCAGACCCTCATGAACATTTCAGAACCCCAGCACCAGGTGGTGAAGGACAGGATCACCGATCTTCTTCACAACCCTCCAGACCCAGCTGAACCTGCTCCCACCCAGTCCAGGCCTGCTCCTCCACCCCAGGTGATGTCATTGCCCTTCCAAGGCTTCCCACAGGCCCTCACCTACCAAGGCTATGGCTACCAGGAGGTCCAGCAGAACAGGCAGCCCTTCCCAGTCCAGGCACAGGTACATCGTATGCCACCGGTGCCACTGATGCACCGATGCCACCACCACCAATGCCAGCCACACCACAGATGCCACCCACGCCACCGATGCCACAGACGCCAGTACTCACCCAGCTGCAGACCAGACAGCCCCACTACACTGCTCCTTCCTCCACCCCACAGCCAAGCCCGGCCTCAGAACATCTGTCATCGGTATTGGGGCTGACACACCATGTCATGGAGGAAGGGGCTCTCAACATCACGGGGCTGAGCCAGCTGTCTGAGAGCTTCCACAACACACTGTCCCCTGTTGTCCTCTCGGGGCCAGGCACCCCAATGGCACCTCAGACCAGCACTCCAGCAGCAGCCACCTCCACAGCACCTGGACCCTTCACCCCTAAGACGATGGGAATGCCTCAGACTGACTGAGAAGTGTGCCAGAGACTGGGTGGCCACCTGTTGACTTTAATTTTGCTTTGGACACTTGACTTGGGTCATTTTTCTTTTACGGCTTGTTATTAATAAAGATTATTTTATTTTTGTCAATAAAGTCTTGGTGGAAACTTTTAGAAATGGTTTAAGCCTTTGCATGCTTGTGGGATGGGTAAGGATAGCAGTGAGATGGGCAGGGATACCTTTGGAATGGGTAATAGCTGTGGGATGGGCAGGGATACCTGTGGGATGGGTAATAGCTGTGGGATAGATAAACCTCCAGTGCAAGCATAGTGGGACTGTATTGTCCACCCTCCCAGGTGCCACACCTATGGCCCTTTATTATAAATAATAATGTAATCATTCATCCACACATGTCAACATAAACACAACTCTTTATTAAATGCCCTGTTCATTGTAGGCCCACCCAACATACATGGCCCAATCTCATCAGTGTGATGAGACAGACTGAAGGAAGCATCCATTAATCATATATCATCCTGTCTTGCCACTCCACTGCTCTAGCTGGGGAGTTGCTCCAGTGTCTCAGGAGGTTGCGCTGCTTCTTCCCTTCATGTGAAGCTCTGTTGGGGCCTTGCACATCCTTAGTGTCTATCAGGTTTCACCCTTGCCTCCATTCCCCAGGCTCCATGTCTCCATTGCCTTGTTGGAGGTCCACGAGCCTGTTCTGCAACACTAGGTAGCAGGTGCGCATGAGATTGTGCAGGATGCAGCAAGCTTCCACGATCCTCCTCACGGTCTCTGGGCAATGCTGCATGTTGGTGAGAAGTACCTGGAACCTGTTGGCCAGGATGCCAAAGGCATTCTCCACCACCCGCCTTGCCCTGGACAGCCTGTAGTTGAAGATCCTCTCTTCATGGGTGAGGCATCTGGAAGTGTAGGGCTTCATGAGGTAGGTTCTGAGGGAGAATCAGAAGTCATCCCCCATGATGAAGTAGGGCACATCTTGTGTGTTGTTGGGCAGGGGGTCTGGATATGGGAAGCCCATGATGAGGTTGTGTTCCAGCCCCTCCTTGAGGTGACTGGCATTGTATACCTAGGCATCTGAAGATGAGCCGTTGCCTGAAGCATCGATGTACATGAACTTGTAGTCAGCATCGACCATGGCGAAGAGGATGATGCTGAAGAAGCCCATGTAGTTGAAATAAGTGGACCCCGACTTGGCTGGAGTTTTGCAGGCCACGTGCTTGCCATCTATGGCTCCAACGGTGTGTGGGAAGTTCTACTTCTGATACCACTGCTCTGCAACTTTCTTCCATCCTTCTTCAGTGGAGGGGCACTGGAGGAGCTCCTCCAGGTTTTCTTCGATGATGGCCTGCACCACTTCTCTGACCACAATGCTGATGGTGTTGTGTGGCACCCTCCAGCCATACTGCATGCTCCTGTAGGTGGTCCCTGAGGCCAGGTGGTGCAGAGTGAGTGCCATCTTGAGCCCAGGTTCCAGGCTGGGCCGGAAGCTGGTGTTTGCCTTGGTCAACCTGGGTGTCAGCCGCTGCACAACTTCGTCAAACATGGCTGGAGGCATCCTCATGAAGTTCTGGAATGCACGAGGGTCTTCGTTCCTTAGCTCCACCATTAGCTTGTTGTACAGTCCGTACTCTGCTCTTCTCCCGATCCATCTTTGGACCCAGACACTTCTTGGCTGCCTCCTTTTCTTCCCGTAGAACAGTTGAAAGTTCCTGTAGATGGCTTCACACTGTTGCAGAACGATGGTGGGTACCAAAAGGAGTTTGTTATGATCCATGGTGGACATCAATGGATGCTGTGGAAGAGCAAGAGCCAGATGAAGGCTGCAGAGGTCTGCATAGCAGGGCTGCTGGACTGAAAGTGAGATCCAGGTGAGTTCCTCCCCCTTTTTATAGGCAATATAGGTTTTCCACTAGGTGTCTTTTTGCATCCTCTAGGCATCCTCTAGACATCTTTAATATCCGAGATAGATCCCCTCTGCGAACGTTTTTTTCCATTTTAAATGCTTTCTTTGCGAGCTGCATCCACTTTCATCCTTTCTCCGTCCGTGCTACTAATGCTGTGCGTCCGTCCCGCGTCCGTTTCGCTTCCTCCCTGTGTCCGTTTTCCACTGGAGCAGATTTGAGTTGTGCGGATGCGCAGTGGATGCCTAGAGGATATAGCGGATGCGTAACGGATGACGACGGATGTAGAACAGATGTTCCCCATATGCGTTGCGGATGCAGAACGGACGCATTGGATACATTTTCCACTCAAAAAGTTTTGAGCAGCTCAAAACCTTTTGAGCGGATGGAACCTCAGTCGACGGATGCTGGACGGATAGAGAGGATGAAAAATGGAGGCAATGAGTACAGAATGGATGAATTGCATTAACCAACGGATGGCACGTGTTTCTCTCCGTTTTACATCCTCTTTCCATCCGTTGGTGCAGTGTGACATGGGCTTTAAAAAAAAAGGTTCAATGTCAAGTTCAAAGTGTGATTTTGCTGTTTCAGCCATTTTCACTTCTCAACTTGCCACAGAGCCAGGGGGTAGGGGAGAGAGGTAAGATTAGGTTTGGAACACTAGTTCCAGGAAAAAACAAGAAATTGTTCAGATACCTAGTTGTAGATACAAAGCTGTCTAGATACTGGACAACTTGACAACTTGACCTGCACTCGTGGGAAGGAGGGAAGAATTTATTTTTAACTGTATGGAAACTGTGGGAATTCAGTAGAGCTGGTTTTGTTTTCATGTTGTGCCGAAATGATGTACTGAATAAAGCTTTGCATTAAGAGATTGGATTGTCTCGTCAAGTGTTTGCTGGGTTGGGTTCGTCAATAGGAACCTTGACATCCAAATTCTATCTCACATAACGTAAAAAAAAACATTAGCTTTATTAGAACAAATAACTGCTTCGAAGAGAGCACTTTTTTGTGAGAACAGCATAGTGAAAAGAGTTAATGCCAATATCCTTTCATCTTGATTACACATCTGAGCTCTCTGCTCCTGCTAATTTTTTTAATGAAAAGAACACATTGCATGTATCTAGCGAGACATAGATTCAAATTAACAGAGTTGATAATCTTCACATATTCCCTCAAAGAGCAACTAATAACAGACAATTTAGAATTTCTGTTGTAATTATTAATAATTATGATCAGTGTATGTGTGTGTGTGTGTGCATGCATTCTCATTGTGCCACATGATACCTTATTAATTCTTAGATTGAAAAGCTGAGGAGGAAAAGGAAGAGATATTCCATTTAGACTCAAAGCTTTCCAAGAGCGGTAATCCATTTAATAGTTTTCCAGCTACCTCACCTGCACTATATTGAACTGTTTAGAAGAAAATAGAATAAAAATTTATTCTGGAAATGGAAATGAAAAGTTTTTTTTAAAAAAATAAAAGTGTCAAGTTTGTACTTTGAACAAATTTTCTCACAACTTTTCACCTGGTGGTAGGAGAAAATCTACTGTCAGTTTTAATATTGAGACTTTCTTGTATTTGATTGTTTAAGCTAGAAACCAATGAACCCCAGTAACAGCATTGCCAAAATACAAATATTTACTTTAACAACAACAGTATAATATTAAATATTCAATCATATAATACCTACCCATCCATTACAAATCTATGGGAATTACTGTATTTAACAAAGATTCATACACTATCTATTTTTTTAGATTTATATCCCACTTTTTTATATATGCAACGCAAGGTGGTGAAGATATCTAATACTTCTTCCTCCTCTTATTCTCCACACAACAACTTTGTGAGATGATTTAGGCTGAGAAAGAGTGACTGGCTCAAAATCGCTAACTGGCTTTTAGGCCAAAGGCAAGACAGGAGCTCACTGTTTCCTGGTTTCTAGGACATCAACTTAACCACTGCACCAGATTGGCTCTCTCTTTTCTGTTTACATTGATTGTTATGTTCACAAAATAATGTACTGATATTGGAAATTATTCTTAAGCATTATCTTTAAGATTCTCTTTTTCCAAGATTGAAAGGAATTAAGAAGCAATCTCATAAACACAGTAGGTATTAATAATAGTTCTTAGGATTTTTTTATAAACATTGCTCATAGCTCAGTTGCTATTTTTGTAACTCTGTTCCCTCCCTTTTCCTCTTACTTACTTGTATATGTGATGTGAAAACCTTGCTCTGTATCTGATCCATTACTGTTAAATTCTATCCATAAATGGTTTGATGTGCTGTTGAGAATGAGTTCTAGCAATTCCATTTTTGTAAAAGTTCCCAACAAACGTGATGAGCTGTCTTTTCCATCATATACCTATAAAATAAAATAAAAAAACAATAACGTTCAACACATTAAAAAAACGTTATTTAAAGCTTCTACAATTTATGTATTTAAAGCTTCTGCAATCTAACAGATGTTCATGTACAATTGACTAAAAATCATCAAACATTCCAAACAAAACATAGGAAAAGAGAATAATCCTTTTCATTATTTGCCATAGACTGGCTATGCAGCTCATTTACATGATAACAAATTACTTCCCATCCAGCCATTTTTTTTAAAATAAAACAATTGTATTTATGGCTCAGTTCCTTGTCATTTATCAAGTCCATCTCCTTCTCTCTTCAGAATCCACTTTTGAGTTTTGTTTCAAAAGTTTGAAAGTGTTTCATGGCATTTTTATGAAGATGCTTTTTCTGAACATATTGGTTGGGGAGGGGCGATAATATGCACCAGTCTGATCACTGTTAAATGAATTAAAAAGCAGAATTGATGCAGCAACTCTGGAGAAAACACTAAGTTTATTTTTAGATTGGATTGAGAAACATGAATGCATTTTTAATATTCTTAATTCATGGCATGCTTTTATAATGGCTAAAGTCACATAGAAGGAACGAAGACTTGAACTTCTGAACAGTTATGGGAGGAGGGAACTAAACTCCCAAACTAAGTACCACACTGACCTGAATGTATCAATCATGTGCACATTTCCAAGATCATTAGTTGAAATGGCCAATTTCTCTTTGCCCTGATTAAACATTTTAAACAATTCTTAATTTCAGTTGCAAGAATATAAAATAGAAAAGTACTGGATAAAATAACTAAATCTATCTATAGTTCCATTTTGATCTTCATCTGACAATCAAAGCTGGTCTATGTTATCAGCAGGCTGGAAAGACACTTTGGATACATTTGTACAATTTTGACATGTTTATTATCAGCCAAATTTTAAATTAAATTTATGCTTTCCTTTCTCAGGAAATAGTCCATTATATAGTCTATTATATCCCATTACTGCTAAAATCCACACACAAACACAGATAGATTTTTTTTATAGTTTTGTATAGTTACTTCCTGCCCATTTCACTTATATTTTAAGACATTGTGTAATTAAAATGTTCCCATTCCTTCTTAAATCAATTCTCTCATATTTCATTTCATTTATTTTGTTCAGAAAAGAAGAGATTTTCACTAAATTACATTTAATATTTTATCCCATTTTATAATCATATGTTGTTCCAAATTTTCTAACATTATCTCTCATACAAATACAACAATACAGTCTTATGCACTTACAGAGTCTCTTTTTCAGTTATATTTTTACCCATTATCTCTAAATAAGTCCTGTTTCTTTACAGCTTATTTCAAACCTTTATAGCTTCTCTTCCCTTCCTTCCTGCCTTGCTTCTCCACTCTACCCTTTTTACCCCCTTGTCTCTTCATTTCCCTCTTCTATATTCCTCTTTTCTGTTGTAATATTCATTTAAATCTTAAACATTTTATACATTACTTTTCAAATAGGTATCATGCTTCTATGGGAACACTTATAAATTTTGCGTAGTTACTTTTCCCCCATTTCACTTATATTTTAAGACATTATATACTTAAAATGTTCCCATTCCTTCTTAATTCAGTTCTCTCATATTTCATTTCATTTATTTTGTTCAAAAAAGAAAAGATTTTCATTAAATTACATTGAATATTTTATCCCATTTTATAATCATGTTGTTTCAAATTTTCTAATATTATTTCTAACACAAATACAACAATACAGTCTTATGTACTTTTGCAGAATCTCTTTTTCAGTTATATTTTTATCTATTATCTCTAAATAAGTCCTGTTTCTTTACATCCTGTTTCAAACCTTCGTAGCTTCTCTTCCCTTCCTTTCTCCCTTGCTTCTCCACTCTACCCTTTTTACCCCCTTGTCTCTTCATCTTCATTTCCCTCTTCTGTATTCCTCTTTTCTGTTGCTTTCTAACATTATATCTACTTTTCACCTTATTTTTCCCTTTTCTGGTTGTTTTTTTGGGTCTTTAATTCTCCATTCTCTTTCCCCCCCTTTCCCCTTTCTTCCCCAGATAAAGTTACTTGTTCATTAAAGATGGCTTCTTCTTTGTCCCAATCTTCTTGTTCTTGTAGTTTCTCATAAGTAGAAATCACCATTTCTAAAAAATGAAAAATGGAGCCAAAACAGCCTTTCCCTTCTTGTTCCTCTTCTTTATTTTTTTTGAATTACATTTTCAGTTCACCCACCAGTGATGCCATTGTAGAAATTTTTTAATCACCCAAATGTTTTTAATCCTTCAAATATAGTTTCCAAGAGTCCCAAAGTCATTAATTAGTCCAAATACACACAAGCTGTTTTGTTTTAACACTTTCTTCTTTTTTCACTTTCTCTTCCTGGGGTTGCAGTTCAGTTACAAGGTTCCAATTAAAATGTATCTTTTGAAGGTCTTGTTACAATTTAGTTTTAATCTTTTAGATTCCAAGCAGTCTCCTCCAGCCAAATATTACTCTTAGTCTTTTCCTCTCTCTTCCCGCTTACAGCAAAGAAAACAAAAGTTTTTTCAGTGATCAGAAATCTTTATTGTCCCCTTGACTTTAATTTTCCAGTTTAATTACCTGCTGATGTCAAAGCGGGTTTTTCCAATTTCTCATTCATCTGCTGTCACCATAAGGAAGGAGAGTGAGAAAAAACAAACTTTCCCTTTTCACTTTCATTCGCTGCCTCTAGATCTTTGGGAGCGATGTATCTTTTTTTAAAAAAAATTAAATTCCAGGAAATCTTGAATGTTGCTTCTTATTCCGGTCAGCCAAAACTTTCACTTCTTAGCTTCCTCCTGCACATTCTTTTCTGGATGAGTGCTTCTTTGTGGGAGCCATTTCTGACCGCCGCTCTTACCACCTTCGGAAAAGGGAGTTAAGCCATCTGAAGAGAGGAGATGCAGCTCCTCTTGAACCCTGCCGTGTCTCCCCTATCTTCAGCCACCTCTATGGAGTGGCTTTAGCCCCAAAGCCAGCTGGCTCGGGGCACTCCAGCAGTGAGCGCAAGCAGAAAATGCACTCAATCGCAGATTCCTGATGCTGCCAAAGCCTTGCAAACCGGAAGTCCTAGCTTTGCCTTGCTTCTGCATCCCCTCCCACCCCCATCACAAATATATGAGAGTCTCAATAGTTTTTCCTGCTGTGAATATACAGGACAAATCAATTCTAAACAGATAATTTTGTGATTCTATAGGTACTTTATTGCCAAGTCATAAAGGCCATGAGACCCATTCCTCATTTAGTGGCCAAGTTCCATTCCAATAACCAATTCCAAGTGAAATGGTCATTAAGTGAATGACCCAGAGGTGCTTTTTCAGGAGGCAACTGGACTGTCTTGTTTTGTCTTTTTTCTTTGAAGACATTTCACTTCTCACACTTTTTCAGCTCTAACTGGATAGTGGTTTTCATAACAGCTGGTTATTTGCATTCTTTCAGAGAGTCACTTGGAGGTTTATCTTGTCCTCAGGGTCACTTGAATAGTGAAAATGAGTGTGGAGCCTTCTTGGCTGCAAGATGTTTCTGACCTGTGTCCCTTCACTGTTGAAGAAAGGTATAGGCTATTGGGGATGAGTCTATATTGTCAGCATCTCAAACTGAAGTGCAAATGTTTCCTATAATCTGCAATTTTTCCGGAAATCCATTCAGACTCCCACTATTCAAAGGGTGTTCATACCAAAGTGCATAGCTAAAAATCTATGAAAATTCTCAGTCATCCAGGTCATGGCTATCCCAAAGATGCTTTTTCAGGAGACAACTAGATTTTCTTGTTTTTTTCTTTCTTCTTTGAAAACATTTTGCTTCTTATCCAAGAATCTTCTTCAGCTATCTGCATGGAGTATAAATCCTTCCACTCCCCACTATCCAGACAGAACTGAAGAAACCTCTTGGATGAGAAGCAAAACATCTTCAAAGAAGAAAGAAAGAAAGAAGAAATTCCATTTGCCTCCTGAAAAAGAACCTTTGGGACAACCATAACCTGGATAACTGGGAATCTCTATAGACTTTTAGGGAGGGAGGGAGGGAGGAAGGAAGATTACTGGTTGCAGCCATCTCATTCAAATAATTCTCTCCACCTGCATCACTGTCAGTGACTGCATTGCTGCAGATGCATGAAATTAGCACATGTATGCAGTGCTTGAAAAATTGATTTATTACAATTTCATACCATTATATTTGCAAATGGTTGCAAACCAGCTGCTAAATGAGGAGAAAGTGTATAAAATCACAGCAAATACTTTGATTTGTACTTTGAAACCTATTGGCAGCCAGCATAGTGTGATATACTCTTGATGGTTAACACATATTGCACCCACTGCCATATTATGCATCAGTTGTCGCTTCCAGGTGGTTTCCAATGGCAGCCTCATTTACAGCTCAGTGCAGTAGTCCTATTGTGTGATGACAAGACTTGGAATGACTCTTATCCTCACATGTTAGAGCTGCAACTGGCACAACTGTGATGCAACTCTGGCAATGGCCTTCTCCTCCCCAGTCATGAATATACTGTATATTTCAAGCTCCAGTCTAGAGTTAGTACAGGAAGTATAAATTTAATTGTTAAATTAATTTATCTGCTCATTTCTCCTTCCCCCAAAAAGAAACTCTAGACATTTTCAAAAGGTTAGGACAACAAAATAACAATTTAAAACATTGCACGAATGGCCATGTCAGTTGGGCATGATGAAACATGCCATGACCGCTCAGATTCAGAAGTGGGTTGATATGATGTCTTGGCCTCATATCTGAGGAGCTAGGTTTTTTTTTTTTTAAATGAGGGCTGGGGTGTAGTTATACAGATTTCAAGAAGAATGTTATTGCAGATGGTAGGTGCTGTGAAACAGAAGGTATACTGGTATGGACTAGCACAGAGTTCCCTAATCTTTTCAGCTTTGTGGACCAACAGAAGGGAGAGAAGAGAAGGGGTGGCCCTGGAAATGGAGCACACATACACATGGTCACCCACTGCTCATAGGAGTGAAGATATATGCATGCACAGGCCCACCTCACTTCTATAGCCTGGTTCTGAAAGGCTCAAGGCCCAGTAGTGAGCTGCGGCCTGGGGGTTGGGGACCTCTGACTAATATACTACTGTATATTAAAAACAATATCATTATTTAAATACCTTGAGTGTCAGATACTGCCAATATTGAAAGATTGGTTGTGAACAGTTTCAATACCATAAAGGCCTTATGCTTGTCTATGACTATAATAAAGAGGGTCAAGTCAAGCTGAGTCAGAGAAACTAACTCAGCATCAAAGACAATAAAGGAGAGGTAATTTTACAGATGTCAGGTGGAACTGAAGCTCTGTTAGAATGTTATATGAAAAAAAAAATTTATATAAAAATTGTATAAAATTTAAAAATTATAATTTTTTTCTTAAAAAAACAGGAGTTAGATGGAACAGATAAACTTATAGGAGTAGTACTAAAAGGTCAAAATATAAATGAATCAGTAAAAGAGAATAAAATGTATAAGCTCAAGAAATCTGCAAGTAAGCTAGACCATTAGAAGATAAAATCCTTCATGGAAATCAGTGCAAGAAGCTTTGAATTATGCCTTTCTATAATCTCAGTTATTAAAGTGACTTTACTGTTTCTTTTTTTATTTTCCACTTTAATGGGATTGGAGCTTATAGAAATGAGGGAAAGAAGGCCTGTCTTGAAAGATTTGACTGCAAAGTTTGTCAAGCTATGTACCCTTCAAGTTTCAATGGCAATTAGGACCAAAATATACAGTATGTTGCTAAGTCATGTCTTAAAGTGTGAAACCACATGGCTGCATCTCTTAATGACAGAAATTTGGGCAATCCTAGTTGCTGTTGTTACCCAGAGATCATATGAGTGGTTAAGGGAGAACTGTAATTAGAGTTCTGCAAAAGCAGGCTGACAGTCAGTGATATGCTGTAAGGCAAGGGTGTCAAACTCAAGGCCTAGGACCTTGAGATCTGGCCCATGGAGTGCTTAGATCTGGTCCATGGGGCTGCCCTGGAAACAGCAAAGGACCGGCCCATGGTGCTTCTGCCAACAAAAATGTAGCTCACAAGGGCTGTGGGTGGCTCTCGTCAGCTCTGTTTTTGTTGGCAGTTGGTTGTAGGAGGCTCTCCCAGCCATAAACGGAGCTCACAAGGACCACACATGGCTCCTCCAAGCTCCACTTTTGCTGGCAAATGCTTTCAAGAGGCCATCCCAGCTGAAAATGGAGCTCAGGAGCCCATTTTCTCTGGCAGAGTGCTCAGGCCACCACAGCTGCCCCCAACATGAGTGATGCCATGTTGGCCATACCCATCATGGCCATGCCCATCCTCCCCCCCCAAAGCCAAACAAAACCCTGGTGCAGTCCTCAATGAAACTGAGTTCTGCTGGAAGGGTTCAAGAGCAGGCACTAATGTGTGCAGGTGGGCCAGGGAGGACCATTCCAAGCACAGGGTAGCAGGAGTCCATTGGAGAAAAAGTGGTGGCAATGACTTGTGACCTTCCCTGTTGGCTTCTGCATTGACTTTGCTTGTGGGAAAGTAGCGGGGGAAGTTGCAAATTGTGATAATGTATCTTGACCCATTGTAACATTGTAAAATCACAAGCTTGGCACCCAGATGCCTAGCTTGTGATCACATAACTTTGGTATACTATGATAGCTGCATTTTTGCAGATGGCAAATCCTCCTTATTCAATGATGTCATTAATTTGAATGATTGCTGGACAAACAGTCATAACCCGAGGACTATTTGTACATGTTATTTTCACTTTAGCAATGTTTCTGTAATTTTCCCAGTAATCCTTTGATTGAGTTACTCCTGTTCTACCATTTTTCAGTCTTTCCAGTAACTCTAATATATTAAAACACATATATGTGCATTTCTCAATAGCACAAATTGGGCAAGGGTGCTGCTTATAAGTATACTGCTTATAAGTATAAGGACGTATTATTTACAATTACAACAATTAACTATTATATTAATAATAAATAACTATTATAATAAATAGTTTGCAAGTTGGGCAAATAAATTAGAGAGGAGACAAAATATTTGAAGGAAGGTCAAAATACGAGTGAAAATGAGAAAAAAAACCCTTGCACCAAAAATGATCACATGACAAAAAATCTATGTGTCTTTCTCACAGAGATGAAGACCTGCAGACAGTCCTGAGAACCTATTCCTTTCCAGGCTTTTCTAAATGTAGGTTTCCTGTCTTGACCCTAAATTTATGCTGGCCCAGTCGACAGCATGGTTTTTTAATCTACACAAGAAGAGAAAAATATTGTATGACAAATTATGGAAAGCCAGTAAGTTTTTGTTTCTCAAATATAGCAAGGAAGTCAGGACAAAATAAATTATTACCCAGTTGGCTTGGGGCTACTAAGTCTCAAGAGTCTTGCTTTCATAACAAAATGAGAGAAGGAAATACCTTGAAGTAAGGTTGGTATACATTTAGCTATTTAATATTTGCTTTTCTTATCCTGGAATTTGAATAGTGTATATATTGCATTGTTCAGAATAACTTTAAGGTGCCTGCCCAGTTTCTACACTTTGAGGCAAGCTATACATATTGTAAATTAATAAATAAAACAAATATCAGCTGACAGTAGAACAAGGACTGAGAAGCTAGGTTGTATAGTTATTTAAATTACTCTTTGTATGAGTTTTTTTTTAACATGGTACTCTCCAGATATATTGGGATAATATATCTGAACAGCATCAGAGGTTCAAACTTTGGAGAAAGCTTGTCATATGTATTGTACAATCCAAGCATGGATAATCTGAAGCTCAGAACAAAGCAAAGTCACTTATAAAACAAGTTAAAGTTAACTTGGATTTACAATAACAAATGTCCGAGCATTTTTTTTAAGACAAAGGATATTCAAGTGGGATTTTACAGATCACTAATTCAAGAATGACCCCAAAACTTAGATCTGACATTACAGAAGAAAAGAATCCAAAGAAACTTGATCGCAAGTACTAAAGCTCAGAAAATATGCTGAAATAGGATTGGATGGGTTTTAATATTGATATGTATGTGAGTGTGTGGTTTAATACTTACTTCAACAGTATCACCATCATGCAGCTTAAAAGTTCTGGCTCTTAAGTGGATGCCTTTCCCAGGTTCAGTTTCAATTTTATAGATGCATTCATGGTTGTTGTCATAGTTAGATGGAAAATTTGGTGATAGCAATGTTCCTTCATTGCCAAATACACTTGCTCCACATTCAGCTAAATAAAACAGACATATTTTATAAATAAAAATGATTATCTGTTTCAATTAAAAAAAATTGAATATTTTTGAAACTATAAAATATATTTTCTGTATGTAAGAAAAGTATAAGTAAGTATAAAATGTCATTTGCTAGTAACTTGTTTAGAACAAAAATATTTTTTACTATTTGACATACCCGTTACCACCATCTTATTAACAGGTTCCTATATTTAGATCAAAATTAATTGAATCTTTGTATCTGGATGGTTTTCCCATCATTTATTTTCCTTTCTTTTTCATCTGCATTTTGTCTCACTATACTCTTTAAAGCAATGACATTAAGGAAATGTGCACATAAAAGTAATGTTAATGAATATACATATACACATAGTTCTTGACTTACAGATGCAATTGAGTCCAACATTTCTGTTGCTAAGCAAGAAATTTATGATGTGAATTTTGCCTCATTTTACAGCCTTTCTTGCCACAGTTGTTAAGCGAATCACTGTAATTAAGTTCGTAATAGTTAAGTAAGTTAAGTGAATCTGGCTTTCCCATTGACTTTGCTTATCAGAAGTTTTCAAAAATTTATCACATGACCCCAGGATACTGCAACCATCATAAATATGAGTCAATTGTCAAGAATTTGAATATTGGTCATGTGACCATTAGGATGCTACAACAGTCCTAAGTGCGAAAAATGATCATAGGTCACTTTTTTCATCACTGTTGTAATTTTGAAGAGTTACTAGATGAATTGTTTTAAGTTGAGGACTACCTGTAATCATTTCTCAGCATTCAAGAATAAGTAAGAAAAGAGTAAAGGACTTCCTTCTATTCAGTTTCCCCAAAAATGGACTAATATTGCAGAAAAAAAATTATATTCCCAAGAAAAATCTATAACTATATTAGACATATATTATAATTAACTTATATTGTTACAATATAATTTGAATAAGATGAAGTGATTTAACCCAATTGATTATTACCTATAACCAGGGGTGGGACTCCACCGATATAACAATCGGTTCAGTGATCGTGAGCTTTGCATTTAGAAAAGCTCAAATTCCTACCTTGTAATGTAGTTCCTATGAATCAAACAACTGAGGCGCGGCAAACCACTCTGCCGTGCCAAACAGTTGCACTCTAAAACCAGGAAATAAAGGACAGGAAAGAGCAGGGGCAAGTGGGCGGGCCCACATGCAAGTAAAAGTGAACCAGTTCAGAACAAGCTGATTGTCAGAACAAGGAGTTTGCCCGATCTGATCTGAACTCCACCCTGCCTATAACTAGGTAATTTCCAAAATGAATTCTTAGTTTGGCAGGGCCCCAACTCATGTAGATCATAACTGCTTTTAAATTCTTCCAATTGTAAAATAAGTACTGTAAATAACATGTTTTTTTTTTCAATTGAATTGTGGTGTTTGCATTTGCTTATAAACTGGCACATCTTGTACCCCTATGATAATAAGCCTCTAATCAATAAAGCCAACAAAATACAATACAATGAAAAGAAATGAATGATAATCATATAACTACAATAAAACTGAATGAATAACAAATAATTTGAAATATACTAGTATCAACATAGTAAATGAACTAATGCTAATTCTCAAAGGCTCTTCAGAAAAGCCACCTCTTGGCAGCTTTTTGGAAGAATTAACATCATCCAGACCTCCAGGAAATATGATTCTATACAATGGGGCACCACAGAGAAACAGATTAAAGTTTGATTTTAAACATGTATTGCTCCTATATACGAGGAAAACAACAGTTGATTTGAAATAATGACACTTATTAAATTCATTTTATGTCTAGACATAAATTCCAATGTTTACAACAGGATACATTTCTGTTTGATGAAACAAATATGGTTTAATTTGGACCATTGAGAATGGATGGCAATAATGTAACTAATTACACGATTTTAGCTGAATGTGGAATATAATTTGAACAAACCATATTCTGGATGGTCCCCAAATTAAGGTTCGTTCCATGCTGCCTGCTGTCTGTAATTTCAAACTTACTAAGTTTGACTAATGCAGTAAGTTACTATGCTATCTACCTTCGTGGGACTAAGAAAAACTAAGAAGGACTTCTATATGACGGCTCCCTCCCTATGAAAATAAGATTCGTCCCACCTCGATATTTTTTTTCCAGAAGGCCTTAAAGGCATCATTCTGTTAGTGGGCCCAGCAACCTCAGATTGACACAGAGTTGATCAAGTGGCTGGTTTGATCTTGTTTGTTGCTGCCACGGGGGGATTTACAAGACTTTTATACTATGGATTTTTATTTTGTAAACCACCCAGAATCACTGAACAATGTATATTTGCTTAATAAATAAATAATAAATATCGTTCATTGATGAATTCCAAAGAAACCATGAAAATAAGGACTGATAAAACTCACAATAAGTATCTTGACATATGGATAATTAAAAGATTCAGATGATATGTACAGGAATTATTTATTATTCTTTCATTTTATAATGTATGTTTAGATAAGAGGTTATCAGTTCATACTTAATTCCAATAATTTTATTAACCCTAAAAACATGACAGAAAAAAGCAACATTCATTTATATCAATTTGAGTAAAATAAACCTCAGAAATATATTCTGATATAATACACTTTTTCATTTTAGCACTGTATTCAATTAACACAATTACTTTTTGCAAAAAAACTCTTTATATTATCCAACATGTCTATTATAAATATGAGCTATATTTTCATAAAAGAGCTGCTTCAGATTAAAAAAAAATGATTTCCCATTTGTTTTTGAAGAGTTTAAAAAGTAATACAACAAATTAAAACATCTGAAGCTACTAAGGAATTTATTTTGTAATCCTGAAAAACATGCTCATACTTTATAAAACTAAATTATTATTTATAATATAATTTTATTAAATAAAATTTTAAGATAAAAGCAATTGAAATATTAGAAAAGTAACAAAGAAAATAAGACAGTATAGTAAAGAGTAGGAAGAGTCAGCTTCTCGATTTTTGGACAGCAGTTTTAAATGGATTTATATTTTACCTGTCCTAAGGTTACATTATAACTTCCTATTTTACATAAGCTACCTTTTCTAATCTTTTAAGCCCATAAATCACAATTTCATTTTTC
Source organism: Laticauda colubrina (assembly GCA_015471245.1). NCBI lineage: Eukaryota > Metazoa > Chordata > Lepidosauria > Squamata > Elapidae > Laticauda > Laticauda colubrina. Next base: position 23,381,852 of record BLBF01000007.1, read on the forward strand.
TCTTTTTTCATCAAAAAATCTATAAAGGATTTCGAGTTACTAATAAATGTACCCAGTGATCTTTCTCTAATCAAATAGGTTAACGTTGTCATCTCTGCTGGTTCTGCCATCTTCATCAACCAATCTTCCAGTGTGGATATTTCAGTCTTTCCATTTTTGTAAATATAATAGTCTCGCAGCAGTAGTCATATTTAAACATAATCTTCCATGGCTCTTTTCATGAAAGTAACATTAAAAACAAAGCTATGTACATCCAAAAGGATAAAATCACCATTATATTTGGAAGTATTCCATTGAAACTGTAGAGGAGTATTTGCTAACATATTTTTTTTTAAATCTGTGGCCTTTATTTTTTAAAAAAAAAGCACAGCAAGATAACACTGAGTTAGAATGAAAGGAGATATTCTTCATTGTTATTTGGTAGACTAGACTATGCTTTTGAATCTTTTAGTTAAAAAGAGAAAGGTATGTTTAAAATCTTATATCAGCTGAGGGCTCTGTGGTGGATTAATTGGTTTGTGTCATAAAAGAATTTTATTAGAATTAATTATTGCTTAGTAATTCAATTTCCTTCAAAGGCATGGTTCATTCTTTAATTTCAAGGACTTGATTACTTTGATTATTCACATTCAAGTCATTGATTTCTAAATTAACTGAAGCACAGAAATTTAAAGTTATCTTTGGTTCTAGCTTTGATAATGAGCAGGCTTCACTTGTGAAACAACCATTTAAATGACTTATGCCCACAAACCTTTGTTTAAGCCCACCGTTATAATAACTGATTCAAAGGAGATCAAACAAAGCTGGAAGATTCAATAGAGATTGCCAACATCTAAGATACCTTAGGAAGTATTTCCTACTTACAAGAATTTCAAGTACTAGAAGATGAAGTAAAATCAATGCTCTAGTAATTACCAAGCTTGAAGGCTGCAAACACTGGTGGAATAAATATGCACTGTAAGATGACAATAGGATAACATAAAGAAATAAAATAAGAAGCTGGGAAATTTAAAATAAGAGGCTGGGAAATCTTTGGCTGAATCAAAGAAATCTTGGAACAGATGTTGTTAATTGGGCAAATAGGAGAGAGAAGGTTTGTGAAGCTAACAGTTCCTGTTAGCTAATTGAACAGAGTCCAAAATAGATAGACAAAACCATACTTAACCCAGCATTCCCATCCTCTTATTAAGGGTTAACATACACTGTCCTGCATAAAGTTAACTAGTTTGATCGGTTGAAATTTCCATTTTCAGCTGAACAGTCCATCAGCCTCATTCAGATAAAAGATGCAAAACATGTTATGGCCAGTGGTACCCCATCTCTTCCCAGACCCAGCTTTTCACTTTGTTCCAACCATTGCCTTTCTTTGCTTACTGCCACATCCATTTCCTTTTCTATCTCTTGCATCTCTTCCCACTGCTCCGGTTGGTTGCTTAGATGTCTCTCCTATTTATTTTAGGTTTTATTTATTTGTATCCCGCCTTTTATTTTTTCCCTTTTATTTTTTCCACTCCCTCAGCTTTCCCATGTAGTCACGACCCTCCCCACTTCACATTTACACATTTAAAATGTCTATTCCCCCATCCACTTCTTTTGTTAATGTGGATTTTATGTCTTCCCTCATTGCTTTGCAGGTTTTCCCTTTCCCTAGCTCATAACCCAAGAGTACATCAATCATCCTTGTCTCCCAGCCATCCCACCTCAAGATCCAATACTACTTGGACTCATAATCTTTGAAGAAGACAGATGTGAAAAATATTTTTTTAAAAATAATACTAGGCAAATGGTTGAAGGCTGGAATAAGGTAATCAGCCTTAGTGTCCAAACAGTTATTTCATCTGACATGCAGATTCTGAGGTAACCTGAAGTAAGCCTGAGGTAACCTGAGGTAACCTGAGGTAAACAAAATGGGGGGGCACTTTCTTTTTACTTTTGTTTTTAAATCATTGGTTTTTTTAGAATTATTTTTACTTTGCCTTTATTATTTTTATAAGTAATTCAAGCCAGCAAACATACCTAAGCCTCCTTCCTCCTCCTATTTTTTCTCACAACAACCCTGTGAGGTGGGAGGGATGAAAGAGAGAGAGAGAGAGAGTGATTGGCTCAAGGTCACCCAGGCAGGCTTTCATGTCTAAGGCAGGACTAGAACTCCCCATCTTTTGGTTTCTAGGCCTGCATCTTAATTGCTAGAGAAAACACATGACTTTATCTACATGGTGGGAATGTAATCCCAAGATATTTCTCAAAAATAACAATCATAATAATCCTGGTTTAATCTGTAATTATAGAGTCTGTAATTATAGTGAGACTTAACAGATAGACATAAGAGAAAAGGGAAAGAAGGGAGGGTTGAAAGCCCATTTTATTTTTAGCAGCTGTTTATCTGAAAAGAATTTCCTTTTCCCCAGAGAAATAAAAGTAAAAATAAAAAAGGCATTTGCCATCTCCCAGAATTCTAATTACAATTCTGCTCAAAGACACTCAGATACATGAGCCCTTTCACTCTGCTTCAAATAATTTGTGGAAAAATAAATATAGGGTTCTTGGAGAGATCGCAGGGAGGCTGGAAATGAAAGAGAAGGGAAAGTACACATAAAGAATCAAGAAACAAAAGATGACTCTACTAGTAGCTTATCATATAAAGAGCAGCTCAGCCTTGGTTGTTTGAGGATGTGTCTGATAAGTCTTTCAAATTATCCAAAAAAAGCTCCCTCTTAATAAACTCACTAGAAATAGCAATAGCACTTAGACTCATATACCATTTCATAGTGTTTTATGAGTACTATGCCCTCTCTAAACAGTTTACAGAATCAGCATATTGGGTCCTCATATCTGGGTCCTCATTTTACCGACCTCAGAAGGAGAGAAGTCTGAGTCAACCCTGAGCTAGTCAGAATCGAACTGCTGGCAGTCAGAAGAATTAGCCTGCAATACTGCCTTCTAACCACTGTGCTACCAAGGGTTGAAGATTAGAAATTCCTTTTATGGTCTCCAAGGTTCTGTAGTTACCCCAAGACTAGCATTGAAGATATCTTACTCAAGACTGAGTAGCTGTTATGTTGTGCGGTATGACAGAACTACTGTTAACTGTTCAAGTACTGTTAACTGTTCAAAAAGTAGTGAAGCAGAACCATATATATAGTTCTCTTGGTAGTGATAGTTAACCCAAACTAATTCCTTCGAATTAAAGCTAGTAGGAAATGCAAAATTTGCTTGCTAGTGATCATTGTTTTTCTTATATTTATTATATACTTATCACACAATAAATACATTTGCTTATGTAATAACTGTAATATCAGATAAAGCAGTTGATAATTAATTCTATTCAATTGTTAACTTTTGTAAGGCCCAAGTTTCCTTCCTCTGTCATCTTCCATGGAATAACAGCTTTAGATAAAAAAAAAATAGTTTTTTACCTAATCCAACATTTTCCCAAAGTTTGCCAGTACGGAAACAAAGAATATGAATATGAATAAAAGTACATTATAAAATATGGAGTTTATCTATAGTATTGGTTGATCTAGGAGCAAGTGCCATTTGCCATTATTTACTGTAATAACTGAACAGTTTGTATTGCATTTCTTATGTCTATGCATACAGAAAAGATAATTCACTGATTTTACATGACTTTTTAATTTGTGAGATGACAACAGTAGTTAAAGAACGACAAGTTTAAAGAGCTTGTCAACTGCATTTCTGTAAAGATATTGAAAACATTTTCCCCTAAAGTGTAATAAAATTTCAAAAGCCTGTTCACTGAAGATTTCCTTTCATTTAAAATGACTTTTATGAGAAAATACTTCCCTATATAGGTAGTCCTCGACTTACGATCACAATTGAGCCCAAAATTTATGTTGCTAAATAAGACATTTGTTAATTGTATGATGTTTCTTGCCAAAGTTGTTAGGTGAATCACTGAAGCTAGTAAGTTACTAATATGGATGTTAAGTGAATCTGGCTTTGACTTTGCTTGTTAGAAGATCACATGACTCTGGGACACCACAACCATCATAAATAAAAGGCAGGAAGGAATCATTCTGGTGTTGCTTACAGAAACTGCCTCTCCATTAACCCTTATTACATTCTTGGCAGGACTAGACTTCCTGTCTCAGGAATGTTTCTGGAGTTTTTTCCCCCTCCTTTGCTGGTACTTTGCTTGTGTGGAGTGACTATTTAAAGTTACAATGACACTGAAAAAAGTGACTTATGACCATGTTTCACACTTACGACTGTTGCAGCATCCCCACAGTCATGAGAGGCCAGATGAGAAAATGCATGCCTTGATGTGATATTGAGTTGGCCACACCTAGTCAATAACATGACCACCAAGCAATGTCTACCTAATCACATGGTTACCAAGCCATGCCCACCACCTAAGCCACACCCACAGAACCGGTTGTTAAAAATTTTGAATCCTACCCCTGGTCATAAGTCACGATTTTCAGTGCCATTGTCATTTTAAATAGTCTCTAAATGAACTGTTGTAAGTTGAGGACTAACTGTAATGTTTCTTGTTAGCTATGACATCCGCTAGACCATAAGACTTCCTCATTTGTCTCTTTCCCCAATATTCTTTTTTTGTTTAGACTGCTTTAACTGATTCATCATTCAAGACAAATTCAGGTTAGTTTACACACTCTTTGTATTGTGAAGTCATTCCAATACAGAGGTGGTATTCAGCAGGTTCTGACCAGTTCTGCAGAACCAGGAGCAGAAATTTTGAGTAGTTCAGAGATCCAGCAAATACCACCTCTGATTGGAGATTTTACAGTATTCTTCCCCTGCCACACCCACCAAGCCACGCCCACAGAACTGGTAGTAAAAAATATTGAATCCCACCACTGTTCCAATACATTATCAAAATTAATGGAGAACATTCAGTTATGTATCAAAAAAACTGCACGACTGCCATCTCACCTTTAGGAATCCTAAACTTGACATTAATAATTGCAAAATTTGCAGGGTGTGTGTGTGTCATATGATTGTACTTTCAGCTACCGGTAGGTATTTCATGTTGTCCCTTCAAGGTTGACTAGTCCAGGAAATAGACTCAATAATAAATTGATTTCTAATTAATTGATATCATGTTTAGTAACAGAATCTTGAAAGCCTGACTGCATTTTCCCTTCCCTCCCTCTTATACTTCAGGGAGTCCAGGGAGAATCAGTTATAGATTTGTTCTAATATTTTCATTCCCTGGGCTTAAAACATGTTCTTGAAATTGTTGCTGCATTGTAATGTAAAGTTACCTCTATGGTTCTCTATATTCTACTTGGAATGCAAAACAACTCTAAGTTTGTAAATAACTGACCTGTTTAACTAAAATCAATGGATTTCACATAATCAAATTTTTATTTCCCCTTTTCAAAAACTAAAATAAAAATTCTAGATAATTGATGTAGTTTGCCTTGATAATGTCACTCACTCACTTATGGAAGAAGGAAAAAGCTTAAAAAAACAATTTTCTACAGGCATATTCTCACTTACCCTTTAGGCCAATCCTGCATATTATTCACATTACCTTGGGTTACGAAAATCCTGTCTCAATCTCCAACTTTTTCCTTTTTTAAAAAAAACCTCCCTTCTTATTGTCCTATTTCTAATATCTTTTAATGCTGCTTATCAGCTGGTGCTCCATTCAAAATCCAAGAAAGAAAAACTTACTCTTTTAATTAGAGAAAAGATATCTTTTACTGGAAGTCAAGTGGTAGCAACAAAAGAATTCTGAATCTGAGAAAATGGGTGCGTAAATCACATGTACAAAGTAATAGTAATGATCCCACCCCCAATAGTTCAAATAGTTCTTCCAATTAAAAGTTGTGAATATCATCATGTGGACATCTCCAGGTGGTGATGAGGCTTCTGTCCATTGACCTTGGCATAGTTTGATAAAGGTTTGCAGCTTCGCATAGCGTAGGAGAGAAGGCTAAGCAAGGGATAGAAACCTAAGCAAGAATGTACTCCTCCCCTCAGTTTATACAGTTCCAGTTTGTAACACCTCCAGCTCACTTCCCACAACTTTCCCCTCTCCTCCCCCCATTACTTATGACAGCTGAAAGATGCAAAGCAAAGGGAGAAAGTCTTGAAGGCTGAAAATCTTGAAGGCCTCCTAGAAAAAAAGGACGTTAGTCCTATAAAAGAAAAAACATAGAAGGTAATAGTCAATATACAGGTAACAATGAAATATTTATATTTTTATGGTTTATCAGGATATTTAGTATGAAATGCCTTGACCAGTGTAGGAGCTCTAACATCCTTTTCATTGACCCACTCAGCTTGGGAAGGAGGAAAATGTTTCCAAGCAACCAAATATTGGAGTCGACCCCTCCGTTTCCGAGAATCCAAAATCTCTTTAACTTCAAAATATTGTTCGTCTTCAATTAGCAATGGTACAGGAGGATCAGTCTGGGTCTGTCTCAAATCGGAAGTATGTTCAGGTTTTAACAGACTAACGTGGAAGACAGGATGGATCCGTCGAAGAGTTTTCGGTAATTTCAGTTGGACTGTCACAGGGTTCACAATTCATTCAATTGAGAAAGGCCCAACATACTTAAAGCCAAGTTTTTTTGACTTTTGGGTGGTTTGCAAATATCTGGTGGATAAAAAGACTTTATTGCCCATCTGATATGGTTTTTATGGAGGTCTCTTTTTGTCTGCAAATTTCTTATGAGCTTGATGTGCATCATCTAATGCTTTCTGAGTAACCGACCAGGTAAGCTGGAGTTGTGTTATCCATTCATCTAATGACTGAATGTTAGGCTTCTCACGTGGAAGTTTGGGTATGGGTACAAAGTCTTGCCCTGATGCCACTTGAAGAAACGGAGTAAACCCAGTACTACTATGTACGGAATTGTTGTACGCCACCTCAGCAAATGGCAATAAGTCAGCCCAATTATCTTGTTGATAATTGATGTAACATCTAAGATATTGTTCCAATACTGAATTAGTCCTCTCACAAGCCCCATTAGTTTGTGGATGGTGGGCGGAGCTTAAGCCCTGGGTGGAACCCAATAACTTCAGGAACTCTTTCCAAAAGTTTGAAGTGAATTGGACACCCCTGTCTGAGATTATGCATTCAGGAACCCCATGTAACCTGTAGATATATAAAATAAACAGTTTAGCCAACATTTTTGCAGATGGGATCTTCGAACAAGGTATGAAATGTACTTGTTTGGAAAACAAATCAGTTACCACCCAAATAACTGTATTTCCCTCACTTTCTGGTAATTCCACTATAAAGTCCATAGAGATTTCTTTCCATGGAGCCATTGGTCTAGCCACATTTTGTAGCAAGCCTGCTGGCTTACCAGGAGCCCGTTTGGTTGAGGCACAAATAGAACAAATAGCTACATAAGTTTCAATGTCCTTCTTCAAAGTAGGCCACCAAAATTGCCGTTTAACCAAGTGTAAAGTTTTCACGAATCCAAAATGACCAGCCACTTTAGAGTCACGAGCTTGCTGTAATATATGGCTCCTCAGTTTCTCTGGCACATATAATTTGGCTCCCACCCATGCCAATCCATCTCTAACAGTACACTTATTTGAGTGAACAAGGAACCAGTCATCAAGTTTTTGAGCATCTCTTAATTGTGCAGTCAAATCATTTGATAAATCAACTTCCCTCTTCTTCTTTTGAGCTCTGGTAACCAGCGATGCTGCCAGCTGGTTGGTTGGGACAATCGACCGTACCACTTCTTGGTGAGCACTATTGTATTGAGGTAGTCTAGATGGAGAATCCGGCATGAAATTCATCCCCGCTGAAATGTACTTCAATGAAAAATTAAAGTGTTTAAAGCCCCTGTCACACTGCACCAACGGATGGAAAGAGGATGTAAAATGGAGAAAAACACTTACCATCCATTGGTTAACGCGATGCTTTCGTTCTGTACTCACTGCCTCTGTTTTGCTTCCTCTCTATCCATCCAGCATCCGTCTATTGACGTTTCATCCGCTCAGAGGGTTTTGAGCTGCTCAAAACTTTTGCGCGGAAAATGTATCCAATGCGTCCATTCTGCATCCGCTAGGCATCCGCTAGGTAACCGTTCTGCATCCGCTATATCCGCTAGGCATCCATTCCGCATCTGCGTAACTCGATCCGCTCCAATGGTAAATGGACGCAGGGAGGAAGCGGAACGGATGCTGAACGGATGCAGAATGGATGCAGAATGGATGGAGAAAGGATGAAAGCGGATGCAGCTCGCAAAGAGAACATTTAAAATGGAAAAAACATTTGCAGAGGGGACCTATCTCGGATATTAAGGATGTTTAGAGGATGCCTAGAGGATGCAAAGGGACACATAGTGGAAAACTGCCTATAAAAATGGGGAGCAACTCATCTGGATCTCACCTTCAGACTAGCAGCCCAGCTGTGCAGACCTCTGCAGCCTTCATCTGACTCTTGCTCATCCACAGCATCCAGTCATGTCCACCATGGATAGTAACAAAGTCCTTTTGGCAGCAACCATCGTTCTGCAACAGTGCGAACCCCCCCTACAGGCTCTGTGAATTCTACTACAGGAAGAAAAAGAGGCGGCCAAGAAGCGTCTGGGTCCAAAGATGGATAGGGAGAAGAGCAGAGTACAGACTGTACAACAAGCTGATGGTGGAGGTCAGGAACGAAGACACTCGTGCATTCCAAAACTTCATGAGGATGCCTCCAGCCATGTTTGATGAAGTTGTGCAGCGGCTGACACCCAGGTTGACCAAGGCAAACACCAACTTCCCGCTTAGCCTGGAACCTGGGCTCAAGGTGGCACTGACTCTGCGCCACCTGGCCTCAGGGACCACTTACAGGAGCATGCAGTATGGCTGGAGGGTGCCACACAACACCATCAGCATTGTGGTCAGAGAAGTGGTGCAGGCCATCATCGAAGAATACATGGAGGAGCTCCTCCAGTGCCCCACCACTGAACAAGGCTGGAAGAAAGTTGCAGAGGAGTGGTATCAGAGGTGGAACTTCCCCCACACCGTTGGAGCCATAGATGGCAAGCACGAGGCCTGCAAAGCACCAGCCAAGTTGGGGTCCACTTATTTCAATTACAAGGGCTTCTTCAGCATCGTCCTCTTTGCCATGTTTGATGTTGACTACAACTTCATATACATCGATGCTTCAGGCAACGGCTCATGTTCAGATGCCCAGGTATACAATGCCAGTCACCTCAAGGAGGGGCTGGAACGCAACCTCATCGTGGGCTTCCCAGATCCAGACCCACTGCCCAATGACACGCAAGATGTGCCCTACTTCATCGTGGGGGATGACGCCGTCTCCCTCAGAACCTACCTCATGAAGCCCTACACCTCCAGACTCCTCACCCGTGAAGAGAGGATCTTCAACTACAGGCTGTCCAGGGCAAGGCGGGTGGTGGAGAACACCTTTGGCATCCTGGCCAACAGGTTCCAGGTACTTCTCACCAACATGCAGCATTGCCCAGAGACCGTGAGGAACATCATGGAAGCTTGCTGCACCCTGCACAATCTCATGCACACCCGCTACCCAGTGTTGCAGAACAGGCTCGTGGACCTCCAACAAGGCAATGGGGACATGGAGCCTGGAGAATGGAGGCAAGGGCAAAACCTGATAGACACCCAGGATGTGCAAGGCCCCAACAGAGCCTCACGTGATGGAAAGAAGCAGCGCAACCTCCTGAAACACTGGTGCAACTCCCCAGCTGGAGTGGTGGAATGGCAAGACAGGATGATAGATGATTAATGGATGCTTCCTTCAGCCTGTCTCCTCACACTGATGAGATTGGGCCATGTATGTTGGGTGGGCCTACAATGAACAGGGCGTTTAATAAAGAGTTGTGTTTATGTTGACATGTATGCATGATTATTACATTATTATTGATAATAATGGGCCATAGGTGTGGCACCTGGGAGGGTGAACCATACAGTCCCACTATGCTTGAACTGGAGGTTTATCTATCCCACAGCTATTACCCATCCCAAAGGTATCCCTGCTCATTCCACAGGTATCCCTGCCCACCCCACTGCTATCTTAACCCATCCCACAGATATCCTAACCCATCCCAAAGGTATCCCTGCCCATCTGACAGGTATCCCTGCCCATCCCACAGCTATTACCCATCCCACAGGTATCCCTGCCCACCCCACTGCTATCTTAACCCATCCCACAAGCATGCAAAGGCTTAGACCATTTCTAAAATTTTCCACCAAGACTTTATTAAAAAAAAGAAATGAAGCAAGTGTGTGAATCAAAGATAGACTTTATTAACAACAAGCTGTAAAAGAAAAATGACCCAAGTCAAGTGTCCAAATAAAGTCCACAGGTAGCCATCCAGTGTCTCTGGCACTCCTCTTGGTCATTCGGAGGTGTGCCCAGTCTCAGGGGTGAAGGGACCAGGTGCTGTGGAGGTGCTGATGCTGGAGTGCTTGTCTGAAGCGCCATTGGGGTGCATGGCCCCGAGAGGACAACAGGTGATGGTGCTGAGAAAGATCTTGGACAGCTGGCTCAGACCCGTGATGTTGAGAGCTCCTTCCTCCATGCCATGGGGTGTCAGCCCCAGTACCAATGACAGATGTACTGAGGATGGGCTTGGTTGTGGGGTGGAGGAAGGAGCAGTGTAGTGGGGCTGTCTGGTCTGCAGCTGGGTGAGGACTGGCGTTGGTGGCATCGTTGGCGTGGGTGGCATCAGTGTCGTGGGTGGCATTGGTGGCGTCGGTGGCATCAGTGTCGTGGGTGGCATCGGTGGCATCAGTGGAACCGGTGGCAACGGTGTCGTCCGATGACTCTGTGCCTGGACTGGGAAGGGCTGCTGCCTGTGCTGCTGGACCTCCTGGTAGCCGTAGCCCTGGTAGGTGAGGGACTGTGGAAAGCCTTGGAATGGGAGGGACATCACCTGGGGTGGAGGAGCAGACCTGGACTGGGTGGGAGCAGGTGCCTCTGGGTCTGGAGGGTTGTGAAGCAGCTCGGTGATCTGGTCCTTCACCACCTGGTACTGGGGTTCCGCCATGTCTGTGAGGGTCTGGTTCACATAGGTGAGGAAGGGCTTGCGGTTGGAGGATGAGGAGTCGGTTTGGACCAGCTGAGAGAGGAGATCTATGCTGCTCCGGATTGTTTCCCTGATCTCCAGCAGGACAGTGTGGCTCTGCCCCTCCGGTCTGCCTCTGTGCCTTTCTGTGGAGGTGGAGCTGGGGGTGGATGCGGGTAGGGCTGTGGTGGACATGCCATCTCCTTTCTCCGACCGCACCAGGGAGTCCTCCACGCGCTCCACCATGGTTAAAACACCTGTCCACGGGTTCTCCGCTGTGGCACGCTCCACAGAAACCTGCCTGGAGACAGGAGCTGAGTCTTGGCCAGAAGAGGACTGGTTCTCCGCAGGCTGCCGGAGAGAGAGGGTAGTGAGAGGGGCTGCTGGTGCTTCTCGGTGGCGGATCTCACCCTCCAGGAAGCTGCACCTGGCCATGACGTAGGTCTCTCTGTCCGTCAACTTAACCGTGGCCTGGCCAGATTTCTGCAGGTGCAGCTTCCCGTACTAGGTGTGCATGTGCTTCCACCAGCCGAGGAGCACCTCCGAAGTGTAGCCCAGACTCTCCGCCTTCTCTCTCCAAGCAGCATGCTTCCGCTTGGTGTCCCTGTAGAGACTGTGTCCCTTCCTCCACAGATAGTCATTCTCTCTCAGCCACTCCAGCACCTCATCCTCATGTTCCTCCTCAATGGAGTATTGCCTCCTCTCCCATCCCTGCATATGCCTCTTCCTCCCTTTGGCAGGACCAGATGGGCCCTCATCAGAGGGGCTCCCAGGTAGTAGGGGCTGCTCCTCCACACCACCAGCAGCAGCAGCAGCAGCAGGATCATCATCATCATCATCATCATCATCATCACCAGCAGGATCATAATCATCATCATCAGTAGCAGCAGCAGCAGCACCAGCAGCACCAGCAGGATCATCATCATCATCATCAGCAGCAGCAGCAGCAGGACCAGCAGGACCAGGATCAGCAGCAGCAGAGTAAGCACCAGCAAGCCAGCAAGACCAGGAGCACGAGCAGGACCAGGAGCACAAGCAGGATGAGCAGGATGAGCAAGACCAGGAGCACGAGCAGGACGAGCAAGTCCAGGAGTATGAGCAGGACAAGCAGGACCAGCAGGACGAGGAGCAGCTTCAGCAGGGTATGCACCAGCAGAAGCACCACCACCAGGAACAGATTCAGCAGAGTAAGCACGAGCAGAAGCACCACTGCCAGGAGCAGCTTCAGCAGAGTAAGCACGAGCAGAAGCACCACCGCCAGAAGCAGCAGCATCAGCTCCTCCAGAAGCAGAAGCAGCAGAAGCCCCAGCAGAAGCCCCAGCAGAAGCAGAGTCAGGGACAGGGGGCGGGAGGGTGGCCCTGTCCCTCTTGCCAGGGATGGCGGCAGGTTGCTGAGGCTTTCTCTTCTTCCCCATGGTTGTGGGGTTGCTGGCCGGCAGGGAGGCAGGCAGGCACAAAGGCTGGCAGGAAGGCTGGCAGGCAGCCAGGCACCAAGTCTGGCAGGAAGGCTGGCACCAAGGCTGGCAGGCAGACTGGCTGGCAGGGAGGCTGGAAGGCAGGCTGGCAGCAAGGATGGCAGGCAGGCAGACAGCAAGGCTGGCAGGGAGGCTGGCCAGGAGGCTGGGAGGCAGGCTGGGAGGCAGGCTGGCAGGAAGGCTGGCAGCAATGCTTGCAGCAATGCTTGCAGCCAGGCATGCAGGCAGGGCAGGCAAGGCAGTCAATGCGTCCGGCAGCAGGTCTTTCCTCCGAATGGTGAACTGCGTCCGAGCTGCTTTCCTTTATATCCGCGAGGCTTACGCAATGCATCCCCCCGCATGCGCAATTAACACTTGGCATCCGTTAGGCTTCCACTCTGCATCTGCTTCATCCGCTGTGCATCCGCTGTGCATCCGCTGTGCATCCGCTGTGCATCCGCTGTGCATCCGCTTCATCCGTTCCGCGTCCGCTCTGCATCCGCTTCATCTGTTCTGCATCCGCTTTGCTGAGGTCCCCCGGAAGCCTTGCGGGTGTGCCATCCGCTCTCATTCACTTCCATCCGCTAGGCTTCCATTCCGCATCCGCTTTCCATCTGCTCTGCGTCCTCCCCGTGTCCATTCCTTTCCGTGTTATCCGCTCTGGTTATGCAAATTTTTGCCCCTTTTGAGAGCAGATAACAACGGATGGAACATTTTTCTCATCCATTGTGTCCTTTTTACTAAATTTTTGCATCAGTTGGGCAGTGTGACAGGGCCTTAAATTATTGCATCCAGCGAATTTGTTTGGGGGGCCGCTTCCGGGGCATTTTCAAAGCCTCCAAATTTTTATGATCAGTCCACAGCTCATTTGGATGTTTTGCTCCTTCCAAGAAATGTCTCCAAGTTAACAAGGCCCAGCGAACTGCAAAAGCTTCTTTTTCCCAGACAGCCCATCTCCTTTCAGTTTCAGATAATTTACGGGAAGTATATGCACATGGTTGTAAAGTCCCCATCTCATTTGCTTGCAGTAACACCGCTCCAACTACTACGTCACTTGCATTGGCTTGGATCACAAAAGGAGCATCCATGTCCGGGTGCTTTAGTACTGGTTCAGCAGCAAACAGTCGTTTCAGCTTTTCAAAGGCAGCTTGACATTCCATGGAGCACTCCAGTGGCTTACTAGGCTTTGGTTTCACCTCCCCTTTGGTTTTTAGGAGGTTTGTGATTGGCAGTGCTATCTTTGCAAAAGCCGGGATAAATTGTCGGTAAAAGTTGGCGAATCCCAAGAAACTCTGATTTTGTTTCCTGGTGCATGGAGCAGCCGATTCCAACACGGCACGAACCTTCCCTGGATCCATTTCTATGCCCTCATGTGAGATGCGATAACCCAAATAGTCAATTTTGTCCTGATGGAATTCACATTTGGACAATTTTGCATACAGCTTAGCGGCTCGGAGTTTTTCCAAAACTGACCGCACTAATTTCACATGTTCCTCCCAAGTCTCCATGTAGATAAGGATATCATCAAGGAAAACCAAAACCCCTTTGTATAAATGTTCATGTAACACCTGATTGATCATTTGCATGAATACTGCAGGGGGCCCCTGTAGGCCAAATGGAAGAATGTTGAATTGGAAACAACCCATTGGGCAGTTGAAAGCCGTTTTCCATTCATCCCCTTCCTTAATTTGAACCCGGTAGTACACTCCTCTCAAGTCGAGCTTCATAAAAATTTTCCCTTTGGCCAGGTGGGTCAACATGTCCTTCATCTAGGGGAGGGGGTACACGTTTTCCACAGAAATAACGTTCAGGTTTCTATAATCAACACATAAGCAAAGGGAGCCATCTTTCTTTTCACAGAACAACACTGAAGCTGCTACCCGGGTTCTAGCAGGTTGGATGAAACCACGTTCCAAATTCTTATCGATAAATGACCACAGCTCTTCTAGTTGCCACAGTGTCATCGAGTACAGCTTTGGTTTCGGGAGTTTCATCCCTGGTAAAATTTCAATACTACAATCTGTTGAACGATGAGGAGGGAGTTCATCTGAAGCCTTCTCACTGAATACTTCCTTTAAGTCCCAATATTCCTCTGGAATTTTATCCTCCCCCTTCAGTTTCTTGGTACCCATGGAGGCCAGCTCAGTGGGAGTTTTGAGTTTCGGTTTAGATCGCCCCTTCCCTTCCGGCCACTGGTCAGTACATATGCACAATGACCCCCTCCTCCAATCGACGTGGGGGTTCCATTTCCGGAGCCAGGGCAATCCCAGTATTAGCGGCCGTTCCATTCCAGGGGCCACAATAAAACAAAAAGTCTCTCTGTGCTTCCCCATTGTCATTTTTATGGGTTCCATTATGGAATGTGCAGGGCCACCCCCTGCTACTGATCCATCCAATTGGCAAAAGGCTCTGGACATTTTTAAGGTTTTTAGTCTAAAGCCCATTTTCTCTACTACTTTCGTGCTGACTATGCACCTTGTGCACCCAGAGTCTCGCAAGGCCAGCATTTTCCCTTTGGCTCCTGATGTGGGTACCCTTAACATCACTGGAATGGTCATAGGGCCCTTGTTTGGACTTACCAGTGAGTCGTCTTCCGAATCAAATTCACTCTCTTCAGAGGAGATCGGAATTCCCAGCTCCTCTCCTTTTAGAGGGGCGATCTCTACAACCTCCTCCGCTTTAAGCGCCCTTCCGTGAGGCTTCATTGGGGGTTTTTCAGGTGTTTTCCCTCCTCCTGGCATCCCCTTCAGTTCCAACTTGACCAGGCAGTCTGCAGCCTGGTGACCGTCCTTCCCACATTGGAAACAGGCAGTGGTCTTGGGTCTTGCTGCCGTCCCTCTCTTTTGGGGTTTGAAGGCTTCTCAAGGCCATGAGGGGGAGAACTTGCTCCATCCAGAACCCCCCCCCCCCCGGCACCTGTTGTGGGTTAGATCAATTTCCACCTCTGCTGCCAGCACGTACCACATCAGCAGATCATTGGGTCTCTTCTGGCAATGCAGTCTGGTATACATCCTCATTTAAGCTATCTTTAAATGCTTCTATCAGTGCTACTTGGGACCAGCCTCGAATATGACACACCAGTTCTCTAAATTCCTGGGTGTAGTCAGCCACTGATCTCCGCCCTGATTTATGGTCTTCATCCTAATCCTGGCCTTACGTTCTGCCAGTGGGTCTTCAAACCTGGCCTGCAGCGCAGTCATGAACAGGTCATAATTCATCAGTTGGAAGGCGTTATCATTATGCAAAGTCACCATCCACTTTGCAGCTGTTCCCTCTAGAGCCCTGGTAACACATCTGACTTTGGCTGCTTCTCAGGGAAAATCCCCTCCATATTCCTCCATATAGCTCCAAACCTATGCCAAGAAAAATCCCAACTCCTTGGGATCCCCCCCATATTTTACTTCCAATGGAGGAAACTTTGGAGTTCTATGTCTTCTGGTCATTACTCTTCCCTTTGGGGCCCCCGGGGCTGCTGCTGCCTGTTGCGCTAGCCAAGGTTGATTTATGGGGGTGGCTGCTCTACGTCTTCTGGCTGGGGCTTCCTCCCCTTCCTCCCCCTCATACCTTTGTTCAGCATGAGACTCTCCGAGGGCTTCATCTATGAGATGCTTGTCTTGATTTAGTAAAAAGTCTTTCCTTTCCCTCTCTTGCCATGGCTCCTCTCTTCCACGCCGATTGGTAGTGGTGACTCCTGGGAGAGGCTTCTCTTTAAGATCCTTCCAGCCGACTCCCAAGGACCATTTGGGTTTTACAGCTGGTTTCTCTCCAAGATTTAGTTCAACAAACAAGTCAGTTTCCCTTTCTTCCTCTAGGAGCAGCGAATCGTGCCCTTCAGTGGCTCCCAGGTCTTCTCTCCCAGGTTGCTGGCTGGAGTTGACATGATGTTCAGACCCCTTCGGAAGAAATTGTGTTATCTCTCCGGGTGGGCTGGTAGGGTGAGATTCAGAATAATGTCAGCTGGTGCTCCATTCAAAATCCAAGAAAGAAATACTTAGACTCTTTCTATTAGAGAAAAGATATCTTTTACTGGAAGTCAAGTGGTAGCAACAAAAAAAATTCTGAATCTGAGAAAATGGGTGCGTATATCACACATACAAAGTAATGGCAATGTTCCCACCCCCAATAGTTCAAATAGTTCTTCCAATTAAAAGTTGTGAATATCATCATGTGGACATCTCCAGGTGGTGATGAGGCTTCTGTCCGTTGACCTTGGCATAGTATGATAAAGTTTGCAGCTGCGCACAGCATAGGAGAGAAAGCTAAGCAAGGGATAGTAACCTAAAGCCCCTGTCACACTGCACCAACGGATGCAAAGAGGATGTAAAACGGACAAAAAAGCTTAACGCGATGTACTCACTGCCTCCATTTTGCTTCCTCTCTATCCATCCAGCATCCGTCTATTGACGTTTCATCCGCTCAGAAAGTTTTGAGCTGCCCAAAACTTTGGCGCGGAAAATGTATCCAATTCGTCCGTTCTGCATCCGCTATGCATTCTCTACGCATCCGTTATGCATCTGTTATGCATCCGCTATATCCGCTAGGCATCTGCTGCGCATCCGCGCAACTCGCATCCGCTCGGACACAGGGAGGAAGTGGAACGGACACGGAACGGATGCAGAATAGATGCAGAACGGATGCAGCACGGAAACAAAGTGTTTAAAATGGAAAAAAACATTCGCAGAGGGGACCTATCTCGGATATTAAGGATGTCTACAGGATGCCTAGAGGATGCCTAGAGCATGCCTAGAGGATGCAAAGGGACACCTATACTGCCTATAAAAAGGGGGAGCAACACATCTGGATCTCACTTTCAGAACAGCAGCCCTGCGATGCGGACCTCTGCAGCCTTCATCTGCCTCTTCCTCTTCCACAGCATCCAGTCATGTCCACCGTGGATCGTAACACGGTCCTTTTGGCAGCCACCATCCTTCTGCAACAGTGCGAAGCCATCCACAGGCTCTGTGAACTCTACTGCGAGAAGAAAAGGAGCCACCCAAAAAGAGTCTGGATCCAAAGATGGTTCGCCAGAAGAGCAGAGGACGGACTGTACAACAAGCTGATGGTGGAGCTCAGGAACGAAGGCACTCGGGCATTCCAGAACATCATGAGGATGCCTCCAGCCATGTTTGACGAAGTTGTGCAGCGGCTGACACCCAGGTTGACCAAGGCAAACACCAGCTTCCGGCCCAGCCTGGAACCTGGGCTCAAGATGGCACTCACTCTGTGCCACCTGGCCTCAGGGACCACCTACAGGAGCATGCAGTACGGCTGGAGGGTACCACACAACATCATCAGCATTGTGGTCAGAGAAGTGGTGCAGGCCATCATCGAAGAATACAAGGAGGAGCTCCTTCTCTGCCCCTCCACTGAAGAAGGATGGAAGAAAGTTGAAGAGTAGTGGTATCAGAGGTGGAACTTCCCACACTTCCCACACTTCCCACACTTTGCACGTGGCCTGCAAAGCGCCAGCCAAGTCGGGGTCCACTTATTTCAACTACAAGGGCTTCTTCAGCATCATCCTCTTCACCATGGTCGATGCTGACTACAAGTTCATGTACATCGATGCTTCAGGCAGCGGCTCATGTTCAGATGCCCAGGTATACAACGCCAGTCACCTCAAGGAAGAGCTGGAACGCAACCTCATTGTGGGCTTCCCAGATCCAGAACCCCTGCCCAACGACACACAAGATGTGTCCTACTTCATCGTGGGGGATGATGCCTTCTCCCTCACAACCTACCTCATGAAGCCCTACACTTCCAGACTCCTCACCCATGAAGAGAGGATCTTCAACTACAGGCTGTCCTGGGCAAGGTGGGTGGTGGAAAACGCCTTTGGCATCCTGGCCAACAGGTTCCAGGTACTTCTCACCACCATGCAGCATCGTCCAGAGACCGTGAGGAGGATCATGGAAGCTTGCTGCATCCTGCACAATCTCATGCGCACCCGCTACCCAGTCTTGCAGAACAGGCTCGTGGACCTCCAGCAAGGCAATGGGGACATGGAGCCTGGGGAATGGAGGCAAGGGCGAAACCTGATCGACACTCAGGATGTGCAAGGCCCCAACAGAGCCTCACTTGAAGGGAAAAAGCAGCGCAACCTCCTGAAACACTGGAGCAACTCCCCAGCTGGAGCGGTGGAGTGGCAAGACAGGATGATATATGCTTAATGGATGCTTCCTTCAGCCTGTCTCATCACACTGATGAGACAGTGTGTGTTGAGTGGCCCTACATGTATGTTGAGTGGCCCTACAATGAACAGGGCATTTAATAAAGAGTTGTGTTTATGTTGACATGTGTGGATGAATGATTACATTATTATTTATAATAAAGGGCCATAGGTGTGGCACCTGGGAGGGTGGACCATACAGTCCCACTATGCTTGCACTGGAGGTTTATCTATCCCACAGCTATTACCCATCCCAAAGGTAGACCTGCCCATTCCACAGCTGTCTCAACCCATCCCACTGCTATCTTAACCCATCCCACAAGCATGCAAAGGCTGAAACCATTTCTAAAAGTTTCCAGCAAGACTTTATTAAAAAAAAGAAATGAAGCAAGTGTGTGAATCAAAAATAGACTTTATTAACAACAAGCTATAAGACAAAAATGAGTCTCTGGCACTCCTCTTAGTCGCTCAGTCTCAGGGGTGAAGAGTGCAGGTGCTGTGGAGGTGGCTGGTGCTGGAGTGCTTGTCATCAGCTCCTCCAGAAGCAGAAGCAGCAGAAGCCCCAGCCCCAGAAGTGTGAGCCCGTGCTGCAGAAGCCCCAGCAGAACTAGAGTGAGGGCCGGGGGGGGATGGTAGCCCTGTCCCTCTTGCAAGAGCTGGCAGCAGATGGCTGAGGCTTCCTGTGCTTCAGCATGGTTGTGGGGTTGCTGGCTGGCAGGGAGGCTGGCAGGCACCAAGGCTGGCAGGAAGGCTGGCAGGCACCAAGGCTTGCAGGCAGGCAGGCACCAAGGCTGGCAGGAAGGCTGGCAGGCAGGCACCAAGGCTGGCAGGAAGGCTGGCACCAAGGCTGGCAGGGAGGCTGGCAGGGTGGCAGGCACCAAGGCTTTCGGGCAGGCATGAACCAAGGCTGGAAGGCAGGCAGGCACCAAGGCTGGCAGGCAGACTGGCTGGCAGCAAGGGTGGCAGGCAGGCAGACAGCAAGGGTGGCAGGCAGGCAGACAGCAAGGCTGGCAGGGAGGCTGGCAGCAAGGCTGGCAGGCAGGCAGACAGCAAGGCTGGGAGGGAGTCTGGTAGCAAGGCTGGCAGCAAGACTGGCAGGGAGGCTGGCAGCAAGGCTGGCAGCAAGGCTTGCATGCAGACATGCAGGCAGGACAGGCAAGGTAGTCGATGTGTCTGGATGCAGGTCTTTCCTCTGAATGCTGACCTGCTTCTGAGCTGCTTCCGTTATATCCACAGGGCTGACGCAATGCATCCTCCCCGCATGCGCAATTAACGCTCGGCATCCGCTAGGCTTCCGCTGTGCATCCGCTAGGCTTCCTCTCTGCATCCGCTTCATCTGCTGTGCTTCCGGTCTTCATCCGCTTCATCCGTTCCACGTCTGCTTTGCTGAGGTCCCCCAGAAGCCTCGCGGATGTGCCATCTGCTCCCATCCGCTTCCATCCGCTGGGCTTCTGTTCCACATCCGCTTTCCATCCGCCCTGCGTCCTCCCCCTGTCCATGTTATCCGCTCCGGTTATGCAAATTTTTGCCCCTTTTGAGAGCGGATAACAACGGATGGAATATTTTGCTCGTCTGTTGTGTCCGTTTTGCATCTGTTGGGCAGTGTGACAGGGCCTTAAGCAAGAATGTACTGCCCCCCCCCCAAGTTTATACAGTTCCAGTTTGTAATACCTCCAGCTCACTTCCCACAACTTTCCCCCCTCCTCCTCCCGTTACTTATGACAGCTGAAATATGCAAAGCAAAGGGAGAAAGTCTTGAAGGCTGAAAATCTTGAAGGCTGACACTGCTCTTGCCATGAGCATTATCACAATAATTATAGCTCTTGCCTTATAAACGCAAGTTGCTTGTGTGACCCTTCAGAAATATAATTTTCATCAGTTCCCCCCACCTTTCTCTGAGCTTTTTATTTGATTTGTGCTTGGAAGAAATATGAGGAGGAAAAGCACATTTCCTCTTTATCCATCATCTGTGGTAGAAAGAATTCACCTTCAATTCCCAAATAATGTATCAGCTTTTGGGGAACTGGAGGTGAAACCTTTTAGTGACAGGAAAAATAATAAAATAGTACATCAAGTCATTAAAAAATATAAAAATATAAATGGAATATTAAAGAAATACTGTAATTTAAAAAGTTTCTGGCAAGTTTCATACTTCTTTTGCAAGACTAGATTTATAGTGATTGTTCTATTATGCCACTTATGGAATAAGTCTAAAAACAATGACAGGCTATAAAATGCATTGATTCATCATAAGAATGATAGTAAAAATTTTGCAGCATTTACACACACACACACACACACACACAAAGAGTTTGGCACAAGATATTGATCATCCTGAAAGAACAAAACTTATAAATTAGTAACTATAATCAATACTATTTTTCTATTTATGATTTATTTATTCTTTGATTATGCATCCAAACTTATATAAACGTACACACGTGTTAATTATTTCTGAAAAAAAATAGGAATGTTCAACCTAACAAATAATATGAACTGTTGGGTACATTCAAAAAAAAATTTGTTTATGAAAGCTTCTATATTCTGGTAAATAATATGTATAATCAAAATTTAAACATTTATAGACTAGCATTCCTTAATATATTTATTTTCTATGACCATTTCATGTCAGAAAAACAGATGTTTGTACCACAGTTATTAATCTAACTATTATTTTTAAAATTATTTTAAGAGTATTGCTTAATCAAATTATTCATTATCATCAATAACTAGAAAGAAGCATTTAAAAGCATTTCCTGAGTAATTTAGCAAACTACAATGTAATGTATGCATCAATGCCACATAAATTAATGGGGTTTTTTTCACACTTTTAATTTTTTCCTGCTTTATGTGTCAGAAACAATTGGATGAATGAAATGAAAGCATGTGACCACCTACCCACACACCTTGGCAGAGGTGCACTCCATACACGACGGCCACCACCCAGACAGGTCAGCTTGATCGCACCTTCCAAACGATATCCAGGAAAACAAGAAAATGTCAGGGAGTCTCCAACTTCAAAATGGAAGCCTATGCGTCGACTGAAGGCAGGAACTCCAGGATCATCACAAGGCTCCAGGTCATATTCTTCCAACAAGAAATTAAAAACAAAGATGAAACAAAATATTCTAAGAATAAATACCTTGCTTCCCCCACCCAGTGTAAGAGGAACTTAGACCTCCCAGAATAATCAGTTAATTTGGATAATGATTTCAATATGCAGAGATATTTGCTAAATGCATGCAAGTAGTCCTCGACTGAAAACCATACATTTAGTGACCTTTTGAAGTTACAATGATACGAAAAAAGTGCCTCATGACTATTATTCACATTTATTACCATTGCAGCATCCCCATGGTAACAGGATCAAAATTCAGATGCTTGGAAACTGGCTCATGTTTATAACAGCTGCAGTGTCCCAGGTTCATGTGATCATCTTTTGGAACTCTCTACAAACAAAGCGAATGGGGAAGCCAGATTTGCTTAACAACCATGTTACTCACTTAACAGTGGCAGTGATTTACTGAGCAGCTGTGGCAAGAAAGGTAGTGAAATGGGGCAAAACTCTCTTTAAAACTGTCTTGCTTACATCGGTGAGTACCTGTACCTGCTTTCCTATTATAAATAATATTATGAACAGAATCTCCACAAGTAGCAACAGTTGATTGACCTCATCTAGGTCTGGAATGTTAAGTTGGGTTGAGGTTCATTAGTACTTGAATGAAAGACTACTAGTGAATTTTAAGAGGAAAGATAGATAGATAGATAGATAGATAGATAGATAGATAGATAGATAGATAGATAGAAGGATGGATGGATGGATAGATAGATAGATAGATAGATAGATAGATAGATAGATAGATAGAT